>ML741772.1:0-445542 GCA_009193525.1 Aspergillus sergii
CAACTTTACCCTTGAAAAGAAACTACCGAATCACTCAATTAGTTATACAAGACAAGCAAGTAGGGAAAGGATGGACAGAAAATGCCTTACATCATACTCGTCGTTAGCCATAATGAATGGTTGTGAGAGCTTGTCAAGCCCTAAAAGTGGTGAGGTTTGAAAATTGGGACCTTGACGTGGCCGAGTTGGATAGCGATTAAAGCAAAACCGACAACAGTGCGAACGTTGATCCTGGGAGCAGTGGCGTCTCGTTAGTTGATTGCTGGAAGTTGCGAGATGAAATAGCAGCCCGAGGCAAGCCGAGGCCACCAGAGAAAGGGTAGTTAAATAAGAACTCACGGTGGTTGTATGGGTTTTTTTGGTAAGGGGAAGACAGCGAGGCAGAAAGATAGGAGGTTATCCAGATGTCTGTCCCCTGCCACTCCCGTGCTTCGTCGCGCTGCCGAGCGGACACTCCCAGTTTGGGGATAGTCGCCCGGTCACGTGCGCCTCTCGTTTGTCAGTAGGCACTGGACCTTCAATGAAAATCATATGCCAGAGCGCGACAACAAGAGGCGCTAGGATGACTGTCTTCTAAGGATGGTCATGGCTTACTCTTGATGTATATTACATCCATGCTTTATTTCACATGTTCATTGTCGGCCTTTGCCGAGAGCGGGATTCATTGATTATCGGGCGGGCATACACTCTGTTTTTCTACTATCTATGGTGGTAAGCGATCATAGTTTGACCCATATCTTTGCCATTTTTATTGGACAAGCCAGTTTCTTTGGCTCTGTTCACCAAACTTGATCTGTACAAAGATTTCCTGCTACATCACACCTGCCTTAGGCACTGCTGCTCTGATAGCGGTGCTCTTTCTTTTGTGGCCATGACTGAGGTCAGTGATGATGATGATGATATCTCTCTCACCTCGACTGTTCCTAGCCCGCCGAAGGAGAATTACTATGTGGATACCATTCACGCCGAGCGTGAGACTTCCCAGGGAATCGAATATCTCGTAGGATGGGAAGATTATCCTATCGAGAGGAGCAGTTGGGAGACGGCTGCCCAATTCGATGATGAGCAGACTCTGCTCGACTGGGAGGATAAAAAAAGAGAGATTGCAGCAGGAAGGCTGGAAGAGTTTGACCTCACTGAATTTAACAGGCGCCTGCATGAAGCTGAGCAGGCCTGCCAAAAACGAAAGCACAAGCGACATTTGAAGAGAGAAAAGCTTGCGAAAAGCCAGCTGGGGCCATCAAACACTAGGTTGTTCAGCTCTACGTCAAATGGCCCAAGGTTTACAGACTCCGATGTAACGCTAAATCCTGGTACTGGTACCGCAAGTGTATACTCAAGCAGAGTGACAAACCAGTCTCAGGTCGGGCCTTCTCGTTCTCAATCTATCCGTGGTGGGCTAACAAGGCCACCTCTAGTTGGATTTGGGACTGGTCGTGGTGGTAGAATTCGCTCCCGTCCTCGGAGATCCTATGATGCTGGCCCTTCCGCTCCCCCCAAGATGTTCAAACTCCTATCAACAAAACACAGATATGAGAAGGCAAGGGGTTATGAGCCTGCTCCAAACGTCGACCAACTTGAGCTTATGAGGCCATCTGAGTGGTCTTCTACCGCCGCCGCCACCTATTCATTCATTCCTGGATCCCAGCAGAACACCAACATCAAGGGGCAGGAGCCAGGTGAAAGCCCAAGAAGGACAATTAGCGATGTTCTTAATACAGATACTTTCGTCTCTCAGCCCCAAACATCTCGTTCTGATGATTCCAAGACCTCAAACAACTCTTCGCCTGTTTCTGATAGACCTCGTCGTTTATCTGATCGATCACGGGACCTCTATCTAATACCACGACGAAGGCCTGGTCCTGAGGCTAAGTGGATTAAAAAGGAAGGGGGAAGCTATTTTGTGAACCCAGGAGAACTTCTATGTACCTTGTATTATGGGCCTGATAAAAAGGAAATTGGTGAAGTTAGGATGTGCGGTTTGGACAAAATCAGGAGAAGCAGATTTCTTAGGACTAAGAGATTCCACGTCCTTGAAATCTGGTTTCAACACCTCTGTAACCTTCCAGACTATAATCTTCTGTGCAGAAATGTGAGTAGCACATGCAAAAGATGGCTTGCTTGATTGCTTAAATTGAAACCAGTCACTAATAGACATCGTTTCACCAGACAGCAAATGAAAAATATTGGAACGGCTGGGTTGAGGGGTTTGAAGACAGTGAACCAGAAATCTACCGCTTTGGGAAAGAGCTCAGCCGAAGAAATCTGGTGGCTATATGTATTCCTGAAATACAGGGCCATGATGTATTACTTGCGTATCCACCAAATTCTGAGGATTTTGGTTTCTTGGATGGCGACTTCAGAGGTCCTCGTGACATCTTTCTTCACACCGCCGTCAGAAGTGCTTTGGGGCCCATTGAGCGACTGGCCTTTGGTAGTCTACAGGGACGTGGTCATCTGACAGAAAAAACTACTGGGACAGTGAATTATTCACAGAACAACACTGCTTTCGCAGACAAGCAGGCTCCTGAGGCACAAAGGGAGCTGGTTTTCCTGAACCAAGAAAGTGACCCTTCCATTATCGAGGCTCCAACCGCACGCATAGGCTTAGAATCGAGGCCACACACAAACACAGCTACATCACTGATGAACCGTTGTGCTTCTAGTGATTCAATACAATCTCTGCAGAGGTCATCCGGAATCGACCACATGGATATCGACCAGGATTCTAAAGACCCCACGGCGGCTGTTAACAGCGACCAAAGGCAGCCACAACTGGGCATGCAACTTCCTTTTGACTTGGACTATGAATTTGAGAAGAGATTCGGGGTGACATTCCAGACGCTGGCAACTGTAGCAGAGAAACGTTTAGCAGGGTCTTTCTATGTACTGTTTCCACAGGGATCAGGCGGCATTGAAGAAGAATGTCAAGCGGTTGTTGAATTTCTCAAAGCCCACCATAGTGAGAAAAACAAGGCTATTGTATACTCTAACCGCACTCCTGAAGATTGGGAAAAGTTCACTCAAGCGAAGAATGGAGTCATTTTGGTATGTGCCATGACAAGTACCATTGTCAAAATACGGATATGCTGACATTGGTTAGATTCATGAAAGCTTTCTGGATTTCTACAAGTTGCAGGGCCTTGGTAACTTATGTCGCCAGTCAACATTCAACTTCTGGTCTTTCATTTTGAACAAAGAATTAGCTGATAACCGACCGTATTTCCAGCGCATGTTCCAAACGGGTGGGGTTATTTTGATTACTGCAGAATACATGCTGAGCGATCCGAGAGGTACGGTCGTTGTACTATCTTGGTTCGAAGATTATGCGAAGAGCAGGTATCCTGGGACATGGAAATTAATGCTCCCCCCGGATATATTGAATTGGCTGCAAAAGCAGATTGAGGTCACCGGGAACTCAAGTTATCTGTAGGTCATTGTGTATCACCAGGCTTGATTATACGGTCTAATAGCAATACCAGATGGCTCGCAATGTACCATCTCATTATGCAGATCACCTTCATCGGAGATGCGAAGTCCCGGGATATCCTCACTGGCGCAGAAGCCGGCTATACACCAAATACGGTCATCTCCCCCCCAAAACTCCCAGGGTACGGTTTTCGCACAAACGACGAGATTCCAGATATCCCCAAAGATAGAACCCTGACCCAAGAACAACGAAACGCTGATCACCTCGTTGAGTTTTACGCTGGCTGGGCCCTGATCAACTGTTACCAGTTCCGAAAGTTCCTAGTGCTCACAGCCTCCGCACTTCCGCGATGGGACGAATGGCACCATCTGCAAATTCGCGTGGGCTCCACAGCTTTCATAAAATATTTCGACATCAACTATAGGTGGTATTGGGAAAAACTTAAGCATTCTGCGGCGAGATCGAATTACCACTCAGAGAGGAGTTCTCAGACCCCATTTACACCGCAAACTCCTAAGGCGGGCTCGAGCGAGTCAGCTATTTCTCGCGCGACGCCGTCCTATATCCCTCCCCTTTCGCACCACTATCCCCAACCATATCAGTGATGGAAAAATGAACGATCTGTCGGTGATTGAGAAGTGTATGCTCGATCCGGGGCTTCTATTGCGTTCTATACATTCGCGCTTGTTACATATTTCTTAGGATACCACTGTAAAATACAACGATCCCACGCTTTATGGGTATCATGCACTGAGCAGAACGAGACAGTTATTGATATAAGTAATGCAACTCCAATGGCTGAGTATAAGGAACCGTCATGAGAAACCAAGCTAAAGCTAATATCCGAAACGCCATACATAACACAGAGAATTCACGGAGACTGGTATACTAAAAACAACACATCAAAACATCGCTGAAGGCCAAGCAATGCACGTCACATATACGAAATGCGCAATGTTTACTGAAACCGATTGATAGGTGTTAACTAGAAGCCCGCTGCTCTAGTCCGGTATTCACGGAAGTTTGAGATAGAAGGGTGCTCCTCCGAAGCGGCCTGCGCTTTAGCTTTCCAGGCCCTCTGCTTCTTCTCTCGCCGTTGCCTTTCTTCCCATTGGCTCTCCTCTGCTGCGATCATGGCATGGAAACGTCCACCTTGTCCACGAGAAAGGTAAATAGGTTTCTCTTTACGAGCAGCCACAGACTCCGTTATGAGAACAAACTTCACGCTCGAACCTGGAGTTTCATACATGGCGTCGCTAAGGATGGTCTCCATTTCTGTTCGGAGGGCTCGTGCCCCCGTGCCCATTGTGAAGGCGTTGGCAGCTAGCTTATGCAAGGCTGGAGTTGTGAAGCGAAGCTCAATTCCTGACAGGGAGAATAGGGTTGTGTACTGCGCTAGCAATGAGTTGCGGGGCTCAGTGAGGATCCGTACAAGTAAAGGTTGCGTCAGCGTGGAGAGCGCAGCGGTGACCGGAACACGGCCAACTAACTCTGGGATAAATCCATAATTTTGTAGGTCGGTAGGATTAATGAGGTCGAGTGCATTGAAGTAAGTTGGCTCACCATCAGGCGATTCGGGGCTAGCAGAGGTGAAAAAGGGAAGGTGTTTCTTGTACAAAGCCTCCTCTTCTGACCCTGGCACTATGGGCACAGGCTGATTGTTTGCGGTTGTTGACTGTCCAGGCCGCTCGTCTGAGTTGGATGGTGTCCGAACAGGCTGGCCAAAGCCAATGGAGCCACGCGATATTCGATCCATCACCACCTTGTGTAATCCGACAAAAGCACCAGAGAAGATAAACAGGATGTTATCCGTACGTACGTTGTAGACCTCCCCTTTCTGGGACATACCCCCACCATTGGAGGGTGGATACGGCGAGTTTCCCAGTGGACTGTTTGATGGATATGTATTGGGAGTTCCGCCTGCGCGAGGAGCGTTCTTTTCCTGTTTCGCTTGCACCTGCACCGTCGTACCTTCTATAATCTTTAGAAGGGCCTGCTGGACCCCCTCACCACCGACATCTTTGCCATGACTGACTTTAGCGGCGGCAATCTTATCAACCTCATCCAGAACAATTATGCCGCGTTCTGCCTGTTCGACATCATAGTTTGCTGCAGCTAGGAGCCTGTGAACGCAGACCTCGGCATCTTCTCCAATGTATCCAGCCTGCGTGAACGGTGTGCAATCTGAAATACTAAACGGTACTGATAGTACTTTAGCTAATGTTTTGGCCATGAGAGTCTTCCCAACGCCGGAAGGTCCTAGTAGCAGTATGTTGGACTTCTCCAGTTGTATTGTCGATGAGTCTGTGAGCTCGGTTTGGTTCAACGACGAACTTGAATCAAGTGGTGGACGGCTAGTCCGTTGTTGCCCTGGAAATTCATCTGCTAAATGCGTCAGTACATCACTAAGATGACCATGCAGTTCCAGTTCTCGTTGGGCCTCTGAGCAACCTACCCTCTACAGGATGGCGGTCAACAGACTCGCGCCGCGCGCGCTTCGCCAGCAGCTCGACCGCTTCCTCATCACGCCGCTGTAATTCTTGCACACGTTGGTAATGATTGTATACCGCGACACTGAGTATCTTCTTTGCACGATCCTGTCCGACTACAAACTGATCTAGATATTGCTTCAACGTTTTGGGCGTAATCCGGGGAGCTCCGAAAGCCGGGGCCGAGCCCAAGGGCCCAGCAGTCGGCAGTCCTGGTTCATAGCTACCACTCCAGGGCTGATTTGAGAAATCTGATCGATTGAATTGGGAAAGTGTCGGGAAAGTCGCAGAAGAGCTAGCGAAGCCACGTTGTGTGAGGCGAACAATTGAACTCGGTGCGCGCCGATAGCGGAGGATGAGGTGGTGGTGCGCCCTGAGAGGTGCACTGGGCCGTAGAGGCAGCCACAGCATGACCGGGCAGCAGATGACTTGTGAATGGATAAGCGCAAATGGCAGACGTAGAAAACAGTATAATAAGTAGAAACCAAAGAACTAACTAAGGTGGTGTGGATGATTAAGCTGTAGTTGGAGGTAGAGATGACGCTGCCGATAGTAGATAAGATGGAGTCAGATAGTAGCTTTCCCCGCAGCACGTGATTGATGCTTATCAGCCGACGCTATCCGTGGGGACTACATATAGGAACTTGCTATGGCAACTTTGTCTAAGTATCTCGTTCATTGTCTAAAAATGAGAATTCGCTAGCGGTATGAGCCATTCAAAACTTCCACCAAGCCTCAAAGAGTGCAAAGCCTTAGGTCATGTGGAAGTAAGGATATCGATATTCTGCGGCGTAGGGCTATCCGTTCTTTGCTCAAATCGTACTTGCTCAACTTGGCAGCTGGTATAAGAGTCTAAGCCTGGCCTAGTAAATCGCGTATGGTTTCTATTCGGAGGCTTCTAACGTCATAAACTGAGGAGTGACATTTAGGCGACACACTCCTGAGCTGCATTCAACATACCGTCTTAGCGGTGGATCACTTGCCACATACAGTCGCTGCAAGCAATATCGACGGTAGGTTTGATTTAGGCAAGGAGGGCTTGTTGACGAGACGTAGGAGCTTGGTTCCCAAAGGATGGTTGAGTGAACTTCCTGTAGGCGGGGACTTTTCACTTCGTTGCCTTGAACGCGGGCTGCTGCTCCATCGTTTGCGAGATAAAACTGCGCAATGCGGCCCAACGGTTTGACACAGAGCCTGTCTGGTTGTCCGATTCTGTATTTGGAGTAGTAGTCGTCTCGATCGTCGACATCTGTGCCATGTTCTTTGCAAAGCGATCCCTTTCTGTTTGTTCCAATCGTTGCCTACGCTTCATAGCGCCAGGTTTATGCTTCAGCGTTTTCTGTTTAATGACATTCACCTGATTGTTGGGATCGTTCATTTCAACCTCGGTTTCCGGTAGGGCATCGGCAAGCGATTCAAGGTTTGCAACGAGTTTCTTTGACGCCCGTCGGCGTTTCGTAGTCTTTTGAGAGTTCTTCTCTATTTTGGACATTAGGGCAGCATGTTTAATCTGACGTTTGTCTTTCTTAGATGTCCGGAAATCATCATTGAAAAGGCTAGACTTCGTAGAGGAAAGAGCGCCTTTCCCTGAAGCCGGCATTTTCACAGCGGACTGTTTCTTAGTCGATCTAATAGGGGCCTTTACAGATGTCAGAGAGCTCCAACTTTCATGTGAGAGGTGGAATGGCTTACCATTATGGGTTTCTATCGCTGGTGCCGAAAAAGTTGGTCAAAATCGCCGGGCTCTCCGAGAGTTCACGATAATAATTCTGCCTCTGGTTCCGATGGGTGCGTGCTCCTAAACCTTTTCTAGGTTAGCCTGAACGCTAGTTAATCCATGTCCCTGGCAGCCCCTGATCTCACCGCCAACGTGACTAGGTTTTTCCTTCTTTGGTATCCCTATCCCTCTAAGTTATGAAGATCAAGAAATGAGGACTTCCCGTGGTACATAGACTAGAAGTTGGCCGGGAGTCAAAGCACTAGACTAATCTGTTAGTGTGACACATCCGATCACTCACCGAACCCGATCGCCCTTTTCTCTTTTTTCCCTCTAAAATCCCTCGTTCTTTCTCCGAATTTCTCGGGAGGAAAAGATCCACATTCACGGGTATTCAACCCGCCTTATCGTCTTCCACTTACATCAGAGAACCACATTGAGAATTTTGGTGACGGTTTTCGTGTCTCATTCGCAGCACTACGTGGATGCTGTCCCCAGTACATATTCTATCTCGCCGGACTTGCCTTCGTTCAATTGCCACTGCGATTGATCAACCTCGGTTCCCGGTTTTCCTCCAGCAACAAACACTCTCCACTCCATTTTCGTCGTCTCTAGTCTACTCAAAGGCTTTAAAGTTCCCCAGACCAACCTCAACTCGGCTCATTTCTTGTTCATTTTCACGCCTATATACAACATCTGTGAACGACCTTGCCAAAATGAGTTCCCTTACCCCATACCAGCGCAAACACAAGGTCACGGTGATCGGCTCAGGAAACTGGTAAGTGTGCTGAGAGATAACGGTAGCTGGGATAAAACAGCGCTAACATTTTATAGGGGCACCGCTATTGCCAAGATTGTCGCTGAAAATACCGCTAGCAACCCTGCCATCTTCGAAAAGGATGTTCAAATGTGGGTTTTTGAAGAGAATGTGGAAGTTCCAAAGACCTCCCCTCACTATAACCCATCTTCGCCCTTATGCCAGGGTCCCCAGAAGTTAACAGAGATAATCAATAAGACACATGAGAATGTCAAGTATTTGCCAGGAATCAACCTTCCTACAAATTTGCACGCCAATCCCTCATTGGAGGACTCCGTTAAGGACAGCACTATCCTTGTTTTCAATTTGCCTCATCAGTTCATTATCAAGACTTGTGAGCAGATCAAGGGCAAGATTCTGCCATATGCGCGTGGTATTTCTTGCATCAAGGGTGTCGATGTGCGGGAAGATGGAATCAGTCTTTTTTCAGAAACCATCGGCAAGATTCTTGGGATCTACTGTGGCGCCCTCTCCGGTGCAAACATCGCCAGCGAGGTTGCCCAGGAGAAGTGGTCTGAGTCAAGCATTGCTTACGATCCTCCCCATCTAGATTCGAAAGCCCCCTCGCCCAACCGCTCGCCTTCCTCATCGACGGTGGATGTGGTTCACTTCACACATAAGGACGTTTCGGGACAACTATCTCGGGTTAAACTGCAGGCGTTGCCCTCCGAGTATCCTCCCATTGACCATGCTGTTCTGAAGACGCTTTTCCATCGTCCCTACTTCCATATCAGTGTGGTGAGTGACGTTGCAGGCGTTTCCCTTGGCGGTGCGCTCAAAAATGTCGTCGCTATTGCCGCAGGTTGGGTTGAAGGCATGGGATGGGGTGACAACGCCAAAGCTGCCGTCATGCGAGTCGGCCTGTTGGAGATGGTCAAGTTCGGTGAAATGTTCTTCGGTGCGACCATCAACACTCGGACATTCACCGAGGAAAGTGCCGGTGTTGCCGACTTGATCACTAGCTGCAGTGGTGGTCGCAACTTCCGTTGCGCCAAGCTGAGCATTGAAAGAAAGCAGCCGATCGGAAAGGTCGAAGAGACGGAGCTCAACGGTCAGAAGCTCCAGGGCACTTTGACTGCGATTGAAGTAAATAAATTCTTGAAGAACCAAGGCGTTGAAGAAGAATACCCCTTGTTAACGGCCGTCTATAGTAAGTGTCAGCCTTCTTGTGTGTTAGGAAGATGTCACTGATTTGTCATAGAAATCCTAGAAGGCACTATGTCTGTTGAGGATATCCCTTCTTATATTGAGCGGTAAATAGGACCTGATGCTTTGTCTCCCATGATTTTCTATTTCGGTTATTAATTCACGGATATCTGTTTCCTTTTCATTACAGCAAGCCGGAATCTGTTTCGCATGAATCGCAAGGAGTGAATGGTGGTGGCGCGAGCCAGGCAGTCTTGGCCAAATTGTGAGGTGGCAGGATGCAATGATGTCTGCTCCTCACATTTCTGTTATAATTATTTACGTCTTGAGACTTGTCGGTAGGTCTTTTCTCATGTTATTTTGGGTATGGATGTTATAAACGCACATAGACTAGTGACTATAGAGCAATTCCCAGATTTATGTTATGTCTTTTGATAAAAAAAATATCGGTTCTGATCGTGTGTTTTGACATTTCCGGTTTGACTCGTCTGATACTAAAATTGGGTTTCCTTGGACACTAGTACGGAGGTCCAAGGTTACTTCTGCGGTCGAGGCCTTTGCACCTTTCCATGATGTCAGACCTCCTGCGGGGTTCAAAAGCGCCCAGGAACATAAATGAGAAACTTGAAAAGCTGGCTTTGTTTGCGTTGTCTGGGTTTGATTTTGGCTTTCTTCCTTATTATTCCACTCCTCGTTCTCTTGCACATCGGCTGGATCAGCGTAACTCTACTGATCACTAACAGCTCCATCGGCCGGGCCGATACCTTTTATCTATCCCCGCACTCAACCAGGCTCAAGCATCTAGGGTCGTGTCACAGCTTTTTCTTCAAATAACCCGATCAGCTGTACGAACAGACTGGCAGTAACAATGCCTGTTCCACGCCAGGTCTACCTGCTCCCATTGAAGGACGATGGCTCCCCAGACGTGCCCGGAGGTTATATCTACCTTCCTCCGCCCACCAATCCTCCGTACTCCGTTCGCTTCGTGATCGAGGGTAGCAGCTCGATCTGCAGGGAAGGAAGCCTGTGGGTAAATATTCCTGAGGACGGGAAGCCCTTCAATCGCGCGGCATTCCGAAGTTTCAGGTAAAGCGATCCCTCTCTTTTCTGGCTTATTGTCTTTTCGGTTGTTGAGGCAGAAATAGGTTACATCCAGACTTCAATAAGAACATCCAGATCGATATTCCGATCACTTCTCCAGGATCTTTCGCGTTCTACACTGCCTATTCCCCGCTTCCGGACTTCTCCGTTGCTCCAGTCGAGACGTCCGAACCAGTCAAGACCCCAACGCATTACATTGATGTTGCACCGAGGCTACGTCTTAGTGGCCGTGACCTTCCTCTAAATGCTCTTTCAATATTCTCCGTGATCTCTAAGTTCATGGGTAGATACCCAACGGATTGGGAGAATCATTTGAATGGAATCAGCCAGCGCAACTACAATATGGTTCATTTTACGCCTCTGATGAAACGCGGAGCCTCCAATTCCCCCTACAGTATTTTTGATCAACTTCAGTTTGATGAGACTCTATTCCCCAGCGGAGAGGATGATGTAGCTCAAATGGTCAAGACGATGGAAGTAGATCACGGGCTCTTGTCGCTAACAGATGTTGTATGGAACCACACTGCTAATAACAGCAAATGGCTTGAGGAGCACCCTGAGGCTGGTTATAGCGTCGAGACAGCTCCATGGCTTGAAGCAGCGTTGGAGCTAGACACTGCTTTGTTACAGTTTGGAGAAGACCTTCAAACCTTGGGTCTTCCAACAGAATTCAAGACTGCTGACGATCTGATTGTTGTGATGAACGTACTTCGTGAACGAGTTATAAGCGGCTTGAGGCTATGGGAATACTATGTGGTTAATGTTAAAGCGGACACCCGAAGGATCGTTGACAAATGGACCAAGTGTCCAGGTATCGATCTGGAAAGCGATCAATGGTCACAGTTTGCTCTCAAGGACTTCAAAAACCTAACTCTTAAGGAGCAAGCAAGCTTTATCCGTGAGCACGCAATCCCAACATCTAAGAGTATACTTGGAAGGTTTACTCGGGCAGTCGATGACCACCTCGGTGCGGCCATTTTAACTGCGCTACTTGGTCCTGCAGATTCCAACCATGATGAAGCAGAGAGCAGATTTACCCAATTGCTCGATGAGGTGAATCTGCCTTTTTACGCAGAATACGATGCAGACGTATCCGAGATAATGGAGCAAGTCTTCAATCGCATCAAATACCTGAGGATAGATGACCATGGACCAAAGCTTGGTTCTGTCAATAAAGAGAGCCCACTTATTGAGACATATTTCACAAGACTGCCCGTCAATGAAGTTACTAAGCAGCACAAGTCGACGGCTCTTGCGCTTGTGAATAATGGGTGGATATGGAACGCCGACGCGTTGCGGGATAACGCTGGACCGGACTCGAAAGCCTATTTGCGACGGGAAGTCATTGTGTGGGGCGATTGTGTGAAGCTAAGATATGGTAACTGCCCTGAGGACAGTCCATTTCTTTGGGAGTTCATGACTAAATACACTCGCCTGATGGCTAAGTATTTCTCGGGATTTCGGATTGACAATTGCCATTCAACGCCGTTGGGAGTCGCAGAGTATCTGTTGGATGAGGCACGAAAAGTTCGGCCCAATTTGACGGTTTTCGCTGAGCTGTTCACGGGCTCCGAAGAAGCTGATTATGTTTTTGTCAAGAGACTAGGCATTAACGCACTCATTCGGGAGGCCATGCAGGCCTGGAGCACCGGTGAACTAAGTCGTCTTGTACACCGCCATGGAGGACGCCCTATTGGCAGTTTTGACCTTGACTTGCCTACAGCAGGGAGCAGTCACGCTATAGCCTCTGCAAGTACTGATAGCCAGGAAGAAACTATCGCTCACATACGCCCGTGTCCCGTCCAAGCACTCTTCATGGATTGTACGCACGATAACGAGATGCCGGCCCAAAAGCGAACAGCGGTAGATACATTACCTAATGCTGCATTAGTTTCAATGTGCGCTTCGGCTATTGGAAGCGTCATGGGCTATGATGAAGTATATCCCAAGCTAGTTGATCTTGTTCACGAGACACGGCTGTATTCCTCGGCGTTCTCAGGACCCTCGAAGGGGGAGCTAGGTCCCGAGGGTGGCATTGGGAGCATCAAGAAGATCCTGAATGAGCTTCACACTATGATGGGGGCTGATGGATACGATGAGACACATATTCACCATGATGGAGAATATATAACTGTTCATAGAGTTCACCCGAAGACACGAAAGGGCATATTCTTGATAGCACATACTTCCTTCCCGGGCCAGGATGGTCATTCCATTCTAGCACCGACTCATCTCACCGGAACACTAGTCAAGCCACTTGGGGCATGGATGTTGGAAGTTGAAGCTGGGGAAGACGCCAGAGCAGAAGTCTTAGCGGATAAAGACTACTTACGGGGGTTGCCTAGCACAGTTCGAGAGACTAACGCAATTACGGTTGAGGAACGCGGGCATGATACCATCATTTCTGTTCTGGAATCCTTCGCGGCGGGGTCAATTGCTCTCTTCGAAACGTCCATTCCGACAGCCGAGCATTCCGCAGGGCTGGACTGTTACATTACAGAAGGTGCAGATCAGGCATTCTCAAAACTCAGTCTGGTTGACCTTAATTTTGTACTCTACCGCTGTGAAGCTGAAGAAAGGGATTCTAGTGACGGTCAGGATGGAGTATATGCCATACCCAATCATGGGCCGTTGGTTTATGCAGGTCTTCAGGGATGGTGGAGCGTGCTGGAGAGCATCATTCGATACAACGAACTGGGACATCCACTCTGTGATCATCTCCGGCAAGGCCAGTGGGCTCTTGATTATATCATAGAACGTTTGGAGAAGGGGGCACAAAAAGACGGGTGCAATGCTCTAAACGATCCGACGTCCTGGTTACGGGATAAATTTAATGCCGTTCGTGAGCTACCCAGCTTTCTCCTGCCGCGGTATTTTGCCATTATTGTCCAAGTCGCGTACAACGCTGCCTGGAAGCAGGGCATTCGGCTTCTGGGGGAGAGTATACAGAAGGGACAAGAATTTGTTCATCAACTGGGCATGGTCAGCGTCCAACAAACTGGATACGTGAAAACTGCATCCCTATGGCCTACGAGAAGAGTACCGAGCCTTGCAGCTGGCCTACCCCATTTTGCTGTGGACTGGGCTAGATGTTGGGGTAGAGACGTTTTCATATCTCTTCGAGGCTTGCTTCTCTGTACTGGCCGGTTTGATGATGCCAAAGAGCATATTCTCGCCTTTGCTAGTGTCCTCAAACATGGGATGATCCCGAATCTGTTGAGCAGCGGAAAGCTTCCTCGTTACAATTCTCGAGATTCTGTGTGGTTCTTCCTCCAGGCTATTCAAGATTACACCGCAATTGTTCCAAATGGTATAGAACTCCTCGATGAGAAGGTTCCCAGGAGGTTCCTGCCGTACGAGGATACATGGTTCCCCTTCGACGACCCTCGTGCGTATTCTCAGCATTCATCAATAACGGAGGTCATCCAGGAGGTTTTTCAACAGCATGCCCGAGGACTTTCATTCAGAGAGTATAACGCTGGCCCTGAGCTCGATATGCAAATGAAGCCTGAGGGTTTCCAAATCGACGTCAATGTTGATTGGGAGACAGGCCTGATATTTGGAGGTAGCCAATTCAATTGTGGGACCTGGCAAGACAAGATGGGGGAGAGTGAGAAAGCCGGAAACAAAGGATTCCCTGGCACACCTCGAGATGGCGCAGCCATTGAAATCACTGGGCTTCTCTACAGTGCTTTGACATGGGTTGGAAACTTGTATGAACAGGGACTTTACCCGCATGAAGGAGTAGATATTGGGGAAGGCAAATCAGTCACGTTCGGAGATTGGGCTGCCAAGATCAAGAACAGTTTCGAGCGTTGCTATTACATTCCCGAGAGTCCCAATGACGACAGTCGATATGATGTTGATACAAAGATTGTCAACCGCCGTGGTATCTACAAGGATTTATACAAATCCGGCAAGCCCTATGAAGATTACCAACTTCGGTCTAACTTTCCCGTTGCCATGACTGTGTCGCCGGATCTCTTTGATCCCTCCAAGGCTCTAACAGCGCTTGCCCTTGCGGACTCAGTTCTTCTTGGTCCCGTTGGTATGGCTACTCTCGATCCTTCCGATCTCAACTATCGTCCCAACTATAACAACTCAGAGGACTCTACGGACTTTACCACTTCCAAGGGCAGAAATTATCACCAGGGGCCCGAATGGGTGTGGCAGCGAGGGTACTTCCTCCGTGCTTTCCTGCACTTTGACCTGGCTCGCAGGGCAACACCAGAGGGACGGACAGAGACTTATCAGCAGGTGACTCGTCGCTTAGCAGGCTGTAAGCGAGCACTCAGAGAAAGCCCTTGGAAGGGCCTCACAGAATTGACAAATAAAGCTGGTGCACACTGCTCTGACTCGGTATGTTATCTAATGGCCCTTTGGATATGATGGCATGACTCGGACTGCTAATGATGTATTCTTCAATGGCAGTCGCCCACGCAAGCATGGTCGGCAGCGTGCTTGTTAGATCTTTACTACGATGCTTCAAGATATGCCTCGAACACAGCGTAGAAGCAAGGTTTTCCATTGGACAATGGAATTATAGATGGGTATACACGTATATACTTGTGTAAGGTGCTTGTTGAAGATATGGCTTGCCGTAGAATCAATATAACTCATTTCTCCTTGTCTACTGTTATCTATCATGGATTTGGTATCATATTGTGTACAACTGCATGGTGCCTGCCAAGGCCGACATAACTTTTGGCTGAGTCAGCCATTTGCACAACTCATCTTTTTGACTTACCATTTTTGGAATCGCCAAAGAGCTTATTGAAGTTTGAGCACAATCGAATCCGCAAATTTTACCGCACACTTTTTTGAGGTATTAGACGAAGGCGTCTCTCAGTCTCGAAACTTACTAGGACATAGCTCATATAAAGAAGGTTATTTGGCCTGCGACGCGGTGTGTCCATCACGCGGTAACCCACCCTGACGTCAGTTGTTTTGGCTTGCGCATCTTTAACCGTGAAAGTGCCGAACACTTCCCATATGCATTGACCAAAACTGTGTCGCCCAAGAGACCTCACAACGGGACTTTACCCATCAACACATGTCTATGACAGAGGCTGCTGCGGCGGCTATAATAACGGCTGCAGTTATAAATGACAAGCCTGGGGGCGGGCATGAGCCAACATGGGGCGACCAAACAAGAGGGCAACGTGATCTGTATACCCAGCTTATCATTAGCTTTACATTGGGACTAAGTGCCTTCTTATCTTTCTGTGTACGTCTTGCATTTCATAAGTTATGCATGCGATGATTCCTAACGAAGCTATCTTGTGTAGGTCCTGCGACCGAAATGGACGGAGCTGTACGCCGCACGAAGACGGCAACGTTGCGCAGCTTCGCACTTACCGGAGCTTCCTGATAGCTTCTTTGGATGGATACCAGTGCTCTACAGGATAACTGAGGAGGAAGTATTGCACTCTGCGGGCTTGGATGCGTTCGTTGTAAGTTTCGTTGCATTCCATGTACAAGTGACACAAACAAGCTCTAACACTAACACCCGGTGGTGTAGCTCTTGTCGTTTTTCAAGTTTGCGATCCGATTCTTGTCAGCTGTCTTCATGTTCGCCGTAGTTATCATACTTCCGATTCATTACAAGTATACCGGGAAAAGGGGGATCCCTGGTTGGGATGACAACGATGGCAATGCTCTCGGTGGGAACAAGGACAAGGAGCCCGTGACTGACCCAGACTATCTGTGGATGTACGTGGTGTTCACATACATATTCACCGGAATGGCAGTCTATATGTTACTCCAGGAGACGAACAAAATTATTCGTATCAGACAGAAGTATCTTGGCAGTCAAACTAGCACCACCGACCGGACTATCCGCCTTTCAGGTATTCCCCAAGACATGGCATCTGAAGAGAAGATCATTGAATTCGTGGAAGGTCTTCAGGTTGGAAAAGTTGAGAGTGTCACTTTATGCCGGGATTGGCGCGAATTAGACCGCCTCGTCGACGAGCGATTGCAGATACTACGGAACCTTGAACGAGCGTGGACTAAGCACCTTGGATACAAACGACAGACCGAAGATGATAGCACGTTACCCCTAGCACATCATCAGCCGCGTGGGTCGAGCTTGTTCTCCGAAGATGACAGCGAGCGCATACAGCTTCTTTCAGAGAGTGGACGAGACCACGTTGCGGACTATGCGCACCAACGCCCTACAATTCGCTTATGGTACGGACCGTTAAAGCTACGATACAAGAACATTGATGCGATAGACTATTATGAAGAAAAGCTGCGGAGGATCGATGAAGAGATCCGAGTGGCGCGCCAGAAGCAGTATACCCCTACTGAACTAGCATTTGTAACCATGGAGTCCATCTTTGCATCCCAGATGGTGGTTCAAGCGATCCTCGATCCTCATCCTATGCAGTTGCTTGCCCGGTTGGCACCAGCGCCGGCTGACGTCGTGTGGAAGAATACATACTTGCCGCGTTCAAGACGAATGTTGCAATCCTGGTCCATCACGGGAGTCATTGGCTTCTTAACCGTGTTCTGGTCGGTACTCCTCGTGCCTCTAGCGTATCTTCTGGAACTGGAGACGCTACACAAGGTGTTCCCACAACTAGCCGAGGCGCTGGCTCGCAACCCCATTGCGAAGTCCCTCGTTCAAACTGGTCTTCCGACTTTGGTTCTATCTTTGATGACTGTTGCTGTCCCTTATCTATATAACTGTAAGTTAGGCCAACTGAAAAACTATTCATTGATGATGTGCTAACCTTGCGTCCAATTAGGGCTCTCAAACCTTCAGGGAATGACATCGCGTGGTGATGTTGAATTGTCCGTCATTTCCAAAAACTTCTTCTTCTCTTTCTTCAACCTGTTCCTTGTTTTCACGGTCTTCGGCACGGCGACGACTTTCTACGAACTGTTCAAGCATCTTCGCGATGCGTTTCAGGATGCCACAACCATTGCATTTGCGCTGGCCAACTCGCTTGAAAACTTTGCACCATTTTACATCAATCTAATAGTCCTGCAAGGTGTGGGCATGTTCCCCTTCCGGCTGTTGGAGTTTGGAAGCGTTGCAATGTATCCCATCAATTTCTTTAAGGCGAAGACACCACGGGAGTATGCCGAACTATCCACGCCACCTACTTTCAGTTACGGGTATTCGATCCCACAGACAATCCTCATCTTAATCATCTGCGTGGTGTATAGCGTATTCCCGAGCTCTTGGTTAATATGTCTGTTTGGACTGGTGTACTTTACTATCGGGAACTTCATTTACAAGTACCAGCTCCTGTATGCCATGGACCATCAGCAGCATTCCACCGGGCGTGCATGGCCAATGATATGCAGTCGAGTCCTGGTAGGCTTGATGGTGTTCCAAGTCGCGATGATAGGCGTGTTTGCACTGCGCAAAGCTATCACACGTTCCTTGATCCTTGTGCCCCTCTTGGGTGCAACAGTGTGGTTCAGCTACTTCTTCTCTCGGAGTTATGAGCCACTGATGAAATTCATTGCTTTGAAGAGTATTGATCGTGATGGCGGTGGAAATCTTTCCCCTTCACCGTCAAGCTTTTCCTCTCCATCTGGCCTCGACCGTGACGCCCTACCAATCCAAATTGGTAGACAAGGAGTTGAAGTTAGGCTGAACAAGTATGTCAACCCCAGCCTCATTATGCCTCTCGATGGCGCCTGGCTTCCAGGCCGCAGCGTTGGCGAATACCCTAGGTCTATATAAGGTACATGGAACACCAGGCCATGCCTTGCGTAGTCTAGGGTACCTACATGCCCCTCCCATCTCTTTCTTCCTGCGACCCTTCCGCTACTCACTATTTATTTGCTTGTTTCACTTTCATTCATCATAGATATTATACCCTTGTTAATATCAATGCTTCCAATGCCCCCAGTATATTATGATATACGACGCCATGCCATGCCCATCTACTATTAATATCACCTATATCTTGCTCTTGTCTTGCTCATCACCCCTGCCTATTAACCCACTATACACCTGCATATATGTGAATTTACCGCTCACAGATTGATCTCCATTACCAGATCATTGCTGTCCAGAGTGAGAATGTATACTCAGCCGTCAATGCAGCTTTGGTCTTTTTTTTTAACTGTCTTTTGTTTTTGTACAATGCCCGATAGTGCTCACATATTATACATAGTTCAATGCTGTGCTTGTTATTTTCTTTTTATATATAGGTTGGAAGGCTACATATTTCTTCTTTATGCTGTAGACTACTTAGTCCATATAGATCGATTTACTGCATCCGCCGATGACGTTGTGTGGCGCACCTCACGTTAATTGGCGCGTGGTTGTAATCGAATCTCTTCCTATTCATCATTTTAGATCTAAATCGAACCACGGGAAGAGGATCGACTATTTCTTCACATTACGATTATTTTCGTGATGCCAAGCGTGGAATGCAACGGCTTCATCATTGTGCAGGGATAACACAAGAGATCGACATCGACAGCTCGATAAATGTCGCCTTTCTTTGAGAGACCCGCTTATGATCTTCGTCTTGGCTCTCCACCGTCGATGTTCTCACTTCTGACTCGTTCACGCAGTCTGTCCATCTCCACTCGCTCCAACGCTCAGTCGGCAGCACCACCGGCTTATCCTCGCGAGCTTCCATGGGCAATGGCAATCTTCATGAACCCAATCGATAATCACAGAGAAGTTTCTGCTCCCTCGCCCCTCGCTATGGCTGACTGTTGCGGAGTTCTCATCACATCCGCCAACCATATGGAGCTTCCCTAAATTGGGCCCACTCTTCGTTGCCGCTCTTGGTTGAGGAGTTTCAATGCTGGGGGAATGCACCTTATATCGACGTCAAGACGGCTATTACGGGATATAGAAATGCCACCCGTGGAGTCTTAGGAGGCAATAAAAAGAACAGCATCCGTATGGTTTTTCTTTCGGTGTCCTGAGTTGTCAATGCTCTCCTTTCTATACATTCCTCGGTTTCTCGTTTCGTCTACAGCTGTAAGACAATCCGGCATTTACGCCTTACTTCTCTTGTATTAGTGCATTCATTGCCTACTTTGTCTGCAGCTCGTTTGTAGGGAGCCGTTCACCTATGGTATAGAAAAGAAGACCTAGCTATAACGAAACCTGGCATAGCTGGCCAACAGTGCAGGTCCGCTGTTGACAGTGCATGATTATCGGCGAGCAAACTTCGACGGAGCAGCTCAGTCTCAGTGAAAGCCGATCTTCGTTGATTTGATATAATTTCAAATTCTTGGGGCAAGGATCGTCCTATTCTTCTACTTATAGTCGTCATTCGTCTTTCCTTTCACTCAGACGCCAGTGGTACTGAATTCCTATCGTCTACATCGCAGTCATCTATACATCCCGGCGAAAGTGCCTAGAGCTTCCTGCATTTAATACCTCAGGCCATTGTTATAAAGGCTGCCAGATATGGGTTCTAGCTTGATGTCTGAGAATGAGCACGGTAATGAGAGCGCCGATAGAATTGCGTCGGGTTCAACTAAAGCTTCGCATCTGGATTCAGCATTTTGCTCTGGTCTGACGTCAGAAAATTGTCTCAACCCTCAGAGTATCCCACAGGGGCCTATATTTCCGCGAATTGTGACTAGAAGATTGCTCGATTTTATCCCTCGTGAAACCCGTCAATCTTTACGCCTAACCTGCAAAGCTTGGTCTCGAACAATTGACAAGGCAATGCCAGTTTCTCGCCCTGCCGCGAATATTGTACCGCCTGAAATTTTGCTGCAGATATTCTTCATGTTGAACCCTCGTGATTTCGATAATGCTCGACGGACGTGCTGTCAATGGATGAAAGTGAGCCTAAATAAGCAGCTTCTGGAAAGTATGCTCAAACGAGCGGGCTGGTGGAATACCTGGCAGCGGGACTGCCAGATGCAACGTCGTGATTCAGAACACCGCAAAGAGAGCACTATGTGGAAGATGAGCCGGCGTTTCGCCACAGAATGTGTCCTATCCGGTCGAAAGCTGAACGTGGAGAGGACTGGCTTCTTGACAACCGCGGTCGTTGACTTTTCGAAAGTATCCCGAGAGCACGATTCCACAGAGGCGTCATGTTCGTTTTCCACGAATTTTAACGTCAAACAGAATAGTGCCGCAGCCATGTCCAAGTTCCATGTCAGTGATTGCGGCAATTATTTACTAGTAACTACCGGATGCAAAATATACGTTTATCGTCTGCTTAGCCGGAACTCTGATGTTTCCATCTCTTCGTCTGCGAATAAAATCGCGGATGTTGCTCCGATTATAAGCATTACTTGTCCCGCTGAAGTGCTGTCTGCTACGATTAATACTAGTACGCCCAGATTCGTCATTGCGGCGATACTCCGTAACCGTTTAGGGTTGATGTGCGAGTTAGTTCCTTCTGACGGTGCTCGACCACGTACCTTCGAATCCGCTGGTTTCAGTTCTGATACCATGGACGGCTCTATACAGCCCATGGAAATTACTTCCCTTTACTGCTATCAAGACCTATGTTCTCCTGAAGACCCACCGCGCAGTGTGTCAGTCTGTCCCGGACGCCAATGCGTGGCGTTTGGCTCTGGGTTTGGTATTGAGCTGCGTTGGATTGACAAAAAGACGAAACAAGAAAATAAGAAACGTGTTGCTATGTCGCAGCCATCGGAAATCCTGCACTTCCTGCCTCACCGATCAGAGACGCCTACAGAGCTGCGGCTCATCTCATCCCTTGCTGGCCCGGGATTACCAGCTTGTAAATGCCACAATGCAAAACTTGGTGAACAGCGGCCAGCTTGCCCTTTTCATCTTTTGGCCGATATCCAATCTTTCGCTCAATGGAGCTCTGGAGAAACAAGCAATCTCGGGTTAGTGAGGGCGACTCATTGCCACCACTACAGAGCTGTTCCTATCAACGATGGTTTCCATTTCCTGTTCATCGAACCGCGCACTAGTCTGCTTTGTATAGGTTCTGATGCTCCTTTCGGCGGGCCTACCAGTCTGACGAGGGCTCTTATCTGTATCCCACCATCCGGAAAAAGCCCGTTGGAAGATGCAGAAGAGGGATTAGCGCCTACTGTCTTCGCAGCCGGTTCGGACTTGAACTGGGGCCTGCGAGTGGTAGCTGCCTATCGGGACCGGATTGTCTTATACTCCGTCCCGCTGGATGTCTTCAACGTGATTCGAACGGAACATGAAAGACAAGGAGATAATGTCATGGGTGATAGTGATCTAGCACGAGACTGGTTTCTGGATAGCGAAAGGTTGGGGAAGGGTCGTGGAAGCCTCGCACCGAATCAAAACGGCGACTGGGAATTCCTCTTTAGTGTGAGCTACA
Source organism: Aspergillus sergii (assembly GCA_009193525.1). Classification (NCBI taxonomy): domain Eukaryota; kingdom Fungi; phylum Ascomycota; class Eurotiomycetes; order Eurotiales; family Aspergillaceae; genus Aspergillus; species Aspergillus sergii. Next base: position 21,980 of record ML741772.1, read on the forward strand.
GACCAACAGCTATCATGTGGCCATTCAAAATCTACGGAAAGGAAATTGGGCGAATGGACAACGTGGTCGAGTTGTCTCTGCAAGCTGCCCACGGTGGCGCTCGAATTTGGGCGTTCGGTGCATCGGGTCAAACGAACATTATTGACGTAGACACCTTCACGTCTAGCGTCCAGCCAGCCGCCGATATCCCTTTAAAGTCGTCATGCATTGGATCTGATGGTAGCGTCGCTTCAGTTGAGATGCTCAAGAGAAGTGATACCAGCTTGCCATCTTCATTACCATCGCGCAAACGAAAGCACATGGAGACACTAGAAGATCTCGGGGGACAAAAGTCCACCGCTTACCAGCTTCACGATGCGATACTTGAGGGAGATAATTCATCTAGTTTCCAGAACATTCAGACTAGTGCTACCAATGCAGTCACTAAGCGGCGAATATCTTTCGCTGCACGCATTGTCGACTTCAGTATCCCAAGGTCAGGCGACAGATTGGTAGAGAGCGAATGTGCTTATGTTTAAAATCAACCAGCACAAATGTGTCCCTTTACTTTAGGGTGTACATTTAATACCAACTCAATATAGTTTTGCGAAAACTAGTTTAATTTGCTTCTTGGAGTCTACCGACAGTTATACCATGATCACCGAACTGCACTGATCTACATGAGTGATAGCCATCAATATGCCATTTGCTATCCTTGAAGTTCATACACAGAACAAACATACGCATAACTATAGAAAACATTGTTATAAACGTTCTCCATCTTTTGTGAAGTTCATCTAAAAAACCATATACCTAAGAAAGCATACATTCAGAATTCTAGACCGTCTTATAATCTAATAAAAACACAATAATCCATAATATGGTTCACAACCTCAGTCTAATCCCATAATTCAAACCAAACTAAATTCCTACAATACCTTCCACCCTCCCATCTCTCACCTTAACATCCCCAATCGCCCGTGCACAAACAACAACACTCTCCCACAACAACCTTACCCCCAGTGAGAAGTCAGCACCAACCCAGCACCAACTTAATCCAACACCCCCAAATAACCCAAAGAAAAGGAAACCTACCAAAAGGAACCACAACCCAAAAAGCATTCAAAAAGACAAAATAGCCCCAAAGATACCCCCCTTCAGACCTGGAATACTCAAGCCCAAAGACCACACTCTCAAAGCCCGCATTCGCATAATACAACGCATCCCCATACAACTGGCCCAAGCTCACAATGCCCTGGACCGGGCATCTCAGATCGTGGTCAGAGACAGTGAGGTAAGCGAGGAGAAAGGAGGCCGGCCCCCAAATCAAGGCGCTGATGGTCTCCATGCAGAGGACGAAGTTGTTGGGGATTAGGTAGTGGGGGTCGGAGAGGGCGTAGTCTTTCCAGAAGGTTGCTGTGAGGGTGACAAAGTTGAGGGTGTCGTTGCCTTCTAGGAAGAGGTGGATGAAGCCGCCTGTTTTCCCCCTTTTTTTTTTTTTTTTTTTTTTTTTTTTTTTTTTTTTTTTTTTTTTTTTTGGGTTGGGTTGGGTTTGGGGTGTTGGAGTGTACGTGAAGAGGACGAACTAGAGAGTGGCTAGGTGGTCGGGTTTAGAGATTTGAGGGTGCTTGGTGAGGACGAATGTGTAGGTTATTGTTAGTATTATGCTGCAGGTGAGAGCGAATATTGAGACTAGTTCGAACGTTCTTTTGTCGTTGGGGATGTAGTTTGGAATCTCCGCCGTGGGAGGATAATAGGGGTGTGTGGGCATTGTTATGGTGTTGAGATATGTTGAGTTCTGTATATAGAGGGATTGTGAGAGGATGGAGTGGAGAGTATCTGGGGGTTGCTTTGGTTTCTGGGGTAAGTGATGCCGGGGTTAGATACAAACTTCTAAGTCCTAACATTAGCTACTAGTAGTCGGATCCATCGTGCCCCAGTAATCTCGGGCACTTAGCCACTTAGCATCCGGGATCGTCAGATTATTTATGCTTATTCTTGCGGGGGGAGTTGTGGCTGATTACGATGGAAGAGTGTTCGTTCAATGGTATAACATATCCCATGTATTGAAACCGAATCGTACTTTTATTCACAGAACGCTATCATGGCCCAATCCATTTTCCAACACCGGAAGAATATGGCTCAAAATATAAGCCCTGCTCGGTTAATCAAGCAGTTGGGAAAATTAAGTCGAAATTTTAGCTTTTTGCGTGGATCTAGTTATTGACCGCCAATTTCTCTTTCCGAGTACGAACAGCCTGGGCGAGGTTCTCAAGAACAGCTTCCGTGTCCTCCCAGTGAATGCAAGCATCGGTGATACTGACACCGTACTTGAGGCCGGCCTTGCCCTCAGGCGGGACCTTCTGGTTACCTGTAAGACAATAATTAGCAATAGGACTCCAACACTCGTAGCGGAAATGGAAAGCATACCCTCGTTGATGTTGCTCTCAATCATGACACCCATGATTGCGGTCTCACCCGCAGCGATCTGTTCCGCGAGCACAGCAGCCACCTTGGGCTGGTTCTTGTGGTTCTTTTGCGAGTTACCGTGGCTGCAGTCCACCATGAGACGGGGCTCCATGCCCTGCGCAGAAAGTTTGGCCTTGGCCTCGGCGATGCTTTGAGCATCGTAGTTGGGGCCCTTCTTTCCACCACGGAGGATGACGAAACAGTCGGGGTTACCCACGGTGCCGACGATGGAGACAACACCAGGCTTGGTGACGGAGAGGAAGTGATGGGGGTGCTTGACCGAACCGATGGCATCCACTGCAACATCCAAAGAGCCATCGGTGCCGTTCTTGAATCCAACGGGGAAGGAAAGACCAGAAGCCAGCTCACGGTGGACCTGGGACTCGGTTGTCCGCGCGCCAACCGCACCAACGGAGAGACAGTCAGCCAGGAACTGCGGGGAGATAGTGTCCAGCATCTCGCTAGCAATGGGCATGCCCTTGTTGGTCAGATCGACGAAAAGTTGGCGAGAGGTGCGCAGACCCTTGTTGATCTTGAAGCTGTTGTCGATATCGGGGTCGTTTATGAGACCCTTCCAGCCAACAGTGGTACGGGGCTTCTCCAGGTAGGCGCGCATGACAATCAAAAGCTCATCCTTGTATTTCTCCTTCAGTTTTAAAAGACGGTCACAGTATTCAAGGGCCATTTCGGGATCGTGAATCGAGCAGGGTCCCACTACGACCAGCAGACGGCGCTTGTCGGTGTCGGTGCCATGAACAACTGCGCTAGCCTCCTGACGGGCTTGCAAGACCGTCTGTCTGGAAGTCTCTGTCATAGCAATCTCATGTTGGAGAAGGTTGGGGGGTGTCAGAGGGTTGTATCCTCGAACTGCGTACGTTTAGCGATCGACCGTCCCCGAGTGATGCGACTTCATAATGCGCAGTCAGGAGATCGACTTACTTCTCGAGTCCTCCAAATGATTGGTATCCCCTACATTGGGATTTTCGATGAAGAACTGTGCAATTGGTTGAGTAGCTGTTCAGACAATTGATATAATCGTGGTGGAGAATTGACTCACAGACATGTTGGGCGGCGGGGGGGAGATTTGCAGAGATCAATTGATAAATGTTGAGAGGGGTAGAGAGGGGCACCGAGAGAAGACAAACGGTATTAGGTATCTTGGAGCAATTAAGGAAAAGCAACAAGAGTCCGAAGCAATGAAACTCCGAACGGGGTATCTTGAAAAGGGTATGACAACAAACACAAGTGAGTTCAGAATTTTTTTTAGAAGAGATCTTACGATCCTTCTATTTTTTCTTGGGTAACAGAACTCCTATGTCGGCGCCCGTGACGAGTCATACTTGCCTCATCGGTCAACGTCTCGCACGTGAATCCGGTCGATCGGACCCTTGCGAATGCCTCAGGTTGGTCAACCCCATTGGCTGGGTCGTCATTCGCTGCCCACATCAACTCTAATTCCGTATATCCAACGGGGTGGAGCCAAGTTGACTACCTAGCATTGAACACCCGGAATTAAATCCGCAAGTCCTTGACTGCGTACCTCATCTCATCGACGCCAATCCTTGCAGGGGAGCATAATGATACAGGTTCTACCACCAAATCCTCTCTAGTGCCCTCTGAGGCATCGCACAGTACGACCTACGTGGAATTCAGAGCTCCCATTTGTGCTCATGATCTCCATTCAGGAAAGTAACAAGGGCTAGCATGACTTTGGGTTATCAATGATGCACACCATTCTCTTTCCAAGATAATAATAAAACAGTCAAACTAGTGAGCAGCAACAGGGCCTTCGGGGCGTGGTCGGCACCCTGCAGACCATGAGAAGACAGCTAGCTCCAAGCGCTTTTGTGCTTTTTTGCCTTCCTTTCTTCTGAGCTTAAGTGCGAGTTTGTCCTCTTCCGAGCACACCGCTCGGTGGCTTCCAGGCGATGAATTAACTCTTGACACACATTTGCATGGTGATCTCTGATCATGTTCATCTGCTGCTTACATAGGTTTATTCGTTCTCCTTGTGCCTCGAAAAGTTGATCAAGTACGCGGTGGCACTGTCGGCGATATGTCTCCAAGACACTATGGACTGTTTGCTTCTCAGTTTCTAACCCACGCTTCAGACGCTTCACCCAATTAGCAGATGCACTAGGTCTACTAGGTATCATGCACAATTTGACTCACATTACTAGAATCGAGTAACATGCTCTGTGTATACCTTTGGAGTGCTTGTAGGCTTGTATCCCCATTGGTCTCTTTGAGGTTTTTGCCATGAGTGCTCGATGTTACCGCTGTATCCCAGGGAGGATCAATAGAAGCCAGCTCTCCTTGCGACAGGGATTGATATGGACCCTGGCTCGCAATATCATCTCTGCTGTTTTGCCTATGGGGTTCTGAGGCTGCTCTAAAGAGATTCCGGCGGACGCTCCTTATCTGGCCCTCACAGCTCTTTGGTAAAATGGGCCCTTGTGCGAACGGATCTCCTATGCGCACGCCATAGCTCTCACAACACGTAGTGGTAGCCAGCGTGTTTCTAGCATCGGACACTTCAACGAAACTCTCTTCAATACTTCCATCATAGCCAGACTCATCAACAATGCTTCTGGCTGGGCTTTGCTTTACATCCTGTGTCAGCTGTCCAGATTGGCCTTCGCAATGTACCGTACCATCAGTAATTGTAAGTTTATTCTCCATATGTGATAGGAGTCGTGGGCTTCCATTTGGATCGACAATACTCTTTCTCGGTGTCGTCCTTTGATGCTCCGCCGTGTGCTCCTGCGCCTGTTGACTGTCGTGAGGCAGAAGAGATTTGATGGAAACTGGGACACTATGGTCTGATATAGCTGATCTCATTATACCGGAACTCTCAGGACCAGGAGCAGGCTCGTCGCTTCCGCTGCACGATTTACTTTTAGCCGCCTCGCTAGAGCGAATTGAGCTGCTGTGGTCAGACCGGATAATTGGGGTATTTCCGTAACGTGGTTGAGCATGACGTCGGCTTTGTCTCGAATTGGTAGAAGATATGAACCCATCTGCTCCTGCTTTAATTTCCCATCGCCCGTCACCCAAGACTACTGTTTCTATACTAGCCGATATCATCTCGGTCTCTCTTAGAACCCCCTGGCTGTTATTTTGCTTTGTTTCTCGTACTTCGTCCGGGCGTTTCTGGCCTATAAAAAGGTTCAGTCTATCTGTATCTGAGCTTCGTGGGACCATATAGTGATCATCCACATCCTCATCATTTTCTGATAGAATTGGTTCATCAAGTAGTTTTTCTCTAGGAAGTACTTCAATGGATGGGGCCGATGATGTCGCTGTTTCAGGGTTGCTCTGACTCTTGTGATCAGGAGGTGCTTCGTGTCCATGGTTATGATATCGTTTACATTGTGATGACGCTTCCTCTAGTTGGAAAGCTGCAGCGAGCTTTCCACCAATACTCTGGCCTCTCCCTATATGCTTTTCCCCTAGTAACCGAGGTTTAGGAGGTGTTTGTGAGGGCCCAAAAGCATTAGCATCTGTGACATAAGCGTGTGCATCATCCCCATGATCGTCGCCGCTATGAACGGCGAGGTTAGGCACTGGCGCATGCTGTCTATGCTCTTCGATTTTCAGCCAAGAAGTTTCACCCTTCGCTGAGATCTCAATGAGATTACCATCATCCGTTGCACAATTTCCAGAGACGGAATGTTCACTGTCCGATGAGCTACTGTGGTCTTCATTTCGGATTCCAATATTCTCGAAGTTCCTCAGCCCACGCTTATATCCAGGCACTTCAATCGCTTTGTTGACGCTCACGTCGTATGATACAGCCTTCGATATACAGCCTCTTTCCTTAATAGCACTGCCGGTACTTTGTGCTAGTGGCCTCCGGCGATTCCCAGCAGAAGAGCTTGCCTCGCGGATCCCTTTCTGGCCCATAACTGGTTTCTTATAAAATGCTGATCTTTTTCCAGAAGTCGGAGAAGACACCGGTGTAAGTTCGTCTCCCTTGCTAAGTTCTGACTCGCCGCTCGGGCGCAGGTCTTCATCCCAGTCGACGGCTGCCTTACGATGGGCGGCATATACCCTTCTATAGGCTCTTCGAGAATGAAAAATCAACGATTCCTGCGTATTAGACAACTGGGTGTTATTTTTGTTGTTAAATGATAAGGTGCTTGGCTTATTCCTGCTCATTAGTTGCCTATTTTGACTCGCAGTTGCAGCTGATTCGTTGGACCGGGCCCTCGCCTCAGAAATGCGCTTGGACTTCCTTACTACCACCTCTGCCGTGTCCAGAGACACCACAGCCGATGACGATCTTTGAGTTTTGGATTTTATTGTTGAAACGCTCAATTCGATCTCGTTGACGTTGTTGGTCTCTAGAGGGGTATCATCGCGTAACAAGTGCTCCACCATATCACCCGAGAAACTACATACCGTTAAACGATGAAACATAGGGATACGTTTGATCCCGTGGCACTGACTGTATTCCCACGTCTCCTTTGGTTTCTGTAGCTGCACTTCTCAGATGAGTGACTAGGTTTAGCTCTGCCATATAAACGGGGTTTTGATCATCGTAACCTGCGCCGAAACACGTTTCCATTTTTTGCTTATGAGTTGATAGAAAATTATAAATGAAAAGCCCTTTCCATAAGGGTAATTGTCATAGAGAATACTGGTGTGTGTTTGTATAGAAGTGAGTGTGCCATCACATGATCCTGTCAATCAAACAGGAAACTTAAGTCTACAAACAACTTTGGGAAGGTCCTATGAGTCGTTGGACTTGCAGAGCTTCCCGAGGTGTCAACTCTCACTCAAGACAACATCCGCTGAACGTGTTTCTGTAAGGTTTCCATGGAAGGCGCAACAGAGCCTGGCTCGTCGCAGGCCTGATTATGATTTAGAAGACATGAGCTTCAGCAGCTTGACTTATGTTTCCACCAAAGCCATCCTAGTATTATAGAAGAACTAGAATTTATCAAAGGGTTCCATATCTTACAGAGGACATCTTTCGCCCGAACTACTGTATATTTTCTAATACTTAGAGTGCGAATATCTGACGAAACGCTAAGTTTGTGACCTGTGTACCCTGCAAATTCTGGGCACAGTTGTTGAACACCATCTTGTTTGAGAACTATGTTAGTGAGAGTAATAGGAAGAAAACATACTCCGTATAGAAAGAGGAGTCCTTGATTTACTGGACGGATGGATGATTGTTCTTTCGTCCTAAAGAGGGCAAGTGCCAGGGCCCTCTGCCAAGAACCTTCGCAAGAGGTGCAACACACCATAAGCATAAAACCCCGGATTTGACATTGTAGCGCAGATGGCACCATCGCAGCTCATTGGAAGTTCCATACTATTTAAACTATCATTTACCCGGTTCGATATCCATTGTTTACGGACTGTTCACAACTGCTATTCGTACCAATTCTCTCAGAAGAAGAGTCAACGAGGCACAAGCTTGATTACCAATGTGATCTGTCTGGTATTGTAATCAATCACGGTCCATGAAAGATCCGATCCGAGTCGGCAATCGTTCGCTCCGCGCCCCGACTCTAACATCCATCCTTGGACACAAAATAGGCCATTAAGTGTTTACGTGGAAGGAGAAGCATGATAGCCAGACGACATGATGATTGGTCTGCTTATTCCCCGACACGAGGTTGACTAACCCATAAATTGCAGCGGACACGCTATGCGGCTGAGGTTTCCTATATCACAATTTCTCCATTCAATTGATCATTAGCAGGTTATCTTGAAATGGGTGTATCATATCCTGAAAATCAGCTCAAGGAAGACGGCTCTGATGTCGTCGTTCCATCAGCCTCATCAACACGTGGAACATTCGAGCGGTTATGGGAACTGATTCCTGGGGCCCGCAGCAAGAATACAACATCCGAAGCGACGAGTTGTCACCTTCCCGAGACAACATCTAACAGACGGCGAGCGTCAGTCGCGGAGCATTCCCTCGAGAGAGACGAACACCTTACCGAACACCTACCTAAAGTTCTCAGTCGACACGATGACCAAAGCGAACCGTATCCTCCACAGGAAACCGTCCTATACCTAGCCTATGGCTCAAATCTGGCTTCGAAGACGTTCCTGGGGATGCGAGGCATTAAACCCCTCTCTCAGATCAATGTCATCGTGCCTGAATTACGGTTAACCTTCGATCTCCCTGGACTGCCGTACCTCGAGCCTTGCTTCGCAGCGAGTCAATTCCGCGACGCCTCATGCAAGGGAACGGATACAGCCGATATCACAGATAATGATTTGGAAGGGGATCTAACATCGGAAAAGACGGTACTCATTTCTAAACGAGAGCATGTTTATCTACCCGATGATCCTCTCGTCGGTGTTGTGTACGAGGTCACTCTTACCGACTACGCTCGCATAATAGCGACAGAAGGAGGCGGGAATGGATACAAGGACATCGTTATAGACTGCTATCCATTCGCTGATTCTTACGACCCAACCGAGCCCATTCCTGACTGTCCAGAATCAAAACCGTTCAAGGCACATACCCTTCTCGCTCCTGTCACGAACCTGGACGAGTTATCCCGGCGCGCTTATGCACAGCGAACACACTCACTCGTCCCGCGATCTGGGCCCGCTGTGCGGAAGCCTGGCTACTCTCAGCCATCCGCTCGCTACCTTAATTTGATCCTCACAGGGGCAGCCGAACATAATCTCCCTGTCTCTTATCGAACGCATCTCTCTCGAGTACCAACATATCGTATCACAACTGTTCGTCAAAAGATAGGCAGGTCGATATTTCTAGTAACGTGGGGTCCACCTATGCTCCTGATGCTCAGACTCTCAAGGATTCTTGCCGGTCCGGATGGTCGCAGTCCGCATTGGTTGATGAAGCTGTCGGATATCATAATAACCGCAATGTGGGGTTCTTACGAAACCATATTTCGTCCGATTTTTGGAGATGGTGAACGAACTCTAGAATAGGAAGGATGGTTTCATTGTCAATTTATATATTTAATCAGGACCGATCCAAGACCCGAATACATTAGATTTCTAAGTACAATTCCCGACCCCCTTTGTTACATACCTGCCTTAGAACTGTTCGACTATTGTTGAAATGCAACAATGGCAACTGCCGAGGCGAAGCCAGCATCGGCAAATTGCCTTGCTCTAGGCAAAAGAGTTCTACCCGCGTAATGAAGCATGTTCGTGTATGAAAGTAGACAAAGGAAATAGTGACATTGGGTCTTCAAACAAGATTTTCAAAGGAGAAAAATATCTAGGGTACAGATACAGGTGTCCTGAATAACATCTAACAAAACAAGCAGAGGCCAGACCATACATAAGAGCGACTGATGAAGGGACGGCGACGTGACCAAACCTAATAAGGTCGGGGTCGATTATTTTCAAGGTTCTCTGGCCGCCGATCTCTCACTTTTTGCAATTCATATAGTCCGTTGTATCATTCAGCGCCGGGAGACAGGGGGGCTGTACACAATCTTCCTTGTCTTGATTGGAGACCACTTGTAACGCTTGACCCAGACGCTGACAGCGAAGAGACCGGTAAGGAGGGCAATGGCCTTGACACCCATCTTCTTACGGTCGTCCATCTCAGGCTCTGCAGCCCAGTTGAGGAACTCAACGACGTCCTTAGCCATCTGGGAGGTGGTGGCAGGAGTGCCGTCCTCGTACTCAACAACACCATCGAAGAGGACACGACCCATGGCAATAGCTACAACAGAGTTAGACTAATCAAAATTTATAGGGAATTTGCCAAAACATACCGGTTCCAGGGAAGTAGGGGTTGAAGTTCATGCCCTCCTGGACGGTGGCACCAGCTGGGGGCTCGTCGGGGTAACCAGTCAACAGACTGAAGATGTAGTTGCAGCCACCGTGACGGCCCTTGACGATCAAGCTAAGATCAGGGGGCAGAGCACCACCGTTGGCAGCACGGGCAGCCTCCTCGTTCTTGTAAGGAGCAGGAATGTAGTCCGACAGCTTTCCGGGACGCTTCTCGATCTCGCCCTGGTCGTTGGGCTCGGTGTCGTATTCGTTCTCCTCAGCCATGGCCTTCATCTCATCGACGGTGTGCATGACACCAACGAACGAACGCCAGGGAACACGAGTCAAGGAGTGGCAGGAAGCGCAGACTTCACGGTAGACCTGGAAACCACGACGGAGGCTGAGGGACAATATGTAAGCAAGAACTTCCTCTTGTTCGAAAGAAGGGTCGATCCAGTTCTAGGAGTACTCACGCCGCATGATCGAAGGTCTTGTTCCACTTGGCGTGTTCCCAAGGGTAGTTGGTAGGGTGCAACCTTTAATTCAGATGTGTCAGCCATATCACGGTCTCGGCTGCTGAGATCACGATTCGGTCGGAGCAACGGAGAGGACAAATGTGTGTTCAAGCCCGACCAATATCTAACCAATCCACTCACCCTTCTTCAGCAGGGGTCGATGCAAAAGCTTCCTGTCCATAGAGGTAGGCGGCGGATCCGACGGCGACGGCGGTTGCGACGGACGCAGTGACTGTGAGGTGGAAGGGGGAGCTGGCGGATTCGGCACCGGCGGCGGAAGAAGACGCACGCTGGACAATTCATCAGTGGTCAGCCCTTGCAAAAGCCTCCAGGACAAATTCGAAAACAATTGCCCTCGTATCTTGAGCCCAATGGGCGTCAGATATCGGAGAAGTGCGTACCGTGGATGCTCTGTTCAAGGACTGCCGTGCGATACCCCGGAAGGGCACGCTGCGCGAGACAGTACGTGCCAGCATACTGATGATATCAAGAACCCTCTGATCAATGGATAATCAGGAAGGCACAATAGCCAGGAAGAAGGAGAGGGGAGGGGGAGGGGGTCGTGGTGCGCACTGGAGAATGTGCTTTTGGAGGTGAAGTTGAGGTTGTCGGACGGTCAAGTTTCTCTTGGGTTTGGAATTGGCTAAACCCTTCCGCTGATTGGCTGGCACCACGGCTCTAACTGCCTTCGGTGAAAACCGCGACTTTTCGGAACAACAAAATTCGATCCATAAATCAGCAGCCACATGATGACAGCCAAACAAACCCGACAACTACAATGATGCCATTACCTGTTCGAAATTCGTCTCTCTTTCTAGTACTGCATTCTTGAAGATCTTACTGACCCATGTCCTACGCCAATTGCTCATATGAGAATCTCATACTCCACGTCCTCTTCTTCTGTGTGGTCTTTCCCTTCATTGTGCTTCCGCCTTGGCTTGAATTTCCGACATAATCCCCGTACGCAAAGCATGGACGGCCTCCCGAGTATTACATCGGGCACGCTTACTATACAGCACTAAAGACAAAGCAGGTAGTCGTCGAACAGTCCGCCCACTGAGATTCTGATGAGAGCGTTAGGAGTGCTTTTCTGTAATGTATATCCAGTAATCCTTGCGAAAGAAAGGAAAAGGGGCATTTATTACTCACCATGCTCTCCAATGCTGCGTCACCAAGCTGCTTGGGAACAGCGTCCGGGAACATCTGATAATTGAGGAGCATCTCATCAAATGAGGGTAGCAGTAGAGTCTCCGTAGCCTGCTCCACATACTGAAGTGCCGTCTGGGGATTCTCGGGGTTTACTTGAACGACATCAAACGAGGTTCCCTCAATGATCCCACACCGACTCAATTCTTCCAGGCATTCTTTGTAAATTCCGTATATAGCTCGGTTGGACAGATATGGTATGAACTGCTTGATATCGACCCTATCGAGGAAAGCTTGGTCCTGCGCAATTGCGATGTATATCAGCTTCTCGGACTCAGAACGTGCATTGTTGATTGATCTGATGGAATACTTACCAGAGCTGTGACCAAGTTGCTCGTACAAATTACAACAACATTGGCATGTGTCTTCAATCTATCCAAGCCTGTGAGAAGTGCATTGACCGCACGTACAGCATCGAATGGCTCGTTCCCACCCAGCGCTCGTTCTCTTCGAGCCGCGAGTGTTTCTATCTCGTCGATGATCACACAGAAGAAGGTATCCTCTTCCTCTTCAAGCAACGACTCGATATTCTCGAAGGTCTTGCTTACCAGCTTCCCGCTTTCACCGAAGAACTTGCTACCAAGTGAGTGAGCGTTTATTTCAACCAGCTTACTCTGGGGGTACGGTTTTCCAATGCGTATTGCAAGTTTCTGAGAGAGGCCACGACTAAACTATCTCAGCTTCGAATAACTCGGGACTGCTTTGACTAGCGCACCAGAGGCTTGTTTTTCCTGTTCCTGGCGGTCCCCACAAAAGAATTAATCTATTCCAGTTGATCGTCCATCTGTTGAGTTTCCGAGAAGAGTATGATACTAGAAGGAGCAGTTAGCCGAGGTTACTATACCGCAACCGCTCTTTTAAGTCCTCACCCATCCTGGTGATTGCACGAAGCAACATAGATTTAAGCGGCTGGTCAAACTGCAATCTACGACACGTTTGAGTTAATATCACACATATATCAAGTCATCAAACTTATCATACGACTCCCATAGTCCGTCCAGCTCTCTGCTTGGTAGGTTGAGTACCCTTGCTTTTGAATCTTCGTCCTTGCTGTCCATGGATTCCTCCAAAGGTTGGGTTTGTTGGGAGCTTTCTTGCTCGAATGCTGCGCGAAGCTGATACGCCTGGACATCAAGTTCAACCTGTTGGAGTCTATATGCGCCGGATTCCATATCTTCCCCCGAGCACTCGGTGACGACCACAGAGTCTATGACTTGAGCATGTGAGTCGCTCAGGCCTTCTGATTTATTATTAGTGACTGTTTGTAACTTTTCGCCGAGGAGGCACTCGTACCAAAGGAGGATATCTCCTGTCCGAGGCTGAGAACCACGAAATTGGCTATTAGCCATTTTGTAACCTCTTCCCTAATCTGCTAATCTAAGTCTTGCAACCCTCAGGAGATTCATGGCAGGTACACTAAGGGTAAAGTACCAGATCAGTGCGAATGATGATGCCATCTCTGTTGTTTTTGACACGCGCTTCGACATGTAGGATTGGCTGTTGAAAGACTTCCATTATGTAGGGAAAACAGCTAGCAAAGATTATGTTGCGTGGGAGTTATCGTAAAGCAGGATAAAACCAGGGGGGGGAGAGTACACATTAGAACAATATGGCAAAGAAACGACGTGGGCTTGGATCAACTGTAGTCATGGAAATTGTAGCTCAGTAGGCCTTTCCCGTGACATACAACAATATACCAACAGTATATCGACACTCCACCGCCCAGATCTCTCTCCATATGACCAGCAAAGTGGTACTAGAACTTTGAATTCATTCATTACCAACTAGGACTAAGTTGACCTCTTTAAGTTTTCGTAATATTGCTTAGAGGGCATACAGTATGTATTCACAGTCTTGTCCACTCTCTTACATGCAATTGATAAAACAGCGAGCCGTATCCGCCGAAGCGAATGATAAAAAAGCAGCTTGCCACCTTCCAATGTTCCTATCAGACTATTATCAATATAGAAAGCCTGACACTTCTCAGTTCTGCAATTCCGACGTCAAGTTCATTATACAAAGAGAGAGATGCACACTACGGTGACAAAGTCTATCTACCAAGTATAAATAAATTCTCCTTCTTGCCAATTAAGCGTGGTTCTCATCTGTCAACATCACAAGAACATGCATTGGGTTTTCCCTTCTTGACGGGACCGACCTCCAACCGGTGATCATATTTGAATATACGAACCGGAACTTATGTTTCCATTTGATATATAAGTCAACAATTTCAAATCTGGTCATTTGTTTACTATAAACCCCTCAATCACGTGGAGTTGGTCCCTTATGGCTGGTTCACCGGAAAGGGAAAGCCTCCGGCCGATCCACTGGAAACTCTGGGGTCCATTTTAAGTGCCGCCATAGTCATGGGCGTGTGCAAGACATCAACGGTCCGTACATTGGGCCTGGGCGCTTTTTTTCACGATGTGTCATTTTACCTATAAACATATACCCTAATTGTTGTTATTTAGAACGATAGTCTCAGTTCTTGCCTCAATCGTGTGCATTGCCCCGCGGAGCCAACTAGTCGGTGGGAACTGCTTTGGCCGTCCGAGCTTTCGGCAATACCCATTCGATCGAGAACCCAAGGATCTTTCCTCTCTTTCGATGCATAACTATAGAAGCCAAGATGCCACCGAAAGTGAGCAATGGGACCGGAGTCGGTGGGAAACCACGCAGGGACGTGCTGGCTTCGGTCAGAATGGCCTCCATGGACGAAGTCTCCAGGGCTGCTCTCCCAGCTGGTATGCTTGACCTTGGTCGAAGAGAAAGCAATATACAGTATAGCTAACGAGTAGCAGAAATTATGTCCTCAGTCCTAGATTATCTTTCCCCGGTCGACCTGATTCGAGTAGCACGATCGTCGAAACTTTTGCGCGAGATCGCTTACGATGACACAAGATGGGTACAGTGGCTGAGACGCATGGGCTGCTGGAACGAATTGGAAGCTAGGAAACACGTTGAAGAAGCATTTGGGACTATTGCGGATGTTGAGAGCGTTAGGCAAAAAGAAGCTGCCGAGCAATCTCAGCGATCATCTCTCGTGGGCGCAGGCACGGAAAATAAACCTCAAATAAGTCTCAAATCACTGTCTGATGGTTTCGATCAAATAACGCTGTCTACACCTGCTACCACTGGAAATGCGAACGCACTAGAAGATGATCCAGTCCTGGGGGCATTACAGCAGGTTAAATCAGTGCGCGGAGAAGCTCGCAATGAGTACGGCAAGGTTCATGCTGCTCTTGCGCCTTTTTACAACGATATTACCACTGCAGGAGCCTCTCCAGATAATTTGTTGTTTAAAAAATATACCGACCCTCAGCACCAAGCTCGGATTTTATTTCAATTACAATCTTTCGCCAAATGTGACTTGACGGAGGGATGGCATGAGAGGTTGTCACACCTGCAGGAAGCTATCTCAATGTTTGAAACAGCCGCTATCAAGGAATTTAGACACGGTTACGAGACCGAAGACATCGACAATAGAATGCGGCAATATGCCCACGTTCTCTATACGTTGAACGGTGGGGCTGCAGCTGTTGAGCTCTTTATCCACCATAACCATCTTGTCACGCGAAGGTCGGATTACGGTAAGCCAGGGGACTGCATTGATGCATCATCTCAAAGCGTTAAGCTTGACCAGACGCAGGCATTCTTTACCCGTCTGAGTGTTGCTTACAATGAAGAAGTTGCAATCATCAATCGCGCCTTTCCCCCGTCGCTGAAGGTTGCATTACCGTTCATTGCGAAGGTCGGCCAAGATGTGCTATACCCTTTTTTGACTGCGATATTTGATGAATTGCACCGTATCAACAAAGAATCTTATTTGACCGCAGTTTCGAGCACATTCGCCCAATGCATGAATCTCTCTGATACCCTGTTACCAATTCAAAGTTCAGCTGTTAGCTTCGAAGAGTTTTTGGAACATGTCATTGCTAAAGTATATGAGCCGCATATGGACTTATACCTTGCAGAGGAATTGGACCATTTTCGGAAATGCTCCGAAGCCGCAGTGGATGAGTGGGATAGACAGCTTTCTGAACAGGCTGCCTCGACGGAGTCATTTCTAATGTCAAATATAAATAGACAAGCCGATAAGAAGGACTTCCTGACTTCCTTCAAGAAAGTCATCATGGCCCCTGTTAATCTTCTTCCGAGCTTTTCAGGGACCAAAACAAGTGAGTCAAAGTCTGACGAGGAGTCTTCTGCTGGCGACGCCTCGGCTTTGAAGGGCCAGAACCGATTTTCGACCATTTCCATGCCTACAACTCCTGTAACCGAAGCCCCTACCACGGAACTTGCAGCCAAGGCCGCTATTATGAAATCGAAAATGGAAGGCATCCGTTCCCTGTTCAGCATCGAACTCGCCTTGAGCCTAGTCCATGCTGCAAAGTCGGGCTTGGAGAGAGCTGCTCAATTTGTTCGGATCGGAGGGGACACTGGTGCTCTTACGAAGCAGCAATGCGAGGCGATATTTGTTGCCCTGGTACGGATCTTAGGGCATCGTCATCTTATTGTCGGCTTTAATAAAGCAGTCGACCATCTATCTAATTATCGTCCTCGCGAACAAGGAGAGCGCGATCAGTCGGGTGTTGAACCCTTAGTGACCTTCTTGGAGCTCGTGAATGTTGGTGATCTCATTCTCCAGATGATCGATGTCTTTTATGAGCAAGAACTCATTGGCAAGAAGCTGACTGATCGTAACGATTTTGTTGACCCCGCTGTTAAAGAGAAGAAGAAGTTTGAGCAGAATCTCGATGAACGGGTTGCTGCAGGACTCAATAAAGGAATTGATGTTCTCATGGAGGAAGTAGACTACATTCTGGCAACACGACAATTAGCGACAGACTTCAACCCGAGTGTGTCCACAGACCCATACCGGCAAACTATGGATGTAAGTGTGTCTGAAGCGGCAGTTGCCGCGGTTGATGTGGTTTCCTCGCATACCCAAATGCTCGTTGGGAGTACGGACAAGAGCACACTTGACGTTTTTAACCAAGAGATTGGGTTGCGTCTTTTTACTGCCCTGTGCAAGCATTTGAAACGTCAAAGAATCAGCGTTGAAGGATCCTTAAAACTCATCAGGTAAGGCTTCTTTCTTAGGTCCTAATGGCATTGCCTCGCTGACATAGCCTAGCGATATGAACCACTACTTCAAATTTATTCAGAGATTCAAAAACAATGAGCTTCTTGTCTACTTCAAAGCTTTTCGGGAACTTTCTCAGATTTATCTAATCGATCCTTCGGACGCTAAGGAGCTCGCTACTATCATCGCAGACTCGGACCGGTTTCAAGGCATCTGGACGGTTGAGGATGTGTGCGAGTTCGCCGAACGACGGGCAGATTGGTATCAGGTGAAACGAGATGTGGAACGAGCCATGTATGGGATTGGGTGCAATCTTATGTGATGAACGGGACTTTCGATTATACCCACGGCATTACGACCTGTAAATTTAAAGGAGAATACCCCATTTTCGCGCTGCATATATACATCGGTGGACAGCTGGATATGTTACTATAGGGCTCCGGAACGCCCGGAAACTACGATTTGAACGACACTAGCAATTATATAGCCGATATAATTTTCTTCTAGATGTAGACTTGACTTATTTTCTGCCGGAAATTTTATCTACTTTCTCTCGTCGTAAATATTAGCGCCTGACAAAAGCCTGACGTCAGTGAGCGGCTGTGGAAGCAGTTTATTTGGTGACCAAACACCTCTCGGCCACTCGTTCCTCAAGCCTCCATCTCACCTGCAGCAACTTATTCCTATAAAAAGGCTGGATTGCAGGGAATATGTGTCAACTCATCGTGGTCTTACCTGAGGTTATTTTTGGTGTTGGTCCAAATTCCCATAACTGAAGTGCAGAGTATTGACTCCATACTACGAATAAAGCACGTACTCATCTAACTAATCTAACATAGTTTCAGATCTACTGGTCTCCTCAACACTACTAATAAACCTGAACGATCACATTCCCCAGTGGCTCCATAACTGAGTCATGCCATAGTATATGATCAACCATACTAGCACCATACCCCGCAACCATACAGACACATTAGAAGACCGGAAGACCTAAGAAAGGAATACTATAGAGCTACAAAATGCTTATCATCCCATCTTACAAACACACCAATCCCATACAATGCTCAACACCATGTCTCCAACTCATGCTCATCCTCATACTCGCCAACTTGGCAAACACCCAACAAACAATCCAGACAACAATTCTGGTAACAGCAACGCCAACATCACCACATCCACCCTCCTATACATCACCTGAGGTATTCAGAGACACAATTCTCTCATCGAGCAACACCTACCGCAAAGAGCATAACGCGAGCGATCTCGCCTGGAACGAGACCTTGACTCGGTATGCGAAAGATTGGGCCGAGGGCTGTAAATGGAAACATTCCGTACGTCCTACTTTCTTGCTCTATCTATCTGTTTGTCTTTTCTGTGTTATTTATTTGGTTGAGATGTTGTACAGAGGGGAGTGGAAGCAGTGAACGGGCTGGTTGTACTTATGCGAAAGATATATATATAGCACGGTCCATATGGCGAGAACCTCGCCTTCGGGTACCAGAATGCCTCAGCCGCGGTCTTCGCATGGGGTGACGAACGTCGTATGTACGATTTCAAGAAACCGACGGGATTTACCGAAGAGACGGGGCATTTTACGCAGTTGGTTTGGAGGGCTACGACAGATGTTGGATGTGCGGCTATTGACTGCGGGTACGGCAACGGGACTGATGAGAATGAGAAGCGCGGGGATACGGGGTCCTATACGAGGGCTCAGGGATGGTATGTTGTTTGCGAGTATTCGCCGCCTGGGAATGTGATGGGGACTAGTAGGACTGCTGGTGGTAAGAATGGGCTCTTTAGGGTGAATGTGCAGTCGGCAAGTACGTATTCTGGACCGTATCCGACGGACTCTGGAAGCCCTCCTGCTAGTACTGGGGCGAGTGGCGTGGATCGAACGTTTATGGCTTGTGGGTGGATTTGGGTCTGGGTTGGGGTATTGATTTTGATGGTAATGGGCTAGGTGATGATATTTTTTTTTGGATAGCCAATGAATGATATAGAAGAATTGTTTCTTTGCAAACACCAACGGACGAAGATTATAAAAGAACATCTTACTTCGTTAGCCTTGCATGCATATGCCGGCCTATTGTGGTCATCTCTCATGCTACCATTGTTGCGCACATGACACTCCAGTTGGGAGATACGCAATACACATCTATTCACTTTTTGAAGTTCCAAACGTCCTTGGGCTGGAACAAAGCCAAACGGATCACAGAAACAAGCTCACAGGAGGGGAAGCGGGCGGCGCTTCGAAGAAGAGGATGAGGATATCGACAGGTAAGATGTAGACATGAGGAAAATAAAATAGAAAGTGACATTAGATACGAAAGACATGACCCAATCAACCGATAACTTCCTCGTTCTCCTCCACGATCTCTTCCACAATCTCTTCGACAACGGCCTCGCCCTGGTCCTCGGAGACAGGGGGAGCGTCCTTGGCAACCTTGGCATCGTCTGCATCTTCGGGGATACCGTACGCGTCCTTCTCCTCGGCCATGAGCTCCTTCTCCCGGCGGAGCCAGGCAACCCACTCGTTGAGAACGCGCTTGCGCGTCTCGACAACGGCGGTGTTGGCAATGTCGACAGCATACTTGTCTTCCTCGTCGAACTCCTTGGAGTACTCACGGAGGTTCTTGCGCACTTGCTTCTGCTCCTCCTTGCTAAGAAGAGTGGGTGGGCGAGGACGCCAGACGAACTGCTTGAATTTATCGGTAGGGTGCTCAGCGAGGGTCTGACCGGCGAAAGTGTGAATGTTCCAGCCGTTTTCCATCTAGCAAAAAGATGTTAGTAACAAATTCTTAATCAAACTAGGCACGATGCAGGGGTCTTACCGAATGAGTCCACACACTAGCACTGCTAACAACGTAGCGACCTGTAGGATCCCAGTCGATATCTGTGACACCGTAGTGCTCCACGGTCTTCATCAATTGGAGGTTGGCGGCCAGATCCTTCTCACCCTCAGCCTTTTCACCCTCAAAGTCCATATCCCAGAAGTCCAAATCGAAGTTCGATTGAGAGTGAACGGTGGCGACGACGACGAAACGGCCCTTAGGGGACCAGTAGATAGCGTTGCTCGTCTTCTTCTCGATGGTGCGCACAAGCTTGAAGTTACCAGCCTGGGGGCCCTTCTTTTCAGGAGCGAAGAAAGATACAGCAGTCTTGGGGAGAACAGCAGCACCGCTGGGGGTTTCACCCGTAGTGATCAGGACAAAACGTCCACCGTTGGGTTCCCATGCAAAGTTGATCACGGTGTCTTTGAGACTGTCCACAACTTCAACAGGAACACCCTTCTCGCGCACCCGGAAAATCTCAAGGTTGGTAGCCATCGATTTCTTGGACTTGGAGTGACGATCAACCTTGACACAAACGTAGGTACCTTGAGACTGCCAGTGCAGCTTCACATCAGAGACGTTGAACAGGTTACGGGTTCGTACAATCTCCTTAGATGGAACGCTCATCAAGGCGACTCTTGCGGGGTTGCTGCCAATTTCAGGAGTCCAGAAGGAGAGAAGTTGTTCATATTGCTTGACACCATCACGGGTGACTGTTGCTGGCGACCATTCGAAGTCCATGACTCCATCAATTTTAACGGAAGTCTTACCCAGCAAGTTCATCCGAGGCAACTCGTAGATAGAGATAGACTGGCCCTGGAGCATTCTTGCGACGTACTTCTCATCAGCGGACCACTTGAAAGCGGGCCACTGCACCTTCTTCTTCGGGGCAGCATCGCCTTCAACAGGGCCGCCGGCGAGATCATGAGAAACGAAGGAACGCAGAGGCTTTCCAGAGACGATATCCCAAACAATAATGTTCTTTCCATCCTCTTCGAAGGACAAGACAGGGTGACCCTCTTCAACCTGAATGGGGCGGGAAGACCAGGTGGTCAAGTAGTTCTCACCTGGCGAGAACTCGACGAGCTGAACAAACGGATGGGGGAACTGCTTCTGTTTCGAGAAAGCAGGACCGCCCCAGAGCTGCACACCCTGGGGGTGGACGGATGCAAGGTATGTACCCTTGGGAGACCACTGAACGAAGAGCTGTGTCCAATGAGCACGATCGACGACGTTCTCTGGCGGATTGTTCTTGTTGTTCCAGAACACGCCGACCTTGTCATTACGGTAGAGGGCGAACTGGTCACGGGCGTTGGGGTCGGACAACCATGAGCGGAGGTGCTCCTTCTCCTTGAAAGGTTCGACAGTTGGGGGCTTATATTCCTCATCGATGCGTCCTTCACGGCCATAGCGATCAATATCCATCAACTTGTTCACAGCAAGGGTGTGCTTCTTGTCGAGAGGTGTTCCGTGCAGCTGCTTGACTGCGGCAATAGCTTGTTCGGGGGTTTCATATTCGACAAAGGCGAAACTGCATAAACGAAACATTAAACCTTTCCTTCGTTCATTACCAGTATTTCCCCGGTACGTACCCTTCGGACATGTTCTTGTCGTTGGTTGGCATGAAAACGGCATCTTCGGAGGTGTGGCCGACCGCGTTGAGTTTCCTCAGCAAGAATTTGATAAGCTTCTGTCTGCTTTCTTCCGGCACGATCGGGAGTCCATCGATGACGATAAATGTATCCAAGCCCTCCTCGAGCTTCACTTCAAACTGCTCCTTGAGATCTAAAAATCGGAAAAGCGGTATTAGCGAAGAGGGGCACGGGACCTAAAAAGAGACGAGTGATAAAGAATCGCACTCACCGGAGAAGTCAATCTCCTCCTCCTCCTCTTCGTGGAGATCCTGCTCGGACAGGGTATCGAAACTGGGCGCCATGATTGCTGGGGGGCGTTTCGAGGGCGATGGGGGGTGGAGAGGAATCGAGAGTGAGAGAGCCGCTCTGATTTTCTGCTGGTCGTCCCCGTTTTGCCTGGTTTTAGGGCAAAAAGAACAAATCCCAACCACAGCCGCTTCTGTGTGCGAACGCGCTGACTCAGCCGTGTTTCTTTCACGTGACGAGTCCCGACCGACCCCAGTCGCCCGCATAACCTCCAGTGTTAGTAAACCTTACTTTACCGTAACCGACTGTACAGCCTGACTTGACATACAGTTGGAGATCCATAACAGTTCGCGATCCTCGAACACAATTCGTCCCAGATTGCTTTGATATTGCGGGTGCAAGGTGCTGGTCGTTGTGGGCCGGCTAACTCCATTATTTCCTTTTGTTTTAATCTGATCTATCTTGTGTTCCTGTTCTGTTACACCTTTTTTGGAGATTTCCTTCCTTCTTATGCCCCGCCGGTCCTAAGCGCCAGCGCTACGCCCAGATCTGGACGATCGATCTCCAACAGTACGATTCACTACCTCTCCTCTCCTACTGCAAAGCCAGCGTTATCGACTCTGCGACTCCTAATCCAGCGATTGAAGCAATTACCACTGTATTTCCTACCGAGAAGGTAACCCGAGCTACGTTGTCAGGATGTCGCGTAAGTTCCGCTGGCTACAATGTTTCCGGGTCGTGCACAAGCCGCCGAAGTCGCTCTGAACTGACATCATTCGCGATGCGCCAGTCTCTCCAGAAGCCCGCGACCAATATGTACCAATCATTGACTCGATCCTGGCGAAGAGTGACCTTAATACTATCTCCGAGAAGCGAATCCGTAAAGGGCTTCAGGAAGAGGTCGGCTATGATCTTACTCCGCAGAAGGTCTGTTCCGCGTCAAGTCACGTCGCAAAACCATTGATATTAATATCACTTGATTTCAGTGTGATTTTACACTATACTAACGTACATCTTTTGACTAGGCCGTGATTAAGCAGCTTATCATGGAACGGTTCGACATCTTTGCCGAGAACGGTGGTATAGAAGCTTCTCCCGAGGCGGCGGTCGCTACTGCCCCTGCGACCAATGGCCACAGCTCTGCGACACCGGTCGAGGCTTCATCCCCTGCGCAATCCACCAAGTCACAGAAACGTCAGGCGGATAGTGTGGAACGCGAATCAGACAAGACTCCTCCGGTGAAGAGGAAAAAGCCCGATCACGATGTGGATGCGGATGCCCTTTTCGCGGCAAAGTTGCAGGCGGAGGAGAACATGCGTGCCCGTCCCACTCGCGGTGCTACCGCGCGTAAAGTTCAGCCGGCAAAGAAGAAGACAACCAAGGCTAAAACGTCGAAAAAGGTCAAAGCGGAGGACGACTCAGATGTCGACTCCGGTTCGGACTCCAAGAAAGTAAACCGCTCTGGTGGATTTCATGTATGCACTACTATACTTTTGGAGGAATATGTCTAGTATTAACATCGATACAGAAACCGCTTACTCTTTCACCGGCATTGTCAGCGCTGCTGGGTGGTGAAGAGTCGGTATGTATTCTCTTTGGTCTTGCTTGCTTGACGCCATCGCATTTCGCCCGTATACTTGGATTAGAGGCAGCTAATATTCCCCCAGCTTTCGCGACCCCAGACGGTAAAGAAAGTCTGGGCGTATATCCGCGAGCACGAACTTCAAGATCCTACCGACCGACGTCAGATCCGCTGCGACGAACCGATGCGCGCGGTCTTTAAGCAGGACCGCATACATATGTTTACGATGACAAAGATCCTCAGCCAAAATTTGTACAGCCCCGATGAATAGTCTCCATATCTGGAGGGAGACCTACACCATACATAGCTTTCAGGGAGGGCAAAATTTGCGTCATGCCCGTCGCTATACTTCACGAATATTTGCTATTATTTGTTTTGCTTTGATTTTGCTTTGCAGCACCGCATATGATAACCAGGAGCCGTCATTTTGATTATCGAGATCTTATGTTGTACTCAGTTTACCCTCATTGGCGACATAATTGCCTTGCTTTCTTTTGTTACTTTACCTGCTATTTCTCCAGCGGGAGTTGGTACTGCCTTGCAGATTGGCGCGATGGATGCTGTCGGCTAAAGAACCGTCGCTGTTTCAGAAGAATCCTGCAGGGATGTCTTCTGCCATTACATATTATTATTACTATTATGACATAGCATGAGCAATACGCAGTATTCAAGTAAGCCGCGGACCTGCGTAACCAGATTTTCGGGAAATAAAAATAGGCCCCATATACCTGTACTTTGGGCGGGAAAATAGTCCCACTGCCATAACACGAAAGCAGCGACTAGCATGGAAAAATTTCTTGAGTCAATCGAGTCAACTAACAGTCTAGATGTCAGTGAAAAAGTCATTCGAAAAGAAATTCTAGACATTCAAGTCAGGAGGCAGTGATATCAAATTCGTGTGAGTCGAAATGACGCCGAGGGAGTCATTGCGGAAAGTTAATTAGCTGGTTAAATAAATAAATAAAATGGGGAGTTTTAGTGATTTAATAAAGCTGCTCACTAAGCACCCCGACAGCCAACATTTTCGCCCGCCGCTTGTCAATTTGTCCCCCTCACTGCCACCAGCCACACTAGGATCATTATCCCCGCAGGGAAAGTGTTTGTCGCGCAGTGTCAGAAGGAGCGCCGAGCTCTTCTAATCCCTGGGAGCTGATTTCCGAGCTTGTACACTATTTGAAATTGTTTCCGTCGTGCCAACTCCCACCTCCATATCCGCCCTCCATGTCTGACACTCAGCCGCCACAAGGCTCCGGATCGCAAGGACTAAAGCGTGGTGGTCGTCGCGGACGAGGACGGGGAGCAGGCCAACCTTCGGCAAGAATTGAGAACTCGCAGCAGTCGACTGAAAGCAGCGGGAAAGGGTCAAGAACTAGGGGTAGTGGGCCCCGCAGAGGAGGAGGGGGTCGTGATAAGCAGAACCGCAGCGCCCCTAATAAGGATTCCGGGCCGGAGCCCAGTGGACAGCCGACTCAAGGGCCGACTACAGTGGCAGAAGACAAGGGCAAGAAGGCAGCTGCGGCGCCCGCAGACGACGCTGATGATGGAGAGATTTGCTTCATCTGTGCGTCAAATGTCGAACATACATCTGTTTCGCCGTGTAATCATCGCACTTGCCATATCTGCGCGTTGAGACTCCGAGCATTGTATAAGAACAAAGCCTGTGCGCATTGTCGGGTACGCTTTATATTTCGATCCACACACCTTGGGTACCTTGGGGCTATGCTAATGTCTGTCGTTCGGGGTAGACTGAATCGAGCTATGTGATCTTCACGAATGACCATGTGAAGCCTTTCCAGGATTTCAAAGACTCGGACTTTTCTCAGAAAGATGATAACCTTGGAATCAAATATGAAAATAACGAGATCTTTGAGGACACAGTCCTCTTGCTCCGATACAATTGCCCGGACACAGATTGCGACGTGGCTTGCTTGGGATGGCCAGACCTGCATCGCCACGTGAAAAGCAAGCATGGCAAAGTAATGTGGTATGTGACGCTTCTCCGAAATGCTGTAAACCGACATGTAACTCACCTTTGGCTCTTATCTTCTAGCGATCTTTGTACGCGAAACAAGAAAGTCTTCACCCATGAGCACGAACTCTTCACTGTGGCGGAGTTGCGCAAGCACGAGAAGTACGGAGATCATGTTCCTGGAGCCGTTGAGCAGAGTGGCTTTAAGGGTCACCCTGAATGTGGTTTCTGCCGTCAACGGTTTTATGGTGACGATGAACTGTACGCTCACTGTCGCGATCGCCATGAAAGATGTCACATTTGTGATAGACGGTCCGGGAGTCGTCAACAGCAGTATTATATTGACTATAATGCGCTCGAGGACCACTTCCAGAAGGACCATTTCCTGTGCCTGGACAAGGAGTGTTTGGAGAAAAAGTTTGTTGTTTTCGAATCTGAAATGGACATGAAAGCTCACCAATTGGAATGTCATCCAAATGGTCTTTCCAAGGATGCGAGACGCGATGCACGAACTGTGGATCTGTCATCGTTCGACTACAGAACACCGTATCAATCTCAAAGACAACGTCGTGGCGCCGGTCGTGGGCGTGACCCAAATTCAGAGCCTCTTCCTGTGTCCTCTGCACAACCATTGACAAGAGCCGAAATTGCTTACCAACGACAGATGGCCATTCAAAGTGCGCAGTCAGTATCAACTCGCAGCTTCGGAGGTCAACTAACCCGTAATGATACTCAAACTGTGCACGCTCCTCCGCGTACACCAGCCTCTCGAACACCCCCAGTTGCGTCCACCCCTGTGCCGGAACTGCAGGATCTTAGTCTCGGTCATGATTCCGGATCTGCTACGCCTGAGCAACAGGCCCGCCGTCTGCGTCATACAGCCGTGGTCGAACGTGCCGCCAATCTTCTTGGTAATGACCAAAATAAACTGAATGAATTCCGCTCCAAAGTATCCACCTATCGCACCTCTGCCCTAACAGCCACCGAGCTGATTGACGCCTTTTTCTCCCTCTTTGACACCTCCACCAACGAGCTAGGCAAACTCGTCAAGGAGCTTGCAGAGATCTACGAAAACGAGTCCAAACGAACCGCACTACTCAAGGCCTGGAATGACTGGCGGGCCATCAATGAAGATTACCCAGCCCTGCCAGGCCCCGGTGGCGTCCTACCAGGCATGTCCCCCAGCACCGTGAACGGCAGCGGTGCCGGAGGCAAACGTGTCCTCCGACTAAAATCCTCAACCGCCCAGTCCTCCCGCTCAGCCGTCGGCAGGAGCGGTGCCCTCCCCTCAGGCTCATCCTCAAGCAACCCCTTCCCTCCTCTCTCCTCGACAGTCTCCAAAAAGTCCACCGCCGCAACCAACAACAACACCCCCTGGGCCGCGGCATCCCCTGCCCCATCCTATGCCGGCCCATCCTCCCGTCCTGCCCCTAAACCTAGTAATACCCCTCGCCCTGTAAACACCCGCAACGCCGAAGCTTTCCCGGCGCTCCCTGCTGCCCCTAAACCAAATGTCCTCATGGCCGGCCTCACCCGCGGAACAGTCCGTGTCCGTTGGGATGGACGAGATGCTCCGAACTCGAATGCCTGGACGTCAGGTGGATCAGGCACCAGTACCCCCGGCGAACCGGAATCCGATTTCGGGGAGTCTTCTGCTGGCGGCGGTAAGAAGGGCAAGGGGAAGAAGGGAAAACAGACTCTTTTCCATTTTGGTTAAGGGGTGTGATCACTGTCTTAGTACTACTGGAGGCCTACAGTGTTGTGCTGTTTAGCTTTTGTTATTAAGCGAGTCATGATAGAACTGTGATACGCAAGTTTAAAAAGTGTTAAGGAGTGGTGTTGATCTTTGATGTAACTGGAAAACAAACGGTCTGTTCTGGCTATGGTTTTATGAATTATGAAGTAGAATATTGGTAACTGAGTGATCTCATTCTAATATTCTAATAAGATATATCAATGATTCCAGGGTTAGTAGACATTAACAGCTGCCATTTCAACAAACAGTGCTCCTCACGCTTCCAAACTACTATTCTCGGACACATCGTCGGAAGAAATCTCTATAATGGACCTTTCCTCAACCGACGAGTTGAGAAGGGGTACCGAACTTTCCTCGCGATCTGACTGCTGATCCACAGTATCAGGTCCTGTCACTTCAGTCAATTCCGAAAAGGACCTCCCCTGTTCTTCGCCATCCTCAGAACCACAAGACACAGACTCGTCCTCATCAATTGCCGCCATCCGCAACGCAAACTCATCCTGGAGTCGCTTCAGCCATTTTCGAAGTGTCTCACCTTCCATTTTCCCATCTCGAGCCTGCAAAAGCTGCTCCTTAAGCGAGAGAATGAGGTTTCGTTTCCGTGAGACAGCCAGAGCTCTAGATCTACTGTGACGACGTTGCGCAATTTGGTTCATTCTCTTCGAGACTGTTTGCGCATACTCCAGCACGCCAGGAGGTAGATCAACCAGTTTAGCAAGAGCAAGGCCATAGGAGCGGTTTGTTTCGGGGCCTTCGGCTATTTTGTACAACATCGTCATCTTGGACGTGTCGGGGGATATCTCCGCCGCGAGATGGAGGCTGACGACGCCACTGCGTTCGGCCATTATCACGGCGAGGTCGTGGAAGTGGGTGACGAACCAGACGAGGGCGTGGCTTTCGACGAGTGCTTCTGCGATGGCGATGGCGATGGCTAGACCGTCTGTTGTGCTGGTGCCGCGGCCTAGTTCGTCGACGATGACCATGCTCCTTGATTCGATATTGCGGAGAATGAAGGCCATCTCGCGCATTTCGGCGGCGAAGGTCGACACGTTTGCTTCTAGATCGTCGGCGGTTGAAACACGAGCGAAAAGTTGGTGCACGATTGGGAAGGAGGCGTATTCTGCTGGGGTGAACGAGCCAATTTGGGCCATGATGGTCATTAGGGCTAGGGAGCGGATGTAGGTAGATTTGCCGCTCATGTTGCATCCTGTGATGATTTGGAAACGGGACTGCTGGGTTGCGTAGGCGTCGTTCGGGATGAATTTCTTGGTGTGTATTTTCTCGCGGATGGGATGTCGTCCCGACTTGATGGCGAGGACATCTGTTAATTCTGCTCGGACGTAGTCGTAGTTTGTAGCTAGCTGTGCGAATGCGGATAGCATGTCAAGCATGGCAATGGCTTCACTGATTTTGAAGAGGTGGGCAATTTCGGAACGGATGTCCTCGATCAATTCGTGGACAGTCTGGTCGCTCATGTTGATTACCTCGTTATGTGCATCGATAATTTTCTGGTTCAGTTTGACTAAGTCAAGAGTTTGGCATTCTATGCGGTTCTTCTTGCGGTATATGTTGATGAATACTTCAGGGAGTGTGTCTACTTCGGTAGCTGATATACTGATGTAGTATTGGCGTGCTGTGTCAAACTTCAAATCGAGGGCTATTCCTTGAGAATCTACGGCGCATTAAATATGTGTGATCTACAACGAGTCCTATCTACTCACCTGAAAGCTTTGTAATGAGATCTGCAGCATCCATATTTGCTTCTTTGTATGTCTGTCTCGCGACATCTAGTAGACTGTTGACTCCGGCCTGTATCGCCGGATTATCAGACAGCCCTGGTGGGAATATAGCAGCTCGAGCGACAAATACGTACCCTGACACAGTATATACGCTGATTTCTAAGGTCAAGCGGTCTGGTTTGGTATGTTACATACTCATTGAGGGTTGACTCAATTAATTCTTCAACTTCTCGATGACCTGCTGGAGCGCATAGCTATAACCTGGTTAGGCTTGTAAGGTAGCAGGTCTTGAGGTTACTACTTCTCTGATCGTCAGTAAAAGGCTGCTTTGAGCTGTCCCAAGAGCCTTGTATACTGATCTAATTGAAGATACGTAAGTCTTGAGCATGATGACGTTGTTGACTGATTGTTCGACGTATTGAAAGGTTCGTTTAGTTGGAACGAGGATGAGCTAGGCTGTCAGGAATGATAAGCGTCAAAAGGCTTTATTTACTCACAGATGTTAAGACTTTATCTGCGTCAATGAAACCCTTAAGGGCTGTTGGAAGTTTGGAGCATGGCAATTTAGTATAGGACTAACAAGGGAGCCTATGTTTCTCACCTTGTCTAACCGATACAAACATTTCCCCTTTGGTAGATAAATCCTCCACGGCATCATATCGAGCTGACAACTTCGAAACCTCCGTAGAGGGCTGTAGAATATTGGCTCTCAGAAGCCTACCACCCATAGGAGTTAGTGATTCATTCATAAGTCCGAAGAGACTATCCTTTGATCTGGCATTCTGCAGATTCTGGATCAACTCCAAGGAAACTATGGTGGATAAGTCAATCAGCATGGACCCCTGGCAGGGCTCGAAGCGGATGCGAAGGGAATGCGAAGTGAACGTCTTATTTAGCTCTAGCTCAACATATTTCAGGACCTATACCAATTCAGTGAAGCCTATATATAAGTTCGTTTGCACATACGGCAGCGAAACAACATGCAGCAAAATAATTACCTCCCAAGGTAATCTTGATAGACTCAATATCCTCAGGAAAAGCTAGTCGATCCACATACTCATGGCCGGTTTTCTCCGACCAGTCCCTGCGGTCTAAGAAGGTGAATGTTGTTTCTTGGATATTTTCTTGAATGATGTAAAATAGTTTGGAATCTTTGGCTGTATTCATGAAGATGATCTCTGTGGGCTCAAACACCCCGATCTTGGTAAGTGTTTTGACATAAGTCTGGCTGTCACATATCTGACACAGCACTGCTTCCGCGGTTGATAAATTTATAAAAGTGAGGCCAACTGTAGAGGAGATACCACGCGACTCGCTGATAGCACATATGATCTCCTGAGATGCGACACTTGTTGCTGTCGTCGGAGGTCTTGTTCGGAGGGGTCCACTGCTTTGCCTCGAGAGAGGAACGAATGAATCAGTCGCCCCCAGGGAGGAAGCTCTAGACATCAAGACTGACATTCTACAGGGATAAGTAATTCCAATCTTGGGGGGAAAAAAAGAAGGAAAAAGAATTTCTCGATGTAATTGAGAGAGAAGAAGAAGGAAAGAAAGTTGTATACTCTTGAATACTATTGATACAGAGCGGATAACCAAATACAGTTTAGCGCCGATCCACTACTCCGCGATAAGTGGGATTTTATGATAGCGGTTGAAATTTTTATTCAAGACAAGACCGACTTCATTACAAACAAACATTCCATTTGAGTGGCAAAATGTCGACTCTAGTACCCCCTCCGACCAAGCGCCAGAAGACGGAGACCGCCGAGAAGGCGCGTCTGCAACAGGAGATCGAAAGCATCCCGGATAACCTGGGCAGTGTCCGAGTCCAGTTCTTCGACCAAGCAACAGGATCCGCAACGGGACCTGCAGTGTCCGTTCCAGTGGCCGATGCCAATGTGAAAAATCTTGAGACCCTTTTGAATACATTACAAGGCAATGTAGGTACGCAGAGAAGCCAAAGATCCGATATGCGCTTTAGGCTAATCTTTTACTCGGTTATAGGAAGATGATGAACGAGTACCGTACCGGTTCACCTACCAATCTCAGGATAAAGACAATCAGGCAATCGACATCTTAGCAGATCTCTATCATTCGCTACTCCAGCCTGGACTCAGAACAACCGAAGATACCATCTCTCTATACTTTACCCCGCAGGCAGTATTTCGAGTGAAGGCTGTATCGCGATGCGCTGCCTCTATAGCCGGACATGGTGAAGCCATTCTTGCGACTGCATTCTCCCCTGTATCTTCTTCGACAATGGTAACTGGAAGCGGCGACTCGACAGCTCGCGTGTGGGATTGCGACACTGGTACACCGTTGCACACACTGAAGGGACACACCAGCTGGGTGCTAGCAGTCGCCTACTCCCCCAATGGTGCGATTATCGCGACAGGTAGCATGGACAATAGCGTACGACTGTGGGATGCAAAGAAAGGGCAGTCACTGGGAGGCCCTCTCAAGGGACATGCAAAGTGGATCACCAGCCTGGCTTGGGAACCGTACCATGCGCAAGAAACTGGTCGGCCGCGATTGGCTTCGGCGTCGAAGGATTCCACAGTTCGTGTCTGGGACGTTGTATCGAAGCGAATTGATATCGTGTTGTCCGGTCACAAAGGCTCGGTCACCTGCGTTCGTTGGGGCGGCATGGGCAAGATTTATACAGCCTCCCATGACAAGACCATCAAGGTTTGGGACGCCAAACAGGGTACCCTTATTCAGACGCTACAGGCCCATGCGCACCGCGTGAACCACCTCGCCCTTTCGACAGACTTCGTTCTGAGAACCGCCTACCACGACCACACCAAGAAGGTACCTGAAGCCGATGCCGACAAGGTCACCGCAGCCCGGAAACGCTTCGAGCAAGCGGCCACCGTCAACAACAAGATTGTTGAGAGGCTTGTATCTGCAAGCGATGACTTCACTATGTACCTGTGGGAACCGGAGAGCTCCAACAAGCCGGTCGCCAGATTACTGGGCCACCAGAAGGAGGTCAACCATGTGACCTTCTCGCCCGATATGGCATACATCGCATCGGCTGGATTCGATAACCATGTGAAGCTGTGGAACGGCAGAGATGGAAAGTGAGTATACCACCCAGTATATCATTATATACATATCTAATCATGAACAGGTTCATCACTACTTTCCGTGGCCACGTCGGTGCCGTCTATCAGTGCTGTTTCTCAGCCGACTCCCGTCTCCTGGTATCCTCATCTAAAGACACCACCCTGAAGGTGTGGAATGTCCGCACAGGAAAACTTGCCATGGACCTCCCAGGACATAAAGATGAGGTTTTCGCCGTCGACTGGAGTCCCGATGGCGAGAAGGTGGGAAGCGGCGGCAAGGACAAAGCCGTGCGGATATGGAGAAATTAACGTAGATACGGCAATAGAATTATACAAGAAAAGTTGCGATACCCTAAGCACTATTTCATTTCAAGATGTTGCATATATACAAAAGGAGTTTCATATCTCATCAAGAGTAATCTACACAACCATGACAATCACCGCGTTGCGTAACCAACAACACTCTTTCTCATCTCTGATTATCTCTCAAATCAGGATCCCATAATCAACTGCAGATTTAAATGTACTGCCAAGCAGCAGGCTCCTTGGCAGCCTTGGGAGCCAAGGCATCAAAGCCAAGGCATTCAGTGACGTTACCCTTGGGGACAGTAGCGTTCTGGACAGCGGCAAACACCTGCCAGCGGTTGTCCTCAGTAGGGCAAGCCATGAAGCCGGAAGCACCCCAGCCGGTGAAAGAGTAGTAGCCCCATTGCTCGCCGGGCTTGTAAGTGAAGGGACCCACGGCGGAGCCCTCCGGGATATAGGCGGAGTGGGCCTGGGTGAAGGACAGAGCGCCCTTAGGGTCAACATAGACCTGCTGGCCGCCAGGGACATTGACATTCTGGAGAACTTCCGTTAGTAACGGGGAGAAAGTGGAGACAGGAAATACGAGGGAAAGAAAAGAGAGGACTTACCAAGCCATAGCCACCAGGGGAGAAAACGGTCTGGGTGCCGGGAGGGCAGTCCTTTGACTCAGGGAGGGGGCAGTAGGACTGGGTCTTGCCGCCAAGGTAAAACTTCTGACCGGAGGCGGTCATGGGGAGGAGGTGGATGGGGGAAGCAGAGCGAGCGGACATGACGCCGAAAGGAGGGTTCTCCGGGGCGGCTGGGGCAGCAGCCGCCAGCAGGGGAAGAAGCAACGAGGGGACCATGGAGAACTTCATCTTGGTGATTTGGTAAACGAGAGACTGTGAAGGTGGACTTGGAAGATGGTTATAATGCTTTCAGACTGATCTGTTTGGAGAGACATGTTGTAGAGAGATCGACCTCGTATTTATATCCGGAGGACGAGGAGGCTGAGAGATATCCATGGATAGCGAGAGTCATACAACATTCTGCATCTCGTGGAGCCATGAGAGAGACGTTACATTGCAGTCGGCGCCAACCGCTGCATAATCATATCGAAATCTGGATCATAACCTATCAGGAGGCGCCGCCAATAATGAGCTGGTGCACCGTTCAACCGCTAAAGTGAGACCGCATCGAAGCGATGTGATGGCTTGTCACGGGAATCGCGGGACGAGTAACCGCGGAGATTTATGACGTTTTTGTGGGGGGGCAGTTGAAGAACCGAGATTGCTATCGTTGATCCTCGAGGTCGCTGTCTCACTTTTTCCGAGACATTTAGAGCTGGTCTGTAACGCTGCAAGAGTAAGTGGTATAATAATAGAAATTAGCCACACTGTATAGCAAACAATGGCCGAGGGTTCGGACAATGCCGACGACCCACGGCAGACCTGGAAACTTGCCAGGCCCATGGGAGAGAAGCACTCAATGGCATCACCATTGGCACCGCCACATCAGACGGATACGAGACCCGTCTGTAGGTAGATTATATTCGTTCCAGGGTCCTCAGTGGCAACGCTTTCTATGGATTTCCCACGAAGTTAAAATTACTTAATTTAGAGATTATTCAATTGAGTTTTTTTCTTCTATGCATGGACCTACATGTTCAATCACCTGATAGGGCAATCCACTACTGATGTCACGGTTCTCCACAATATCCATGGATTAGGGCATATTCCATCCTGTCGGTTCTTTCAATTCCGTGGCAAAACATACACGAAGCGCCTGGTCTCAGTCACCTCTCAGAAATACCTTAGGGGTGATCGAGTACTCGGCACTGTTTGGACAAACAACAAGTACACATAAAAAGAAAGAAAGAAAAGCACAAAGATATATGTTTCACGCAGTGCGGACAGCATCCACACAGCAGAACATACCTCTCGAGACGATTAAAAAAAGATGTGACAAAAAGGGGGATATTATAGAGAAAGCAAAAACAAAAGGGGGTGAATCAACAATTAGCAAAAGAGGCAACAGCAGAAAGAAAAACAAAAAAAGAAGAGAAAAAACACCGCGGCACCAAGCCTGATAGCAATACATCCCACCCATTTGAAAGAACCTGTCTTGCCCTGAACACCGCCGACCGAAACCTGTCCCCGTGTCTTAACCCGTAAATGCGTAAAAAGAGTAGAACCATGAAATTCAAGGGCACTCGAGCCACAATGTCTCTTAACCCAATGTACGGCGTAGTGTAGCAAAGCAACACGGCTTTCTTAATCGTAATCGTCCCCATCGTCGTCATCATTGTTCCGGCCGCGTGAGCCCTTCACGCCATCTTTTCGGATGGGAATTTTAATGCCTTGCAGAGCGAAGCATTTACTGAGCGTCGTGCTCTCGATCACTCCGGGAAACTTCTTGGCGGAGAAAACTTGGAATGGCTCGGAGAAGACGGACGCTAGGACGGGTGCGGAACCGTGATTGATAACAGATACTCCTCCATTAGGAGAATCACTGGATTGAGTACCCACGTTGACAAAGCTCATTTTAAGGCTGAAAGGACGTTAGCAAAGTGCATTGCAACAATTTACGATTGGTGCTCACTGACCGGAAAACCCCTTCAGTCCGTACACTCAGATCTTGTAAGATGAACCATACCCCGATTTTGTTATCAGGATCGGTCAGACGGAAGGCACTGGCACTGAGACTTCCGATGAGGTTGCGCGTGAACATGCCACCAGGGCCCGTGCTAACCGGTTGCGCAGGGGAGATATTGGCTTGTGGCATATGGCCGCCTGTCGGGTAGTATGGTTGATAGTAAGAGGTCTGGGGACTGGCGCCGTAAGGATTTTGATACTGTAGCTGAGGGTTTCCGGGGTAATAGCTATTCATTTGCGGATAGGGGACCGGCTGACCGTAGGCGTTCTGTGGGTACTGCGCATAGGTAGGGGACAGGGTCTGCGGCGGTGGCGGGTACGAAGAGGACATAGCCGTGGATATTGATGGAGAGGTTGCTGAATGCTTGACTAAATTCACCTCATTAGTCCCCTCCGCGTTCCACAAGTCTACCATGAGAACGTAAAAAGAAGTATCAATTTCACTACAACCAAGGTCAGCGCCGCATCTAAGACTTGATTCCAAGGTTTACATACTTGATGTCGATTTCTTTTTCGGTTTGAGCATCCTTAACTATAAGGCGAATACACGGAGGAGGGGTAATGGGTCTCCGATCCTAGATCGACGAGATAAGCAGTTGGTCGATAAACAGGATATACTGGAACTAACCTTGTCGCCGAAGCCGCACATTCGGGCTCGAATTGGTTGCTGCACAACTTGTAGAGACCAAATGCGACCCTCATGGACAGTCGAGAGCGGCGCTAGGTGGCTGGATGACGGAATGCCTGCGGAGACCATTCCACCCCCAGAGCCCGGTGTGGGATATGACGAGGAAGGCGGAGGGATTCGATCCATGGAGAGAGGCGGCGGTGGTGGTGGGTGTGCCCTTTCTTCGATAGCGTACATGGCGTGAGAGTCGAATAGACGGTAACGATAACCGGTGCTCCCGTTTCGTGAATGTGTTACGAGCTAGAGCAGCAGTATCTTAGGTAGATGAAACGCTAGCGTCTAGGGAGCATGCGAAAAGCGTCCAACGTCACAATTAGACCATTTGACTCTAAACAATAGCTGGAGTGTTTGAAAGCCGCGACCGAAGCATGCACTGATTGAAAGTTTGTCGGTCCTCGATCTGCGATGGGCCAACTCCGGGCACTGAAGCGAGCTGATAAGAAAATATAGCACACAATGGTACGGGTCACAGTAAACTGTTTGTGGGGAGAGACGCGTGCGAGTGGTGAGAGGTACGATCGTTGCGGGGGTGCAATTTCTGAGAGGACGCCAGGGAAAAAGTGGCGAAAGAGGGGCGTACCCGAAAGTAGGATGCGCGACTGGCCTAAGCTATCGGAGCGATAAGTTGAACGATCACCACGAACATCAAGCAATTATCTTTAATATCACGTACAGTTCAATCAATTCGCAACGCGTGCTACCACTCTGCTCAGATTTTCAAAGGGTAATTGACGATCGCTGTGGTTGAGCCGTAAGAAGGAGCTGTCAAACTGCGGGAGATTCGCTAGGCCTTCCACGGATCGACCTCAGGACCAAAGGTTCGCACACAGCGTATCTTCAGGGTCGTAAGAAAGAGGCCACTTGAATTTAATCGGTGTGAGTCAGAAGCTGCAGATCAACCCAAGGGTTGATACTGAAAGTCGGGACGTGTTAGGTGTGGGGGAGTTTGTGAGGGAAGAGCAAGTGGAAAAAGAGGGAAGAAAAGGTGAGAGCCGAATGACGAAGCGGAGAGCGTGGACAGTCACGAGAGGTCCAGACAAGAGAGGAACTCGACTGTGGATGAGCTCATACCCTTAGAAATTTATTCCTCTAATTTTTCAATCATTTAAATTTTTATTAACTTTAACTTCTGGCGATCATCTTCTTTCCGATACAACCAGCATAATGTTTTCTCATGATTATTTTTCATACAATTGATTTCTTTGCTCCTGTTAATATACCTTGACATTTGTTGTATAATTATATTCATCTCTTTGGTACCTTTTTTTTTATTTTTCGCCACTTTCTTCTATTTTCGTTACTATTTTAATACCAGTTTGGGTTCGCCTTTGTTCTTCCCTAAATGACTTACTCTCTGACGAGATGCAGCAGCAAGACTCACGGATTAGGCGATGATCAGCCCGCCGCAGGAACCTCGACCCAGACCGTCGGGTTCAGACTTCCTCCCTTCTGGGCGTAGCGCCGAAATGTGAGAAAACAATCGTCAAAGGCCGGGCATATCCCGACAATCTCACACGATCTATCGACTCGCCAAATGATACTTGTATATTCGAACCTTTTTTCTTTTCACGGACACTCTTCCTATATTGTTTTTCTTGTTTTCCTTTTTCTGTTTTTCTACTTTCTTGTATAGAGATTATCTCAATCAGTCAATTTTTCATTTTTGTCTCCACCTTGAGCAGCTATTTCAAATTATCTCCAGTCCGTGGGGTTTCCGGAAATGTAACGATCAACGACGGAGGGGTTTAGATCAAAATGCCTAGCAGCCCAACAGCGGCAAAACCCTAGTCCAGTGGAGGCCAAAGCCATTGCCCCGACCAATCTGCACTGCCATATTCAGCATTCAATTTATTTTTATGACTGTCATAAAGACGATCCTCGGTCCTGAGGAGTAACCAAGTGGTCCTCCGGTTTGGGTTAAAGCGAAGCAAGCTTGACTCAAGCGCGGTCCGTTTTCAGATTCAATGGGAAAAGATAACGGAAGGCACACCTACCGCAAAGGTTACTGTCTCACTTTCTTTTTTTCTCCCTCTCACTCTCTTGTTTTATTTTTCATTCCTTTCCTTTCTTCCCCCTCCATAAGACGAACTCGGCCAATTCTTCTCTTTACTTGGGGCGGTGAGAGCTACATCCGAAGCCCAGGGTCGATCAGCACTTGTCGGCCCCTAGGCAGATCCGTCGTCCTTGGCATGCACCAATGCGATGCCCAAGAATGGAAGTTTGCCAACGAGTCGGGTTACGGGTACAACCACCGGCAGTGCCGCGCGCACTGATGGGAGCGGGGACTGCAGTTCCCCGTCTGCGGTTCTCCCACTTCTGCTGTCCATGGTAACCCCTCCATCCTCGACCGGCGGGATGCCTGAATCCTTTGTCTGCACGCCTAATTAGTCGCCAAAATCTGTCAGCGGACGATTAGACCTCGTCGCATAATGCATTGTTTAATTCCTGGTGAACATCTGTGTTGAGTCTACTCAGACTCTCAGTAACTCAAGGCGAAGAAAAGGGTGCCATGGAGAAAAGAAGTTGAAGAAAATGACATTTGCAGACATCGTACCCCTGTTGCTCGCCCACGTCCACACCGGATATTTGGTCGCAATCCCCGCGTCGTTGAACTGCGAAAAATTGGGGCGCAGCGACTCCCCATGACCTATATATCGAATGATAATGCCAAGGGTTCACAATAATTTCTCAGGTGTTCTACGTCATGCCCCTCACGTCGACTAAGATTCTGGTTTCTTTCTGGTTCGCGCATAACTCTACGCCCTCCAAGATTACCTAACCCATTATTACGATGATGACTTGCAAATAGATACAATTAACGCAACAAACCAGCAAATATCAAAACCCCATTCAACAAAATCTACAAGATCAATAAACAATGATTCACAGCTTACAATAAAGCCACCCAAACATTGGCTTACGATTTGCAAGTTTCACCGTTGACTCAGATCGCCATCCATCCATGGCGCCGCCCTCAACACCCCAGCCGACGAATACATGTACCTGTCACAAGAACTCTAGATAAAACCTAATCGTCAGCTCAGAGAGTCTCGTTCATGTGACTTAACGCTGATTTAAACCGATCCCAGATCCCGTAAACAGGAATTTCACTTCAATAAACCTAGAATCATCAACACCGAGCGTGGAGTTGTTACAATAGCTAAAGCTTCTGCATAGTTTAATTACCTGGGGTAATCGTCAGCGGCGACGCTGCCACCGAGGGTTCTTTCCCTTTCACGTCGTCCGTTACATGTAACTACGCGACAGCATGCGTGTTACCTACCAGCTGGTGCGAATATCAAGGACTTCGTGGGTAATGCGACAGAAGGACTACTCATTAGAAAACGTAACAAACATAAAGGGTCTAATGATCTGCAACGTCACCATTGACGTGGTATATAAGTCAACAAGATTCAACACAGCACATCCGATCAACCTTCATAGTAAATAAGCTCATCTTCAGAAACAAAGTTCAAGGCCCCAGCCCCCACTCTCATAATGCAAGCAATCCAGCCCCACCCTAAGCCAATCCTCTCCTTGTCATGGGCGGTTAGATCATGGTCCATGGCGGAGAATGGCAGGTCTCGGCAAAGAGCCTCACACCCAGCATAAAGAATGACGTGCTTAGGGCTATGGTAGCCTGATCCGAAGTAGAAACTATTGTGTCTTTGATTTGGTATACACTAGTTTACAATGCGGGATTTAGTCAGAAGCATTTTTGTATAAACGAAGTCTTAGATTGTATGTACCGATGTAACGCTGATTTAACCTGGCTTTGGCGAGATCAGGATTGCTATTGAACCATGTGGTCTGGTATTTTGAGTCTGTTTGTGCAAGTGGGTACTATTAGTAAGTATACTGTATTTTTCATTCTCTTAGGTTAATGTCCAGTGGAAGCTTAGTTACTTTATCTGTGGCTATGTGGGAAAGAGGTTGTCTACTCATTTTTCAGACGTGTAGACTTGTCATAAAGCATCACATGGCTGTTACGGAGAGTCACATATAACAATCACGACGACGATGTAGATACATACCACGTACCTAGTCTATGAGGCGGACAATCTTCCAACTATTCGACATCTTTGCAGCATCTTTACCCAATATATGTGGTGTGATTAAGTGAGACATTTCTCTAGGTTCTTTGAGATTAGGAATTGTATAAAAAATGTCTGGTAGGGGTGGCACTAATACCGCAGGAGTCATATACACGACTTTCTCAATCCCAGGCTCTTACTGCTGCACGTCTCTTGGGTATCTCGACAGTGACGTGTATATAGAGTCTTATATAATTTACGGTAAGGGCATTCGCTACTTCAATGCGAGCGGTTGTAGTGGTGGAAGGATGGTCTTTCTCGTTGATGAGAGCGGGCTGTATAGTGACGTCTGTTGGGTAATTGCGTGTTAGGGAATAATGACCTCTCAGCGACGTAGGTTCACTGCTGGGATATATGCTCAATTTCGGTTTGGGGAGAGTATAAAAGAAACTACGGTGATTAAAGAGGGAGTGAGAGAGAAATGGAACAGCTGTTGGTTGAAAAGCTTCGTGAGTACATAGTAGCGCCAGCTACCGACCAAGTCCGGCTTATATAAAGCTAATGGCGGTTTGAAACTTGAATCTATGCACCTTGACCGTTCAAGAAAGTCGCACTAACTAGGGTAACCCTACTAGGACAACTGCCAGTCAGCATTAATGATACCACGGACTTACTTCAACATCCTGTAGGAAAGAAAATGTGGTTGTTTGATGTTCAATCGCTACCCGAACCTACTGTTCGATCTTGATATGTCGCCGATAAAGCCTGACACTGTACAATGTCCCACCGACATCCTGTCTTATTGGTATATATCCCTGTTGATGCAGCGTTTTATGGTGATGTTGAAGGAAACTCGACCGATTCGGAGTGATGTCGCTGCAACTGTGAAGGGACAGGGAATATGTTCATTATGGACATGGATGTCTATCCATTCTTTGATCAACGGGCCACCAACAGTCATGTAGGACTGTGGAACAGTACTTTTATTTTCAACCGCAGCTTGCTTTAGGTAGCCGTTTCGCGCGGTTGGCGCTGTAAGATGCTAGGTCTAGTATACTGGGCATGCGCCCAATTCACTAGCTATAATTAGTATGTATAAGTCCTTAGAAATCAACGGTCGAATTGAGCCAATGATATCTCAATCAAATACTGTCTCAGTAACCTTCAGACGCCACGCGGGCACCGGTCATTGTCAAGTAAATAACGGCTCTCAAAGGTGTACCACAACGATATAAAGAGATGCTGATCACGTGTGAAGTGTATGTACAACAAAGGGTCAACATGGTGCTAATCTATATCCGGTATGAGGTCCGCATGGAACTTGAGGGGAGAGAAGACGTGGTACCGACAGCGAGAATCTGTATTAAGCATAAATCCTTCCATAACATATGCCGACTGACCGTTTGGTGTAACAGAGATTGAGCACAAGATCGACATGCGCGCATACATGCTCCTCTATCCGAATTAGGAGATTGAACTATAGCGGGGCGCAGTATGCAAAGGTATCGGGTATAGTTCCATAAGTGGAAAGAGATCATGTACATCCTTGAGCGATAATAACCAAGAGATAATAAGTTGTACCTCGTACACGAGGACTCCACCCCCGATTTAGCAGGACCGATTGGGTTTCAATATGCGAAACGAGTTCCCGACCCACCAGCTGTACGGTCGCCAACGTCGTAGCCACATTGTAGAGTAGTTGCTTTGTATGCGAACAATGACAAGCTCTGCAATTGCCCGCTAGGGGATAGTCCTCTGAACGTGCGCTCCATTACTGACGCTGGCCCACTCTGGAGTTCCTTGTCGGTGCATGTTTTGGCCAGGACCGCCACGACCCATGATTACCTTGATGACGGAAAGGACAAGTCTAGCCTCTATTCAGCTGGGTTCATGACAAGCCATCTTACGTGTACTCCGTACGGCGCAAGAAGATCGCATGCGTGACCTCTTCGCCACAGGAGCTTGAACCAACCACACGGAGTGGATCGCTGGTGGTTGTCCAGTCACAAGAATTTGTACTGCCATGCTGCTAGCGAAAATTCTGGAAAACCCCCCTAAGCCCAAGGCAATATATGAGCCTATCTCGCTTTGTACCATAGGAGTCGGCAAACAAAGAGCAAATCTTAGTAGCTCCTCGCGTGGGAAAAGCAATACCTCATGATAGGCACTTAATCTAGCCGGTCAACCATGGAACAAAGCGCATGTGTATGTCGTTGACTTGCAGGATCGATCCAATCATGGATGAAAGCGAAGACCAAGAATACTTGTTACTGGAAACGGAAAAAGAAGGGCTCGCCGCTCGATACCGAGTTGAGACTAGTGTGTGGGTGAAGTGGATCTCGGCGCCGGGCCCTTGTCCCAACATGGCATGACGATGAGATTCCGAGTCAATTATCCACCAGAACCGCGTGCAATTGCGGCGTAAGTTCAAGTTGATCTATTCGGTCCCCCTACTCTACCGCTACTCTGGAGCAATTTCTCGTTTAAGTTGTTCCTCAAAAGAGTAAGCCGAGGACTGCAACGATGTCCTGTAAACACTCGGAGTGGGAGAGCCGTCGGGCGCCTAAGCGACTGCTAATCTTCGGTTCTCGATGGTATTCTTGCAATATTCTTGATTGGTCCCAGCGTTTCTATTTGTCTAGTTAGCAAGGGCGCGAGCGTAGTCGATCGTCGAACATGAGTCTCGATTCATTGAGACCTCTTTCCTTCTTAGGGATATTATAGACAGTCGTGCATGTATTCGTTCAATGGCATCGAGCGTAGAGGGCCAACAAGGAGCACAGGACTCCTCCGTCGAAGCCAACGAACAACAGCCCTGCCAAGGGAGGGTTTCGTAAAGCAACAAATTATAGACCCACTCGGAGTAATCAATCTGTTCATGAGCACTAGTCTGGCTCAGGTGCAATAAATACCTGGTGCAACATCCAGGGCTCTGCGGGGTTTTTCTTTGGGTCTCGTAAAGATGCACCGACTTAGGAACGTCAAGAAAATCAGCCGAATGGCATCGCTGTGAAAGGATTTATGACGAACGACCCTCGCTCTTCTCGACCGCTCAAGTTGCTTTGAGAAATGCCTGCACGGCGAAATCACAAAGGATCATCTCGGATTGACTGTGGTGAATGCAAGTGTCAACGGGCTGGGGTATGTTTCGAAGTTTGCATGGGTTTCTTTAGCCGGCGTGTCTGAGGCGTCTTTGTCTTACTTTCCACGTCTACTAATTCATTACGTATAGGGCAGCTCCCAGTATCCTCACTTACTTGTCCTATCTCGGTACATGTGCTCGAGGACCAAGGCTCGTCTATATACATCGTCCTCCTCATCTTATACCGAAGCATCGTCACCACCTGCCAGCCATTGTCTTGCCTCTCAATATAGAATCATGATGGAAGACATCGATCCTGTCTCTGTGCCTAAGGAGCTCAATATGGAAGAATTAGAGCTCATGATCCAATGGTGTACAGAAACTTATCGCTCTATCTCCCGGGACGACACGGTCGAATGGGTCTGGCGTGTCGCCGTGCCTCGAGAGGCGATGCGTCACCCTTTCCTAATGCATGGTATTCTCGCATTGTCGGCACTCCACCTCACATTCAATAACAGCGGTACTACAAAGGAAAGCCACTTGATTTTAGCACGGTCTTACCGGAGCCAGGCCCGGGTCGGCCTGGAGAAGGTGAAGGGTA
This sequence comes from Aspergillus sergii, assembly GCA_009193525.1. Lineage (NCBI taxonomy): Eukaryota > Fungi > Ascomycota > Eurotiomycetes > Eurotiales > Aspergillaceae > Aspergillus > Aspergillus sergii. The sequence goes on from ML741772.1 coordinate 65,129, forward strand.
AACTGAACGACTCCAACTCAAACGCAGTGTTTGCTCTCTACCATATATTAATTGTGTCTGCATTCGCTCTCCCTCTCATCATAGAACCGCATGAAGATCAAACCGCGTTAGACGAGCTTTGCGAAGTATTCCGGTTTACCAAAGCCTTGGGGGATTCCATTCCAGCGATCATCGACCGGGTCAAGATAGGGGAAATGAAGGAATTAATTGAATCCAGCGATCCGCCACCGCGCATGCCCGACACGTCACGGCTCGCTATAATGGCGCTTCTCAGAATGAACGCGGCCTTGACCCGGCAGAACCCAGAGCATGAGAGTGATGTTTATAGCCCCACCATTAAGTACTTGGGAGAGTCGCTGGACAAGCTTGCAAGAGGCGGAGAGATCATGGTTGTCGCATTTCAGTGGATCTTTCAGATTCCGCCGCGATTTGTTGACTTGCTTAGAGAACGACAGCCGTTCGCTCTGATTGTTCTCGGTCATTTTGCTGTGATTCTTCACTCCTTAAGAGAACATTGGTGGATGGGTGAATGGGGAGCCAGACTAATTAGGCAAATTGGTCAACACCTCGATACGGAATCGAAGCAGTCTCTGAACTGGGTTCTCGATGCTACGGGATGCTATATTCCTCCGCGGTGAGACCATCATCGACACGCTTCTAATACATTATCATGGAAGCCAGGCAAAGGAGACACTCAGTCATATTTGAACTGCGCTTCTCAAATAATAGCATATGGAAAACAAGTCATGCATAGGGTAGGCTGGCACCCTTCACATTTGAGCGATACAACTGCGGCATCTCTTAAGACAAACAGAGGGCCAATTCAAAACAATCGGGCTTAGCGGCGTACGGAGTACAGGATCGGACGAATTTGTTTACCGAGGCTCAATTGGAGACAGTTACCCTTACCAGGCAACGGATCACAGCAGGCCTGGGATCAGGCCATTATTTGTATCGTGCATGTATGTATATCATGATGGAATGACTTTAGTTAATCAATTATTTCACCGGAGTAAAAGCGAGAATTGCATCGTGATAAGACTATGATATTTCATTGGAGCGGTCATTCAAGCATCATAAGCATACCTAACGATTAGTACACTGTAGATCTTATCCGGAACTACTCTTCGGTCGACTAGAGGCAGACGTGCTGCATAGGTCAAGTTAGCGCGAACAAGTAACGATAAGACTCATTGCAGTCATTGGTGCATCATAATGAAAGGAATAAATAAGCACCGTATTAAACCACCGAGACTGGCTGCTTCCTTCTGACTACCTAACACTCAAACAAACATGGGTATTCATTAAATCTAATAAGAGGTAAGAAAAGAATGGGGAATAAGAGGTGAGAGACAAGACAAACAAGACGTTGACACGAGACGGCACAAAAAAATATCATCGGCGACACTTCTCTCCGAGCCACGAGTCAAAATCATGCACTGCCAGCAGCGCTCCGCTCCTAACATGTCACGATGGATGCATTCGCGAAAGCCAGTTCAATGTCCCACCGATAAGAATAACGAAGGCTGAACTAAGAAAACAGGATACCACTCCAGACAAAAAAAAGAAGCGACTCAAGATGTGCCATTTAAAAATGCAGTTTCTCAGCTCGATGATGACTCGCTGCGCTTTTCGGCAGCACGCTCAGCATCCTTCAGTCGGTCTCTAGACGCAGTGCGAATTCGGCGCAATTGTTCCTCCTCTTCCTCGCGAGCCTTCTTCTCTTCTTCGGAGGATGGAATATACGCATTTGCGGCGCCACCTATATACGTCGGAGTCACGATCAGCATGCTAGCCAATACAACATAGGTCCCGTTGACAACATACCCCGTCCAGTGTGATGGGGAGCCTCCTCGACACGCAATGGCGGCGCTTCTACATCCTGACTCTCACGCGCAATCTCTGGGCGCTGGGGATCATTTACGACCATATTTCCTGAGCCGCCGCGACCGGTGGTATAAATGTCTTGTTTGATCGTGGGTGTGACGAGATCCTTCGGGGTGGTATGGCTTTCGCTGGAGAAGATATTGCCTGCGCCCGGTCAGAACGAATTCAAAATTTCGCATGACTCCACTGGTCTACATACCTGCGCCTCCGCGGCCGTGAGACACGTAGCGACTCATTGTTGCGAGTGACTGATCAGGGGAGCGTGAATAGCCGGATGTATAAAAGGGCGTTGGCCGGGGAAGGTTGCGATCGGGTAGTAGGAATGCGCAGTGAGTTTGTAGGCAATGGGAGGGTCTCAGAGGGGTCTCCAGATAATTAAATGGAGCGAGAAAATAGGAACCAGTGAGGTAAACAGTGCTGACATGCAGTGGCGAAGGGGAAAAATTCTGTAAGTTGATCGGGGCCAAGAAACAACCCCTCTGGAACCCAAAAAGAACTTATGATGAAAGCCCGTTGCTCTTGGCGCGTGATGGCGGTTTTTTTGCACGTTTGCGGAATGATGTGATTTTTGGTCCCTTATCTAATCATACGCCCTTCCTCTTTGATCTTGGCAGGGCTACTGGTGTTCACCTGATCTGGAATCATGGATTCTAATTGTACTTACCAGAAATGTGCTCGGGGTCTCATTCCCCTCGTCCCTGGCCCCTTGGTAGATCCACTGTGTAGGGAGGGCCATGGAGTGGGTTGTACTCCGTATCCATTATCCAGTGGATATCTCTTCTTAATTGTGCATTTCGTCATTGGGTACAAAGAATCACTGCGATCATTTTATGGCTACACTGGTGTTATACAACGAAAGTATGAAATACACTGCTAATGAACTATTAGGTATACTTTCTGTACAGCATGGCTACTCTTTCCGTTGGCCCGCAATGGCCTTGCCCTAGCAAGATACTATACATAGTATAGTAGTGACTACTTCCTCATCTGACTACCAATGTATACCGACTGCAAGAGCTTTCCATATATCTTCGCTCCTGCTCCTCCGAGCAAATCCAACACAATACACTTTGAAGCAATCTCTACAAAGCTCCTTCCTCTTCAAACTACAGTACCCTTACAGGATGTATCTTCATCTTCCAATTTCCAAAACCTCTTCAACACATCCCATCACTCACTATACATCCCATTCATATCCATTATACGTCTAGGTCAATTAGATAGTCAAATTCATTCTCTTACCACCAATCTTTCTTTCACACTTGCCTTCTGGCACCCTTACCAATGTGCTTCGACGTTCTTAGGAATATCATATCCGACATCTCCGCCATAATTTTACTACTATGTTCACTCTGCCTGAATCTCCTCGCATTACCGGGTGCATTCTGGCGGACGCTATACGAGTGGAATCAGAGTATCCAAAGAGGGATTCGATATTTCCTGAGGCCCAGAGTGAATGCTAACGGCGATATCTACAATCCTCCTGCCATTAACCGCTCGCACAATGAGTCGAGGCGTCGGAGAAGACGATTAGTTAACGGGACCCGGAATGAGACCACTGGGGACAGAAGTCCGTTCGTCGTTACTCACTATGATGATGATGACTCGTATGATTCTGAGCAAACTGTGGATGAGACTTTGGCAGCCGATGTTGATGAGCTGATCGCAGCCGAACGACAGCGAGCAGCGGAAAGACAGCGAGAAGAGCGGGGACAGCGAGCGGAGCAAGGGCCACAAGAGCAAGGACCTCACCAGCCTGGGCCGCAACACCAACAGCTTGGACAGCAACATTCAGGGCACCAACAGTCAGAGTCCCACGGGCATGAGCTACAACAGCTAGAACCACAACAGCAGTCATCAGAGCTTCCACCACGTGAACCAATGCCGCGTGAGAGAGTTGCACCGCAGCAAGGCTCAGAAGAACCTGGTGAGCCCCTGCAACCCATTAAGTTGCGTGCTTAAGCTCATCTCATGGCCTCCGCTTTAGCACCCATACCAGGTAGGGGGCAACCTGGAGAGACTTATCGTAGGACAGTAACTTTCACTTTTGGACCAAATGGGATACGGCGTAAGTGCAAATATGTGCGATGATAATGAACGATAGAAAAACTGACGAATATAGCTCGTGCACCTACGATCCGTAGGACACGCTGGTCCAACCCTGCATCACCTGCGAACCAGCAAGCCCAACCAACACAGGGAAGAGACTCTACTATGCCTGGTATATTCCCGGCTGAATCAGAGGATAGGGGAAAGGAACATTGAAGGAACATTGCTATCGTGGTTACCAAGTATGGAGTTTGCCCAAATTGGACTCGAAATACGTGCCGTTGTTTGTATAACTTTGTGAATTGTCAGGCAACTCGATTTAACCAAAGCAAGCTTACGTGTGTTAACTCATTGCAGGTTTTTGTATTGGCCAAGGATGTGCTGAGCCGGTTCAATGTCTTTCTTTGCCTTATTCATTGTTTGCCGGCATTATTTACAAAGACAGTAGAGTACTAGGGTCTGTATTACTATAGCTGCAATATGCTTTCTCCTTATGTCTCATACCGAAGAATACAATGCACCCTATTGAGTGTTGTTAAGTATCATTTTAGCATCGTGCTATACCGCTTAATCATTATAATCGTCAGGGCCAGACTAAAACGCCGTGGACATACCTTTTAGCTTCCTCGAATAAAACATTTCTCGGGTAGATGATACATTCACCCATCCCAAACACATCCTTGATAAAGGCTGAGAAAGGAAAGATATAATATAGAAAACCTGAAGCCACCTTGTAAATAAATTTCAGTGTAGAAGGGGTTAGTATGTATATCAGACTCAGCAGCTGTACATCGTATGCCTGCAATAACACCCAAGGGTAATCACAACAATCACAACCACCAAGCATGATTCAAAATTATCCCGTGGAAAAGAAAATGGTACAAATCTAGGGTATGCAAATATATAATTCGTAAGTATATACAATCATAAAACCTCATTGACATAGTGACCTCCCATAAGCATAACCACATAAGAGCCGAAAGAGCTTCCCATCTCTAATAATATCATCAAACCCATTCTCATCTCCACTATACCGAGCACCGTTACCGCGGCCAATAAGTGTCAACCATATGGCCACCATACGGAACCGCCTCATACTCAGAATACGCCTTCTCAAACTCCATACTCCAAACCCCATGCGCGCCGCGAACAGGGTACTCCCCCTTCCGCCATTTCTTCTCGTCCTCTTTATACGACGCCGCCCCAACATGCTGCATCTGCGGCGGTGAAATCGCCAGCCGATCAAACCCATATTCATTTGCTAGTCGTTCCAGTGTAGAATCCACCGGTTTAGGCTTCGTCGCATCCTCCATTTTCTTCATATACTCTAGAATAGCAGGGGTCTTCTCCCGAGGAAAAACCAGCGCCTGGGAACAACATCCGTCGCGATTCATTAAGTGGACCCCGGGCCTCATGGGTCTCTGTACTGTTACCCGCCCGGAGGCAAAATACAAGAGAATGACCGCCGGCACGGCGCCGAAACAAACCAGTCCCAGAAAGGTGTTCGAGAGGATCTCCCGCGCGGGGCGCACGGTCCTCCTTAGACAAAGACATAGTCCCGCGACAGCAACAGTAGCCGCAAGACTCCAGAGGAGATACTCCTTCCAATTCTCGGCGTTCCAGCCGAGGAATTTCTCGGTGTAGAAGAGACGGAGATAGAGCCAGTCGGGGTTTATGATGCCGCGACGGACCCACTCCTCAATGCTGTGGAGGGTTTGGGTGGTAGTTGGGAACCAGTTGCGCTGGGCGACGACGTCGTCTTCCAGCATAAGGAAGTAGGGGGCGTCGGTGGTGTCATAGCAGGAGCGGAAGGAGATGGCGTAGTCGATGAGGGATTTCTCCGAGGTGAACTTTTTGTTTCCTTCTAGGGTGCGGAGGTAGGATGTAGTATAGGAGATGTTCTGCGTCTCGTAGGTTAGGACGCGGTTGACCGTGTTGTGTACCCAGGGGTGGTTGTAGTCTGGGTGGTCTTTGGGTGTGGTGAGGGCGAAGAGGAGGTGGATGGAGATTTGAGAGCGTTGGCGTTGGCTAAGGCTGTCGATTAGAGAGGCGATGGTGGTGTCTATGTTTTGGGTGAGGGGCCGTTTGACGGTTACGATGCCCACGCAGAGGTCTACATGTTCCTTTGTTGTTGGTGGGGGTTGGTTATAAGGGTCTGCGGGTGTGGTGGTTGTTTGGTTGTAGCGCGAGAGGTAGTGTAGGGATTCTCGGATTCGGGTTAGGCTGTATGTGGGACGGTAGCCTTCGTGTGGCTGGAAGAAATATGAGCCTGGGTCGCGGGCGGAGTTGGCGCGACAGATGAAGAAGAGGCTGAAGTAGAGGATGGCGAAGGTGATTAGAGAAAGCCTCTGCTTTCTATTGAGGAAACGCATTGGGACATCATTTCTCGGGACGTATGTACTTATCCACGGGAATGATATCGGTAGAGTACGGTAACTGAGATATAGGAACGTATGTACCTGGTCCCTGGGCCCTGCGGGGATATAAAGAGGTTTAGATCGGAGTCCGTCCGTTGTGAATGACAAGAAAAAACAAGATCAACTAAGAAACGGGGAAGGCGCATGGGTGCTTACCATAATCATGAAAAATTTCCTTGAAGGATATTCCTGATACGAGAAAAGGGACTAGACTGTCGGTTCTTGCCCCGATTCAGTCAAGAAAGTGGACGCTAAATGTCTTGGGACCAGAAACAAGCAACGGGGCTGTGGAGTCGCAGGCTAGTCGTCGCCCCTATCGCTCATGCTGCAGGTGGAGCAATATGAGTCCCGTGTTACTATCTTAAGTGGTCTTCCCTAAGCGATTACACAGCATCAGCCCTGTTGGGTTTCACTTGGCCATCTGTCGCCAATTGGTCGGACGGTCAACTGGCATGGACCATTTTCCATTTCAGTTCATTGCCCAACTGAGACATTCTATTTGAGCTTAGGCAGGATCGTCACCGCGATACTCACAATAACATCATTTCCCCGTTTGGGGGCGTTTCACGCGCCCAATAATGTGTCTGTCGCGTCGGGAGATTCCGCGACGATCTGTCATCAGCATTCCAGTTGAGGCATGGCAGGCGGCTGTGCTGTTCGGAGGAGAGTCAGAAACATATACGAAGGGCTACGCATGTGAAGCGTGGTACTTTTGTCGCAACATATACACATATTGAGTACGGAGTAAAATTAACGCGATGTGGCACGCGTGTAGCTGGATTGACGCTCTATCGCCCGAAAAGGTTGTGTATGTAGACTTGGTAGCCTCAGTACGAATGAGTATAAATCTCAGTGGGTTGGGTCATAGAGTCGAGAAAAGATAAAGGAGCGGGGAAGAGACTGGAAAAAGAGAGATAGTTTGGTTAAAAAGAAATGTGAAAAAAGAAAAAAAAAAGATGTTGACGAGAGTGGGATTTGAACCCACGCCCCTTTCGAGACTGGAACCTTACTCCAGCGCCTTGGACCGCTCGGCCATCTCGCCTTGGTTGAACTTTTATAGCAGAATAGTGCTTTATGATCTTTGCAAATTAGCCAGGAAACTCTGAAAACAATACTCTACCAGCCAGCTCTGGGTCCATTCACGGCTATATTGTGTATATCATTTATTCTATGGCTTGTATCTTGGTTTGCAGGTAACTAAGTAAGCCTCACAGGGAAACTGACTATTACCCCAATGTAAACTAGAGCTTTGTTATCCATTGTATTAATTCAAGAGTCAGTTGTGTGTTATATATAAAGTTAGGCCCTTTCGGTAGCAGTGAAGGATAATGCCAGCCCCTATAATACCCCAAAATACATACGACTAGCTGGCGTGTAGCAAGGGCTACAAGGTTCTCGACTGATGAGATCGAATTGAGTATGAATGTTAGTTGGATACGCCAGAAGGAGGAAGACTTTAACCGAGGGCAAGTACAAGGCTGACATTACCAACTTCTTTAACGGCAAGTTCATGTACACGATGAAGGGATCAGTACCAATGGAAACCCAAGGTAGTATGTGCAAGCATATACAACAGACCTTGGCTGGGACGGCTCTAAGGAGTGCGAACTGGCTTCACTTTGCAAGATGCCCACTCATAAGATCATCGCCTGCGGCCAGGCACTTGCTGCACCATAGAAGCACTTCAGGGAGACCACAGAAACAAGAAGTGGTATGTTCCAATCAGCAAAGATGCTCTAGGTAAAGCAACCGACATATATGGCATCGACTTGACTGACCTGTACAAGGTCTCGCCGGAATGCCAAAACCGTAGATATGCTTATGGTGAAGCCATTGGAATCGACCGCTTTGCAGTCAACGACAAATGCCGGAGTACTTCTACAATTTGCCCGTACTGCACGTTGAGCCCTTCAAACCAAGCAGTCCGACCAAGTCGTTATGTGCCATATGGGGCAAGAACTATACTAATTTAGCTTTCTGTACTCTCTGTTATTAGTTCCCCACCTCCCTTTTCTTACTTATCTGAAAGCAAATATTCAGTTTAATCCTGTATCATAAGAACGTACGGTTACCTAGTATATATATGATTATATCAAAAGTATAGCATAATCTACGAGACAACTCACTAGTAGGTAAATCCCGAGGACCGGCTTCTCCGCATTTTTGCGGGGGATCGGACTTTTGACTCCACCCCCATAAACTACGCAGTTACCGAGTATGCCTCGGGAGAAGCTTTTCCATCAGTAATCATGCCGAATGCACACACACCGATTATAATATCCTGCATTGAACATAACAGGTGAGGGGTTCCAGCCAGCTCAATATAAACAATACTACGTCCCACATAAAAAAACAAAGAATGACATCAAATACATCGACAAATCCATCAAATATTGATACAAGCACGCCAAAATGTCCTCAAACACACCATCCATTGTGATCCCCCAATCCTACGAGAAGCTCCCAACAACACACATCAAGGTCTCTCATTACCCGGCAGGGGCTGAAACTGCAACACCCGTTGTGGTGGTCATATTGAACCGCCCGGAGAAGCGCAATGCCTTTACCGGACCCATGGCAGAGGATTTGGAGAGGGTTTTTGCCATGTTTGACGTGGATGGACGGGTCAAGGCAGTTGTTTTGACTGGAGCCGGAAATACATTCTGTGCTGGTGCGGATTTGGAGATTGGGTTCCCGGAGGGACGCGATGAGAGACCGGTGGATCATAGAGATAGGTATGTTCTCGCATTGCTCTCGTAGATTGTCTGTTCGATTGAATGGCACCATACTGAAGTTGATACAGTGGCGGCCGAGTCGCCCTCGCAATCCACCGCTGCAGCAAGCCAACCATCGCCGCAATGCAAGGCTCCGCCGTCGGTGTCGGCATGACCATGACCTTACCTGCTGTCATCAGGTAGCATCCCACCTACAAACTATACACCAAGTAATGACGCAAAGCATCACTAACGAAAATACCCTCACAGAATCGCCCACGCAACCAGTAAATACGGCTTCGTCTTCGCCCGCAGAGGCATCACCATGGAATCCTGCTCGGCATACTTCCTCCCCCGACTAATCGGCTACAGCAAGGCCCTCTACCTGGTGTCCACGGGGGCGGTCCTCCCCTCCACATCTCCGCATTTCGGGGGCCTGTTCGCCGAGACACTCAATGAACAATCGGAGGTCCTGCCGCGGGCGCTGGCGCTGGCGACTGACATCGCGGAGAATACGAGCACCATGGCAAATGGACTGAATCGGGCACTTATCTGGCGCGGGCCTGAGTCGGCCGAGGAGGCGCATTTGTTGGATTCGCCGGTTCTTTATCATATGTTTGGGTCTAGGTATGTTGATTCTGAACTTTTGATTTCGGTATTTTGCTTGGTGGTGAGGCTTACTGGGGTTTTTGTAGGGATAACAAGGAAGGTGTGATGTCGTTTTTTGAGAAGCGGAAGCCGGATTTTAGGGATACGTTGGTGGATAATGGGCCGGCGATCTATCCTTGGTGGTCTGAGGCGGATATTAGTAGGAAGCCCAAGGTTGTGAAGGGGGACTCTAAGTTGTAGACGAGGAGCAAAGAGTATCTCTGTCTTTGAAGCTACGTCTTCGGTATCAGAGTTCAGAATGGAATGAAATGACCAGTTCACTATACTTGGGAAAATAGTTTCCGACTGGCCATACAATGTTAATAACCAAGCATGATAAACCCATACAGGTTAAATTTAGTCAAGAAAGTAATCGCTCAGATACAGATCAACATTGTCAGAATAATCATACAGGAATAGTGTGCAAGACCCACAAAGGAAATAAGGACCGGAAGTGTAAAATGCCATAAGAGAAACCCAGACTACAGGGGTCCCATGTTAATTATTCGCCATCACAAATGCAAGAATGACCATATCTAGAGGATAAAGTTGCGCCTCTTGCGGTTATACACACGCTGATCCTTCAGCCACTGGCGGTATCCCTGCACGCTACCGATCTTCTCGCCATAGTAATCGGGGACAGGGTTCGCGATGGAGTTCGAAGAGGGGTCAACACGGAAGCGCTTGATCCGGTCATAGAACTCCTTCTCTTTCTGTGATGGGAATCGGGTTAGTAACAATGCAACCAACCAAGCAAATGGATCGTAGATTGAGAAAAAGGAGAAAACTCACGATCATGAAAGCCTGTCTGTACCGTCGATTAACCAACCCCCACGCCGCATTACCAACAAAGGGCCCAATAAGCCACCCCACAGCACCACAAGCCGCGGTAGCCATTCCCAGAACAACGAAGGGGTCCAGACCCATCACCTGCGCACCCAAGGATTCAAGGTCCTGGCTGGAAAGAACCTGCACACCAATGACGGTACTAGCCATCGAGGACACAACCGAAGAAGCGAGCGAGTAGCGACGACGAGAGGCGCGGAGCTGGAAGAACGAGTTCCAGGTCAGCTTGGCGGCTTCCTTGCGAGTTGCATCGGAGACTGTGGAGTTCGCCCGCATTGATGCAACACGGTAAGTTGGCATTTGAACCTGGGGACGAGCGCATGGTGCCTTGAAGCTGGTCTTGATTTGTGCGGAGGTACTGGCTGGTCGTGCCTGGCAGAGGGTCTGGTAGAATGCCGTTGAATTGGCTGGGAATGCAGCCGAGGGGAGGGCTTTTGAGGGAATGCGTCCGAACATCATTGCGGTGCGCACTGGGGCACTGATCGATGTCGCGTGCATTTTGGAGGGTGTTGTGGGCAAAATGCAGAGGTGATTGTCGTCGATGTTGATGCGGAGTTGAGTTCGGGTTTGGCTAATGTACGGATGGAGCTTTGATTGGATTATGTAAGCGGCAGGGCTTCCTCATGGGGTATGAGGTCATTTTTTTTACGTTATATGTGAAGGTGGTGTAGAGTCTAGCTTTAGTAAACAATGCATATTAGAATATTGGAATTATATTTACCTAGGTAGGGGAAAGCCCTGGTGGAACTGGCAGTTGTTTTTTTCCCTTTCGAATGGTTTGCTTCCAGGACCTATGGGTAGTCAGTCTACATGCCTGGGCCTTAGCCGAACTGGTATATGTTTAGCTCGCTACTTTTAGATCGTATGATTGATCCTGAATATTAATCTAGTTTGAGTGTCCGCAAACCCTAGAGTGTAACTGAAACTAGGGAACAAGTCCACGATCCACGGTCCACCATCGCCGTATGCATACTTATATGTATGTAAGTCGTACTAATTATAGGGATTCGTTGTTGACTATGGTAGTGTTAGGAAGATGCATTCTTATCTACGGGCTTGATGGTAACACTATAGCTTCGCTCGTGGCTCCGTCGACTTTCTTGCCTGATCTCTTAGTAGTCGTCGAAGTATCTTTCCGGATGAGCTTTTCGGGATTTCTTTCGTAAACACCACGCCACCCCGAAGTTGCTTATGGCTCGCCATATTTGACTTGACGTGGGTCTTTAATTCCTCCTCAGAAATGATTCTATCGTTCTCTAGCACGATATATGCTCGGGGGAGTTCATTCCCCGGTGCTGATGGGTCTGGCACTCCAATGACAGCAGCATCTGCTACGCAGTCATGGCTAAGGAGACAAGCCTCTACTTCTACCGGGGAGACCTGAAGTCCTTTGTATTTTATAAGTTCCTGGTAACCTGTTAGCCTGTCGCAACAGCGTACATATGCAGTAATACCCAGACTCACCTTCTTTCTATCCACCATGTAAATCTTGCCATCCTTACAGACGCCAATATCACCTGTTCGGAACCATCCGTTGGGCGCGAAAGCCGCTGCAGTAGCATCCTGGTTCTCGAAATAACCCTTGGTGACCATGGGCCCTTTAACCAAGATCTCTCCCTCCATGCCTTGTTCAACATCCCTATCTTGTTCATCCACAATGCGGAGTCTCGTATTCGGAAGTAAAGGACTGATACTCCCCGTGCTATCAGCTTGACCCCAAGGCATCGTAGTCACGCTCCCAGTAGACTCAGTCATTCCCCAGCGTTGACTGATTGAACAACCCAGCTTCTCCTCCGCACGTCGCTGAACCTCCGTGGGTAACGGCGCGGCCCCCGATTCCGCTCGGATCAAACTATTAAACTGATCCGTGACTCGTGGACTCTCCGCAACAGCAAGATAGACCGGCGGCGCAGTAGCCAGAAACGTAACCTGGTACTTTTTACAATAATCCATGAACTGGTCAATGTTGAACTTCGGCATCCAGTACACAGTACCCCCCGCAACGGCAGGAGTAATGAAATATCCCTGACAGCCCGCAATATGCGCAGTAGGTAGATGACCAATAGTTCGATAAGGGACTTCAAGATGCGGTTTCCCCTTTCTGGACTCGCGAAGGACCAATTGCGGGATAATTGCCTCGGAAACAAGGTTCATGTGCGACAGCATAACGCCTTTCGGGGGCCCGGTAGTACCGCTCGAAAACAAAAGGCAGATGAGTCTTGTTTCTAGCTCATTTCGATCTGTGACTCGTTCCCAGTCCAGCTCTTTAGTATTCTGAAGATAGTTTCTCTCAGGGTCAACAGTATCCCGTAGTAAATGCTTGTGATTTGAGCTCTCCAGGATCAGAACTCGTTCCACGGGGATTCCGCAGGCAAGTGCTGCTTTTAGAGCTTTCGCTTTGTTTTCCAGACTGGCAATGATCAATTGACTTTTTGACTGTTGAATTTGTCGAGATAGTTCTGATTGTGTAAAGGCCGTCGATGCTGCGGTGTATACACCTCCAGCGGCAATGATGGCAAAGAACACAGCTGGAAGAAGAACTTGGTTCGAGGAGATACAAAGAACTGCGTCCTTTCCGGCGCCATTGTTTCCGATCCCAAAGTCGGTGCGGAACACATGCGCGAGGCGCTTGGTGATGGTTCGGGCTTGCGCTTTGGTGATGTTGTTTGTTGGATCTGCGGCTTCGGCGTGGAGAACGGTGGATTCCGTAGTAAGTGAGAGGGGGGAATCTGTGGGTCGTGTTAGTTGTCTAGTATCTGGATGATGGTACGGGGAGTTTATGTACCAAATAGTAATGAGAGGAGGTCGATGTTCGGGACATCGTAATCTTTTGTTGGGAGGTATTGCATGCTGGAGGTGAAATTCTACACAGATTAGACTCTCTTGGGATGAATTTAGTGATTGCTTGAACCATAGCCTGTCAACAAACAATTTATAAAAGTTTATTTATATAAGTAGTGATTTAGAGTCTCGGTTATAGAAAATGCGGGGAAACCCGAGGTTGGTGTTGATGCGCTGAGGGGAATAACACAACTCTCGCACTGCTTTATTTATCTTTGGAAAACAGCATGTATAATAAATCTATCTACCTATGAATGCAAATGCTCTATATCTGTAAAAGTAAAGTATAGAGTTCTGTTGCTGATGCCATTCGCTGAAGATGCTGAAGACGGTAAGTTCTAAAGCTGGCTGAGAAGGGTCGCGCGGATTAAAGGCTGCCATTTCGATAGATAGCGCCAGGGCGAGAATGAGGCTTAGACTGGGTCCCATAGCCATTCACACGACCGTAAAGCAACTTCAGAGTGCCGGTACTCAGAGCCATCACGACGGCGCTGAGGGCAAACAGTCCGATGCGGCCTTCAAAAGGAAGTTGCTCGAAGATTGGATAAGGGTACCTGGAGAGATTAACAATTTGCTAATGGTATAAGCGAAACAGCGACAAACCATCCATTATACGAGAAGCAACGTTCGATCCAGAACCAGTACCCAAAGGCAATGGTGCTGGACAAGCCGAGGGCGGGTAAGATACTAATTGTCCATGGTGGGGAAAGAAAAAAGAGATCGATCAGAAGGACAATGAACGGGATGGCATGGAAACTAATATCTTTATGGGAGACTATATTAGTAGTGATCATAATACCTCAGAATTTGGTACCTGGACCTACCTGCGTTCAAAGGAATGACAGCCCAATCAGGTACTACCAAACGCTCATCGATCTAGTACAAGTTAACTGGCGAATTGAGACCGAGAGGTTCAAAAGCCATATCGAGAACTGACCACGCGAAGACCCCAATACAGAATGCTGATCAGAACCTCTAAGGGTGCGCTGCATATCGACAGGAGGTTCTTGATCAAAAACAGTCGCGCGGATAAGGTTACGTCCGCCAGTAGACCAATCGCGAAGGTTAGCGTGGACAGGGATAACCCGATGACCGTCAGGTACTGAAAATGCCAGCCATATGCCTCATTGCTACTAATTGTTAATAGGGATGTCTAAGGCCATGGGACTGGTGGTACCTACGCGTGGTTGGGATTTTCATGCATACTGAACGCAAGGATTATTAGCCTGAGTGACCATGATGACGTAGCGGCATCTCAACCGCGACCAATGGTAGAGGTCGACAATCGAACATGATCCTATAAATAAATGAGAGAGACTCTGAACCTACTATTTAAAAGACCATACAAAACTGGAAAGTCCCAGTAACTGAAAGTAGGGTAAGTTAGTCAAAGAGAAGAAGGTCCAAGCTTAAGAAGCTAGTACATACATGAACCAAGGCAGAGAAGCCCCGGGATGGACTGTGTATCCGCTGTAATGGATGTTTCTTGAGAAGAGACTGGGCTGTAGAAGAAGTAGAAGCCATGGTTGAGTTCATGGATAAGATAATAACCACCAATAATCGAAAAAACACAAGAACCTCAAATAAATTAACTCTCAGGGTCAATCTTAATTAGATGGTCACTGACGATATCGATATGGATCTCTGGATGAAGCGGCGGTGGCCGAGGATCCCGCCGCTAAGCTAGAATGGAGGGCCCACGGAAGATAAGATCATCCGAGTTCCGGCCGGAGACACCAGCTTATCACCATTACGTATGGGTAACTCTGCTGCTATCACCTGCTCCACCGCCCACGCTTCCGCCCCGGTTAATACGCAACTGCGATTGATTGAGACGGCCGATAGGTCGCCACCAATCTAAGTGGTTATCTGGATCGTTTCTGGATATCCGATGCTCCACTGGCCAGTATCTCCTCCGCTTTTTCTCGTGTTTTCGCCCATATTCCGCCTGGTTTCATCAGCCGAACTTAAACGAGGCCCTTGCCTGTTGCAACAATCGATTGCTACTCAGTACTCCCTGCTAACCACCACCGCACTAACGAACAGAGTCAGCCGTACAGGGGATTTTTCCTTCGCGCTTCCCGGTTGATTCTTTACACCGAAACATTCTAGAAAGATAACCCCAATTCGCCGCATTTGCTACCAGTAAAAGGAGTCTGCGGGCGCTCTCCCACACCTCGATGACCACGAATACTAGGTGTGGGTGCCTCGTTGATTATCGCTTCTTATCCTCTTGGATTAAACCGAAACGCCCTACAAGGCGAAAAAGGACTATATCTTCGGAGATCCTATCGACCCCGTGAGCTTACATCTGGTCTGCATGGCGATCTTACTGTGCAGAGTGTGTCGGCACTATCTCAAGTCCCGGACTATCACTTCGTCTGGCCGTTATATCTTTTATTCCTCGTCTTTTTATTTGGCCAATAATTATTGAAGTCCAATGCCTCGCCCGAGAAGGCCCGGTGCTCCGGAGCCAAAACGAAGGTCCCGTAAAGGATGCTGGTGCGTACGAATACCGACGACGTGATACCTTCACGGCGTGTGTATGATTAGCTACTAAATCCCTAGGTTAGGCCATGTAAAGCACGCAAAGTGAAATGGTTTGTGTTCATTCTGTCTCTTTGCGTCCATTTTCTCTAGCTAGTTCACTAATATTTTAGATGTAGCGGAGAAGAAAAACCGTCCTGTTTGAATTGTCGACGTCAAAATGAAC
The DNA here is from genome assembly GCA_009193525.1 of Aspergillus sergii. Taxonomy (NCBI): domain Eukaryota; kingdom Fungi; phylum Ascomycota; class Eurotiomycetes; order Eurotiales; family Aspergillaceae; genus Aspergillus; species Aspergillus sergii. Next base: position 81,244 of record ML741772.1, read on the forward strand.
CATGCGACTACAGTATAAGACTGAACTGGGGAGGTAGAACGAGAAGAAGATCTTCCGTAGACTCTCCAAGTTCCCAGTCTAGCGGTCAGTCCGGGCAATTCATACTAGCCTTCTCGCCGTCAGATATGATGCAACCTGACTCCACGCTGTTAGCTTCGCCCTACAAATCTACTGGTTCCTTGGGAGGAGACACTGCAGGGGACCATGTCGCAGAGAGTCTGTTTTGGGAAGCTGGGTATACAGGGGAAATGGCAATAGGAACGTCTTATCCTAGAGGGCTATATGATATCCATGAATCTTCCGCTATCCCTGACCAGTCTCTTAATCCCTCCACACGTACAACTGGCAAGAGCTCAGTAGATATGAGTCCATCGTCACCGGCGAAGGACGCAGCCGCCTCGTGGTCAGGCTTATCTCCTAACATGACCACAGTGGTGTCCAGAGAGGCGGTCCCCAGTTACCCGCCGTCTATCTCACATTCCCTGGACGATTTCTCCTACCCATCGCCGGCTGATACGGGCTCCAGTATTGGTTCTCTTGCCCCTTTCACCTTTTCGCCAGCCACCACATCGCAGCCCAGCTCGTTCCTTCGACACTCTGCAGACGTCCCCGAACAGCCCTTGGGACATTCTTCGCCCGGACAAGGCAGCACACCAGACCAGGGGTATCCTCACTCAGAGTATTCATCTCCTACCGATGCCGTTAACGCCTATTCCACTTACCAGTCACAGAGTCCATCAGACCCTCACGAGGGTATGTCCTCTCTCTCTAAAAATCCACAGCTTTTTGCATCACCTAGTGTGGCCCAGGATGCCGAATCGATGCCAGCGGGCGTGGCTAGTAGCACCGAGGACTTTTTCAACAAAATCATGAATAGCCCCCTATTATCTGAAAATCGTCCGCAGGCCCATACCGGCGAGCCACTGGTCACTGGCGATCCGAGGCCCTTGGGTATGGGCCATGAGGTTGATGTACCCGGGGAAATTTCGAGCGCAGAAAGGAAGTGGCATGCTTATCTCACTAGCGTTACAGATAATTATGGTTTGGACTGTGGCCGTCCGGATCTGGATTTGAATAAGAATGACGATCATTCGGCCATTGACATCAATTACGCCCTGGATTTAATCAGCTCACAAAGTGAATCGTCTGCGGCGTCTAACGATCGACATGGCGATTCCTCGTCCGCGGATTCGCAACAATATAGTTTGGATGGTGTGAAGTTTGCGTATTACGCATCACCTGTACCGATCAACATTCCGCGTTATCTATCGCCGTTACCACCAACTCTAGTGCAAACGCCTATCAACCTGATGTATTTCCATCATTTTATCAATCATACAGCAAGAATGCTAGTTCCGCACGACTGTAGCGATAATCCATTTGTTTCTGTTTTACCATCAAGTGAGTCACAGGCAACTGCTCTCTCTTCTTGTTGACCATTCTGCCCTGTGCCAGTGTGCTGACCTAACAGTGGCTATTGGGGATTCGAACCTACTGAATCTTATGTTAGCGTACTCCGCTAGTCACCGTGCGAGATATCTGGAGCATCCAGAACCTGCTACTCGTATCGCGCACTGGGTTAGCAATGTCTTTCCTGCATTGCGCGTAGCACTGGAAGATCCGCATGAGAAGGTTACTGACAACCATCTTGCTACGGCCATCATGCTTCTTTCCCTGAAGATCATATCGCCCAGTACCTTCGAAGTGCCAATTCCTTGGCAAAGCCATCTTAAACTTGCCCGGGAACTCTTCCTCGCACGCCGAGAACAAATGACCTACCCCGGAAATCGCATTGGCCCATTCCTCGCTCGCTGGTTAGGATATCTCGACATCATGGGAACCCTCTCCTGCCGACACACGGAACCACCGTTGTCTGAATACTACTCTCTTATCGGCACATGCTGCTCAGCTGAGGGACTGGATGAATACTGTGTTGACTGTTTCTCCGGGTTTACCCCCCGAACGGGTCTGTTTTTGACCAAGCTGGGGAAATTGGTACATCAGTGTGACAACGAGCGATTTGATGAGATGGGGATATGGATTTCCGATTGGAGGCCTTCGGCCAGTGTCATTCTTGAAGCTCAAGAATTAATCAACGAGCTTGAACTGCTCCGTACCCGCGCTCATGCTAGCTCAAGGCATTTCCGGGAGTCTGGAGCTACAGACATCATCGCTAGTGATAAAACATTTTATTACGCAGGTTTATTGCATCTCCACCGACGCGTCCTAGGCACATCTCCATTTTCCACACCAGTTAAGGAGGCTCTGGATGGGCTTAGAGAGGCCCTCGCACAGTTAAGGTTCGGGGCATCCGCTGAGGTTGGAACCCTCTTTTGCTTGTTCACTGCGGGTTGTGAAGCCCATGACCCTGGACAGAGAATGGAAATCCAGGAGCGATTCGAAGTTCTAGAGAAAACTGGCATGAAACAGGTTAGTCGCTCTAGGTTCTTTGATAGAGTATACCGGTGCTGACCAACACATCTGTAGATCCAACATGCTCGCAAATTAATGCAGCGTTGTTGGGACGAGAATATGCCATGGATTGCCTTGGCTCGAGGGGAGTTTCTTGGATAGATAGAATGAATGTGGACAACAGTAAAATATGCATCTCATTGTCAAATTGTGTGAGCTATTACAGTTAAATTTGAAAAAGGATGTACTAGAAGATCGCAATAATTATTTGACGCACCTTTCCCAGCATATACCACTAGGTGCATATAATATTCCCGGCATACATGGGTTGTCGTATATCTCCGATACAGTTAGAAATTGACGCACGTCCTTCACCGCGTCCATTATGGACTTTGAACTGAACACGGGCGAAGAGTTCCTTCACGGATGATTGGGAAGTCGCTTCATCAGTGATTTGGGAATGAGACATGGTGATGAATGATGGGTATGGCAACGGTGAATGATGAGGCAAGCGGTATTGGGGAAGAGAGGAAGGAAACAATTTCTCATGAGTAGTAGATATACTGGAGGAACACAACAGCGGGCTTCATATAATAGATTTTCCTTCAACTGTTGTTGTCTTCAGATCAAACATATCATTTACCCACAGTAACACGGTATTGAACACTGACTGGAAAGTATTTAGCCCTCCCTTCTCTTCTCCAACATCGTGCCTTCCTCCTCCTCTCCCACAAAAGGTAAGTATCCCAATCGATTCCATCAATGATATTTAACTCAGTACTAATTAAACAGAACTCACTCATCCAGCCGCCCAGCAGCCCTCCGCTCCTTCCCTCTCTCCTTGCTTTCCCAACCCAATCTTTTCGAAGTCCTTGCTGGCATAGAACTTCTATATAGAGATATATTAACAGTGTTATCATTAGATGCCCATAAATATGCAATACGGGGTCGTCAAAACCCACGCGTCACAGAAAAAGCTTAAGATGGGCAAGCAGAAGAACTGCGGCAGTTGAGGAAGACACCAGTTGAGAAGTTCACGGATCTCAAATCGATCGTAAGTATTTCTCTATGAAATATATAGAGCCACCCCATTAACAACATTGTGAAATTAGGAGATGGCCATTGAAGCTCTGGAAGCTGCCCAAGAGCGTGCCCAAGAGGAGATAGCCGCAAGAGCTATAAAGATTCAAGCCTTAAGAGAGCAGGGAGAAAGACTCCAGCAAAAGATAGGTAAGTCTTAGTCCCGAAAATAGCAAATAACCCACCCCAATAGTAATTAGTGAGACTAACTCGTAAGGACAGCCATGGATCAGACCGAAGCTGAGTCTTGAAGTACCTTTATGACACATCGAAGAACGCAAAGAAGGCTATTGCGGATGCTCTGACCTTGACGATCAAGACGGGGATATGACATACAAAGGCTCTGCAGGTGGTGTAGTGACAGTTCTCTCGGGAAGGTATTTCATTGCACTAGGTGTTCAAAGCTATAGAGATTGTACCCCTATCACCCACACCTACCCCGCGCCTTGTTTTCTAAGAAATTTTGGAGCCCAAGGCATTTTAAGAATTGACTGTGCGGTTCTATGTGGCTCAAGTACGGCTGAGCGGACAGGAAGCTATATAGGTGCGACCCAGAGCAATCTGACTGGTAGGTTCAGATTTATGTGATCTTTTGCTCTTGTTGAATATGGCCCTGGATAACTCTTACACACTCTTCTATCTATTGGCCCATTATACTTCAAGAGTGATACAAAAATAGTCTTAGTAAATAATTTATGTTTGAAAATCAAATGCTCAATTAGGTCTACTGTATGTTGAATCTCTAAAGATTTCTGATATTATATCATAATCCCATATCTTATAATCTGATTAATCAATATTTATACTCCCTCAGGCACAGGTCTAGTAGACTGTCACAATCATTTCTACATTAAACTCATTTAACTGGACTAAAGATATGATTCTAAACATTGATACTTTGGGCTAAAGTGATACTTTTAACCTATACCTTACCATAGCAACACAGTCCGGACCAAGGCCTACAAAGGAAATCAGCTACAGTCTGAAACAGTGAAACTAGCGTTTCACGAGCAACAACTACCTTAGATATTCTCTGAGTGATATAAACAAACATCCTGACTGCAGACAACATCCTCACCGCCTTCGAGTATGTGTGAACAGCCCTGCACTGAATTGCCCAAAATGGAAGGTTGCCCTTGTCTCATCTTGAGCGCTTTCACTGCCGCTGCCATTCTGCTCTTCACATTTCTACCCATTCTCTTTGTGTTCTACGTGATTCAACACCGGTTTCTGCACCGGATTGAGGTCCGCATGACTCCCATGGCAGACTCGGTGACTCCAGAAGGATGTCAGGGCATAGAGAGGGTCACTTACCCGGATAAGACAACGCCTGACGCGCCAGAAGTTACTGTGTCTCCTGCTCCAGAGTCGCGTCGAAACTCGAATCTGATGGATAGCCGATTGGAGGACATCCAGGTTCCGACTCTTCTGCCACAAATCACCAAGAAGATGCCGGGCCCCGTCACCACCAGCGCCATCGTCAGATTGGCCGAGGAGCTTCACCTGGGAGGGCCTACTCCGTTGCTGGATGGTGGATTGGACCACCTGCAAATCCCGACCTTGGAACCCCAGCGCGTAAGCAATCTCTCTTCATAACCACTCCCTGGACATTGGTTGTATAAATTGCGATTGATAAAGTTCTCTCTAACCTTCCAGAAGGGCTCATCCTTAGCTACTACAGCCCAGGTGGCTAAAACATCCGCGTTCGGCGCCGAAGAAGAATCAGAAATTGTTCCATGGGATGGTAAGATACGCTGGGCTATAGAGGGTCCTAGTGTCTTCGATGACGAGGAAGATGAGCTTGGAGCATTCTACTTCCGTCCCAATCTCTTTTCTCGTAACCCGTTCTCGGACATTTGGATGTTTCAGTATGGACTGCGATACGTACCGGCTAAGGGCGACAGAAACGTGTATCGTACGGTCCGGATCGAGAATCTCCCATCAACTCTAACCTTGAAGGATATCTTGCCTGCCGTTAGTGGTGAGATTTTCTCAGCTCGTCTCACGGATACCACTCCCATTGTGGGATATAACACTGCGATTGTCACGTTCGTTTGGCAATCCGATGCTATTCATTTTGCTCAGACTTCGAAAAATGGCATACACCTTGGTCCTACAGTGGCAAAGGTTATCCCCGTCAACACTCCGACCTACCCTATCTCGGCTGAGTTGAAGCGATTGATCTTCAAGGAGGGCTACACACGCTGTCTCTGTGTGTCTAGTTTGCGTGAATCTATGAAGAGTGAAGTTCGTCGTGTTATGGAGAAGTCTCCTCACTCTAGATATATTGAGAGGATTGAAGACGGTCTTGTGCTGGGGGAGACCTACATTCGGTTCCATTCGATCAAAGTGGCCGCTGCGGCGTGCGATCAACTCAAAAACCATCCGTGCTTTACCAAGTGTGGCTTTCGTTTCCTGAAAAAAGCCTCAGACATGCGTAGCACTGTTGCTGGAGAACGCATCTTTGGAACCAAAGTGCAGGAAAAGCACCCTCGCATCGGGATTTGGGACTAAGTTGCAATCTTGAATATTCATCTTGAATATTCTTCGTACAATGTGTACATTCCGTCATTCTACCATGCACTGTATTTATTAGCATCTTGCATATTTTATTTCGAGCAGCAGCATAATGACTGATAGTTAATGCATGGTCAATTTATCTTCATTGTGATCTAGATTCTTCGTAGCACTTACAAGCGGTAGAAAGCATTCCTTGGGCTGATACGGGGGTTCCGCTTCGACTTAGTCCTGAGCCCAGTACTTCAACTGACAAGCTGATATAGTGTAGCTTGCCTTGATGGTAGCCCTTTCGATCTAGTCCTACAATAGGGGCAGATGTACGTTCTACTAGTGCAGGATGTGTTAGTCTCGACACAGTCATATGCTACAGAATACTCCCTGTATGCACGTCAGCCAAATTGCTAATTGTATCTGTGCAACAGCCGATTGGATGTATCAGAACTCATTTCATCGTTTCTCTGCAGTTGTAGATATGGAGGCAACTTCTTGTATCCGTCCCTTGATCATATTTCGTAGAATAATATAGTGATATTTCATACACCCTACACGATCTTGTCAATCAAGTCACCTGGAAGACCTGAAGTAGCAGCCGTCGTTTCTAATGGTGAGCGTGATCCTTTGTGGCGATTATTCGCGTCAGATAATTGTTTGCTACAGAATACCGGGCACTCGGTTTGATGTGGGATATCCCGAATCGGCTAGTTTTGAAGATGTCAAATTCCACAAATCGGTACTGTCGAAGTAGTAGCTGCGTGATAGCCATCCTTATCGTGGACTAGTGTTTACTAGCTGAAGTAGAGGCTGCATAGTAGAGGTAAACGGAGATAGGATGCACAATGAGCGACGATGCACTCAAGCAACTTCTACCACGGTAGGTCGCAATGATCTGCAATAACTTATAAAGAGGGCATTTCCAGGACCCGTAGCTCATGGGCAGAAGACTCCTTTAGATCACAGATCTTTGCCAGTCTTTACATGGCACTGTTTGAAGTTTATCCCCTTATCTCAGAAAGGTATGAAGTTAAAAATTATCCTAGTACAATGATTCAAGTTAGTAATTATTAATCTTATGAATATATCTTTGACATACCCTTAAGAGTAACTGTACAATATACTACAAAGATCACAATCAACAATCCTTATATCGGCCGTAGATCAAATCAGATCTGATAAGCAACCCTGAAAAGTCAAGACCCACCAACTAACTCTAACCGATTTATCTCCGCCCCGCGTCCCACCCACCACCTCCACCTCCACCATTTAATCCCAATCTCATCTCCAACACCACCATCACCACAACACCACCTCAAAACCCCAAACCATGCCAGCAAAACAATGACCCAACCACCACCCTCGACAAACCCAACGACCCCAAACATGCGCCCCCAATTAACCCCCACCCTCCTATCAACCCTCTTCACCTCCCTCACCCGCCCCACCACCAAATGGACCCTCCACCGCACCCTCAAAAGCGACAACCCCCTCGACATAAACGGCGATCTCCACGGTACAGCAACCTTCACGCCCCTCTCACTTAACACAAACACAAACACAACCACAGCAAAAGACCTCCTCTACCGCGAAGAAGGCGAAATGCCCGCCCCACCAGGTCTACGAGCGAACCTCGGCGTCGGGGTGGGACTGCGCTTCACGAAGAAATATATCTGGAGGCTGAGCGAGAAGGGGATTATTAGTGTTTGGTTTGCGAAGGTGGGGGGTGGTGAGGATGGGCCGGATTATTTGTTTCATGAGTTTGAATTTCGTGAGGAGGGTCAGGGTCAAGGTGAGGGTGAGAAGGAGGGGGAGGGAGAGACGTTTGTGGATGCACCAACGCCGCCGCTGGTGGATGGGGTGGATACGGTGGTTTTCAGGGCGAGGGGGAATCATCTTTGTATTAATGATATGTATCGGACGGCTTATGCTTTTCGGGTGAGGGGGGAGGATGGGGAGGTGGTTAGTTGGGCTAGTCGGCATGTTGTTAAGGGGCCGAAGAAGGATCAGGATATTGTTAATTTATATCGGGTGGGTTGACGGGGGATTTTGTTAGGGGTTGGTTTTCGTGGTTGGTTTATAGAAGGATATGTGTCGATAGGGTTTATTTGGGGTTGTGGATTGAGGGCTCTGTGGATAGAATACCGGACGTAATTAATATGCATTGTGTTAAATGTAGTAGGGACTTGAAGTATTGGTATGCCTTGCTTTCATTTTCGATTGCTGACTTTCATACAGACTATCACGCCCCGTTTCTCTTATCCATGACGGTCTTCAAGATAATCTCACAGTTTGGCTTCCTAGCCCAAGGGTCCACGCTCTGCTCAATTCCTTCAGCTGTGACATTGACCATCTTAGCCCCCGGGGCATAAAAAGGCCAATCATCTGTCCTGTTATCCTGTCTGAGATTTCCTGCAGTAAACTTTAGGACCTCTGACTGAAATTGTCTGGCATGGGAGACGTTTAAACCCGGAAATTCAGCTCCCTCTCTATAGAAATAGTCTGTAGCCGTCAGTATGCTTGTCACATAAAGTAATCAGAAATTAAAACCACATACAGTATAAATCCAATCCATGCGTAGCCGGCGGCACCGAAAACAAATACCGCTGAGTTCTGTTCCCATAAGCCTTAGCAACAGCCCTCGCATTGCAGGCGAAAACTACATCAGTCGTCCAAGAGTTTGCAACCAGTTGTAGCTGCGAATCTGGGTAGGGATACATGTCCCGGATGTGCTGAACGGTGGCATTACTAGCTCCCGGAACCAGGCGCCGGACCAACGTGGCAAAGTCTTCGTACGTGCTGATATCTGGCGTCATCCCGAGTCCTTCTGCTGCCATATTTCCAGACATTACTGCTTGGATATTCTTGTGGTAACGGCCTTGTTGGAGCATGACGGGGACTGCATCGAGTAGGTATTTCCCGTCTGGGAACGGACCGATACCAATTCCAGGGCCGAAGGTGCCTCCTCCTGAGCCGCCGGGGAGATCTAGGACTTTTTTATTCGTGGCGGCTAGGGCGGATGGCGATGCATCTCTTAGACAGGAGAGGGACGAGCAGTTCGCAGCTTGTAGTGTTTGATCATAGACCTCTTGGCGACGCTCTGTTACGTTCCTCCTCGGCATGAGTGCAGGGGATGACAGGAATGCCTTTGCCAGTCAGTGGAAGTTATGTATCTTCGCAACATGGAAAAAGCCCACCTTCTGGAAAGGGAGAGTACCGTTCCCACCATTCCCGACGAGCATCATGGCAATCATACTAGCTCCCGCGCTCTGGCCACTGACAGTGATATTGTCAGGATCACCTCCAAACCGAGAGATATACTTCTTCGTCCACTCCAACGCAGCAATGCCATCGTGCAGCCCCACATTGGCATCCATATCTTCATGCGCAGAGGATACCCACCCGTACAGTCCCATCCTGGTGACCTGATTAGCAACGCACATAAAAAGTACCGGAAAGGGAACAAACCGATAATTACTCGCCACAAAGATAAACTGATTCTCTTCTCCCATAATAAAATCCATTAGACCAAGCCCATCCCCGAAGAGATCCTTACTTCCAAATGCAAATGCACTCCCATGCAGCCAGTGCAGAACCGGTACATTATCCCCCTCGCGTACGCCCTCCGGCACCCACACATTTAGAAAAAGACAATCCTCCTGCCCCCAGGAGGTCCCGTTAATTCCCGGGAAGGGAGCCTGCGAATTCACAGAGCTGACGCAATCACTTGTTGTGAGTCGATCACGACCATCCTGGATGCCGTCTTCGTGAAGCGGGGGAGTGACTGGTTTACGGAAGCGGTGGGGTCCAGTAGGTGGCTGCGCGAAGCGGATGTTATTGTATAGACCGACTTTGGCCCCAGATTGGGTAGTGTTAATAAATGTTGGGGTATGGGTAGCATAGCCTAGGTCTATCTGGGGGAAGGTTTGGGCGGTGACGGTAGGGAGAAGGGAGGATATCGTGCTTAGGAATAGGAGGATATTTGAGATCATTGTAGTGTTATACGCGTGTTTGGGGTTTTTTCTTCAGAACTTTTATGCATCGCTGCAGGGTTGGAGCTTTAGTGGTCTTGGAATCGCTGTTTTATAGTTCAATCTCCATGGAAGCTTCCCGATAAGGTTGGTTTCGTACTCGCTTGTGTATCGAGTGGATCCCTCGTATAAAGGCGCAAACCAGGCTCGGTTGATCGACATCATGCTTATTCTTATTCGACAGCTGGCATTGAGTTTCGTTCGTATCGAGGATCCACGGTGCTCGTTCTTGGTATGCATAGTTAACAACTTATAGGCCTAGTAGGGGGTACGCTTAACAATTAGGTGGGTACCATGACACCTAGACATCTGCGGTGTGCCACTGAGGCAGCACAGCCACTGTGAGTCAAAACAGCTACATACTAGGTAGCTCGCATGGTAGAAGACATGCTGGCCTTGAGCGTAATCACACATAAGACAAGTTAAGTCATGAATCGCCTTCATATGTGTCACGAGCCCATTCATATACGTTCAGTTGATATGTCGAATATCGCCAGTTTCCTGGGCATACGTAATGCTGTTGACGAATCCACGAGTAGATTTTCTACGGTTACCATTTTAGTTCCTTATATTAAGGGCACGTGAAGTGCTGAATAGCTGCCATTTCGTAGCTACGGCTTGACCCCTTCCCCTTATTCTTTTAAAATATTTTTTCCCTCTAGTTCTGGTTGCGGGTAGGAATCTCAACCTATAGCTATAGAAGTAGATATTATCAATAAAGCACACTTACGAGTGTGTCCGAAGCATGAAGAGAGTGACTGGGTGTCCTTTAATATATATGCAGTTAGCTAACTACCGACCCCTAGGGTTGTCGATTCACTATGTGTAGGCATGCAGACCGAATAGTTGAAGTGACCGGGGTCATGTACGGTAGATGGCTTAACGTAGCAAATGACAGAAAATGGTAAGGAGCTGTAGTCTAAAGCTTTTATATGTTCAGAATGTATTTCTACTTTTTTTGGTCATGGTAGTTCCACATACTTCGAGTAGTTTGGTGCCTAGTAAGTCATGATCAGGTACCGCCGATGTACGGGGTAATTGGGATTGAGAAGTACAGTATCATAACCGGCATGAGAATCAATACAAAGAACAAACATATAGGAAGTACTCAAGTGAGTAAGAGGCATAACCAATCCCAGGCAAGATGACATCTTCCCCTCATTTTCCCAAGAAGCGGGGCAGCCACATCAGGGTGTATATAAAGCGAGTGAGACAAGGACTTCCTCCGGGCAACTTATCTTCTTGTAAATCGTCCGACTTACCGTATTCAAAAGATTGAAATGTCTCGAGTAGCTATTGTCACCGGCTCAGCGCGTGGGATGTAAGTAACCCCCTCCTGGTATCTGTAGGAGTATAGTTGGTGATAAACATTCCTCAGTGGCAAAGCGATTGCCCTTCGCCTTGCAAGAGATGGCTATTCAGTTTCCATCAACGATATCCCCAGTGCAAAGGATGAAATCATCAGAGTTGTCGATGAAATCAATGCCACGAGCACTCCAGAAGTGACCTCTTCTTCTCGTCCCCGGGCGATCGGTATAGCTGCCGATGTGACCTCATCTTCCGCGGTGGAAGAGATGGTTCGAGAAACAGTGGAAAAGCTTGGTCCGTTGACCCTGATGATTGCGAACGCGGGCGTCGCGCAAATAAAACACCTTCTCAACGTTACCGAAGCCGATATCGACGAGGTATTCTCGGTAAACTTCAAGGGTGTGTTCAACTGCTACACCCACGCGGCCCGCCAGATGATCGCGCAGGGTGATCCGCAATCTGCTGCCGGGGTTGGAGTGTACAAGATCGTAGGGGCCTCATCTATCGTCGGTTTCAGAGCGTTTGGGGCGTTGGGGATCTATTCGGCCAGTAAATGGGCGGTTCGGGGATTGACGCAGGCGATGGCGATGGAGATGGCACCACACAAGATTACAGTCAACGCATATGCGCCAGGGGTGGTAGGAACGGCCATGTGGGATAAGATTGACGAGGAGTTGGGCACGATCGAGGGCCGAGCGAAAGGGGAAACCCGAGAGGTTTATTCGAATAAGGCGGCTCTGGGGCGAACGAGTGAGCCGGAGGATGTGGCTGGATTGGTTGGAGGGTTCCTGGCAAGTCAGGACTCGGATTTTGTGACAGGACAGACGATGTTGGTCGACGGCGGTATAGTTTTTACTTAGATCTCTTTTTATTATGACTTGTCGAAGTGCCAGTTCATTCTCGTTTATGAAAATTAACACTGTGCTGTGCTCAGATCCCAAGCAGTGAATATCTACTAGACAATGAGCAATACTTGCAAAATTCAACCGTTCGATTTATAGTCCTTCTTGAAGGGACCGAACAAAAGTCCCCAGAGCCTCTAGATGTTCTCCTGATGAACATTGTACAAAGACCAAAACCACGAAACTACCAGTAACTACTTAAGCTCGTCTTGGCTTCACCGCAGTTAAACTGAGGCTACTGAACCCCAGCACCACGTTAAGGTGCGAGCTCATCGCTGGGGGGAACCTATGCAACCTGCATAGATCCCTTCCCAAACGTGCAAGCCACATCTGGACCTAGAGAAAACCAGACGCGGTTGCCCGCCCCTGCTAGGTGATGGCCAAAAGTGGAGAACCACCCTTGTATTTAAAGATGACGATCAAAGAATCCAACCCAACTGTTCGAGGCAGTCGATAGGGACATCGTAATTAACCTCTCCTTTTGGAGCTATAGCTAGCCCCCAGATCTTCAGCACCTTTGGTCCGTAAGGATCCAGCTGCTCAGAGCACGGTATTCCCATATTCGTTAGGTCAAGAGGTTCAAAGGGGCCTTGAATGTAACTATAGTAGAAGTAAGTTAGAATGAATCAAACAGATCCCTGCTACGGAAGAACTTGCACTTTTCCTGAGTCTTTATCCCAAAAGAGCCTTTTCAACATTTTGAAAGCAATAGTAGCTTTGCTTCTTATGTGCTCACTAATTGACAGAGCAACCGAATGTTAGTATATAAGCACAGTGGGAATAAAAAATATAAGCACATACGAATATGCGTCTTGAAATGCAAGCCGAATTTGATCTCTTTCTCCACGTGAAAGGTTCCAGAAAAGCCCTTCGAAAGTGATTCTCCCATCCGCAGTGTAACTGATAAGCCCATTACCCAGAGGGACACCGGGGAGCTTATCAATAACCAAGTAGTATATTTTACCACCTGGCATAAAGCCTTGGCGATCCTGGGTGGTCTGAATTTCCTCCATGTATTGGATAGCTCCCGGAGAATATTTGCAGTTGTTAAGAGCCAGAAGATGGTGGGCTGTAAAATCTACTCGCACACAAAGAGGGGTCCCATACCTCCCCTCCGCGGCACATTCAGTGTCCTCACAAGGAATCTCCATAGACACTATAAGAATAGCTTTATTACTGGAGTCCTCGAGGTTTTCACACTCGAATTTTGCCCAGGCGAGAGGGAATTCCTCCATTTCCTCTGCTTCTTTCTGGGTGCACGAATGGATGCCTTCGCAAATCTTCCGAGTCACTCTCCACGAGGAAGGAGGCAGAGAATGGTGGTCACTCTCCGGAAAGTTCAAGACTAGGTTGCGCCAGTACATATTGGGGAAGAACGTGAACTGAGGCATGGTTGAAGGTAATGGGTGTGCTTTGATGATTGATGGGGGTCTTCAAGAAAGATTAAAGCAGTAAACGAAAGTAACGAGTTCTTCGGAGCGGAAGAGGGAAGAGAAAGAGTCAAGAAGAGATAGAAACAAGACGTGTCTAAATGCTCCATAGATGGGGTAACGCGGCAGCTACGACAGACCGTAGTCATAATGATTTTCCTCTCGAGTCCCCTGGTACTCCGACGGGTTGATTCAAGGTTGTACAAGTTCATTAGCCATGGACTGTCTCCCTTCCAGGTAACTCTATTCTGTTAACTATAAAGCTTTTCTTAGAAACGATCCTAGTCTCTGTGAGCACAGTTAGATCTATCCTACATCTCATGCAGCAAAAGTCAACGATTGACTGCTGTAAATGTTTCATCATATCTGAGCTTCTTTCACCCACCTCTTGCGCTTTCATTGATTTTCTAATAGATACTGCCGGTCGAAAAATTGCTTGATGAAGCTCTGTTTGGCCGTTTTCAGTTTGACCTCCCCGCACTGGTTTGCTCCTGGTACTCCTTGTCATCCGAATTGACTCTTTTTTAACCTTGTCACGGGAGAACCGGGACCACAAATCGCCCGAAAACCAACAGCATTGGGAGAGACTGGTGTTGAAGTACCGCATAAGGTATGTGTCTATCTCCCACCATCGAGGTTCCTGCAATCTTGCCCGCGGACACCTAATCCATAAAATGCGACCATAGAAAGAATCTCATGAGTTGTCACAAGTCGACCATAAACCTGTAACGTATCACAGCTCTCCCTAGCCCCAGACCAGCACCTCCCGGTGTGCTTTGAAGATACCGTAAGAGACGTCTTCCGGGACCTAGAACCTCCACTGGCTCATCAAAACCATAAGAACCACATATGGCGTCGCCGCTACCACCAAGACCACACAGAACAAACAAAAGATTTGGCGCTTTACGCTGCGTGACCACCAACGCTGGGTGCCGCCGGGGTGGATAGTATTTCGTGGATCGGATTCTAGTCCTCGGGGCTCTGTTAACCCAGAGGCGGCTTCTTCATCGTAGGGGATATCTGAGTAGGAGGATGGTTGCGTTTCTGAATATGGAGGTGGAGGGGGAAGGTCCTGGCATGTGTTAGAGCGGGTTAGGTGGGATGGGGTGGGGGCGATTTTTACTTTTAGTTGGATCATGGTGGTCGATCGGTTCTTGGAGGGCAGAGGTTCCAAGGAAAGGTTCTAGGGGTCGGTGCCTGAGGGAGGAAGGTGATTATATACTCCGGAGTGGTTGTTTTTAGATTTATTGACTATGCAGGGGCTGTGTTCGGATTACGGCAGAGTCAGCCTCACGGCGATGATTGGGGCTGTGATGTTTCAGGGCCAACGAAAATGTAACATAACTAGGTGGAATCATGATGGAACCAGTTGGTGCTCTCGTACATGTTATATAATACTAAGACGCTAGGTCATCTTGGAGTATGTGCTTAGCCTTCTTGTGATACTATGCAGGAAATAGTCCAATGTATACTACATTAGATATAAAAGTTTGTTGAAGGTGTAAGGTAAGATTAAGGCTAGTTTAGATTGGGAATACCAAGATCTCGTCAGTGGAATCTAATTCGAAACACCGTGAGAAGGCACCTTATCGGAGGCATATTGTCATTGTGAACAATCACAAAACCCTAGTTGTCATTAGCAGAAATCGCAACATCCGGCATCCAAGCAAGGAAGGGAAGACCCACCTTTTAGGGTCGGGAACTTCCGTCACTCCAGGCTTTAAGCCTTATCGCCTCAGGATAAAGAATGACCCAAGACGTCCGTCCATTCCGGGGTAGCACGTGCTCAAGGTACGACCCCTTTTGAATAAAATGAGAAACGGCGCTAAGCACTGTCGGCAATTCTACTCATACACGCTAAATTTCCTAGAGTCTAGAGAACTTGACCAAATCATCCACCCACGTGGGCAATTTTAGCCAACAAGATCGGTCTACGGCACGATGGCATTAATTGCATACAGCGATACTGGTGCGGGAATTCGCCGTCCTCCACATATCATGGTGGATATCATGGCTTTTCGGACAACAACCATGGCCACCCACGTGCCTATATACCAAGAAGCGACTGGTGATACTGGCTCTAATGAAGACATGGGCCAAATGAAGCAGCAATTATATGTGTTTGCTCAGTACCAGCCATTCGGAACTACCGGCATCTATGTCTAGTAACCACTCTAACATGGTGTCTATAAAGCCTGCTTGCCTTGAAATGTTTGGCAATTCTTCACATTTGTGCCTACTGCTGTTTCCTTGCTTTTTGGTCCGGCGAACGCATTCCCTCGAGACTTTACCATGCAGGACATGCTTTTTGCACTCCCACTGATTACCGCCTCTTGGGTGGGTGTTACCGCGGCTAGTTCAGATAGAGCCACTAGCACAACACAACCGAATTGGTTCCAGACATCTCCTCAGAGTTACCAAGGTTGGTTATGCATTTAGTCAATGGTTCTTATGGAGCCTTCAATTGAACAATTCCAGGTCCAACTGCCACCGGCTCTGCGCCTTTCCTTGCCGAAACAAATCCAGCATTCTCCAGCCATGGGACGTATATTGCCAATGAGCCTTTGGTGACTGATCAACCTATCTCGGGAGCGCACGGGCGCAATATCTTCCACCATGCGGGCAATTTGAGGTAGGTAACGGAAAACGCAAATGTCGACCAGTGATACGAGGACATCAAATCTCACGGTGCAATAGTCCATATTTCTCCTCGGAAGAGGGCTTCGGGGTCAATGAATATCCCCTTCCGGCTGGGGCAAACATTACCCAAATGCATATGCTTCATCGACACGGTTCCCGATATCCTTCCTCATCGGAGGGATATCCGTCATGGGCTGAAGGAATCAAGAACTCTACAACTACCGGCAACCGCTTCAAGGGCGCCCTATCATTCCTTAATGACTGGAGCTATGGCCTTGGGGCGGAAATCCTTGTTCCGAAGGGTCGCCAAGACATGTTTGATAGTGGTGTCCTTAATTACTACAACTATGGGCATCTTTATAACGAAAGCCTTGGCCACAAGCTAGTGGCACGCACCACAACGCAGGATCGCATGCTGAAATCTGCAGAGAACTTCCTTGCTGGCTTCTTCGGCTTGGATTGGACTGATAAGGCAAACCTACTAGCAATGATTGAAAATGTGGGGTTCAATAACTCTCTTATCGGAACATATTCCTGCACCAATGCTATGACCGTCATGGCCAACACATCAATCTACGAACCCATGAACCAATGGATCAACATATATCTCAAGGACCGCACTACAACGCTGAAAGAGCTTTCCGGATCCTATAACTGGACTGCTACTGATTCACATAATGCTCAGGCTCTCTGCGTATACGAGACGATTAGCTTTGGCTACAGCCAATTCTGCCAGCTCTTTACTTATAAAGAGTTTGAGCAATTCAGCTATGCGTATGATCTCATGTTCACCGCCATGGTTGGATTTCAGAATCCAGCCGGACGTGCCCAAGGAATCGCGTGGGTAGAGGAATTCCTCGCCCGAGTGGAAGGCCATGTCCTGCAGACAACCGGCACAAATGCCAACATGACTCTGGCTACGAACTCAGTTACGTTTCCGGTGGATCAAAACCTCTACCTTGACTTCACACACGATTCCGATATCTTCGCGACTCTTACAGCATTCGGATTTAGACAATTTGCTCAGTTTTTGCCTCCAACAGGACCTCCTAAGAATCAGCAGTTTTCCACCAGCAAGGTTGTTCCTTTCGGTGGTCGCACAAACATTGAGATTATTCGGGCGCCTCATAAGGTATCAACGGAGCGATCTCGAAACGAAACCCAGAGCGTCTACGTGAAAGACACGAAGGATACATATTACGTTCATTTCCTTCAAAATCAGCGAACGCTCCCCCTTCATGCTAGCTTCCCTGAGTGCGAATATCGCGACGATGGATGGTGTGAGCTTGACACGTTCATGAATGTACAAAGAAAAAGCCTGGAGCGGTCCCAATTTGAGTATGCGTGCTTTGGAAACTGGAGTACTCCGGCTTATGGGGATGTTACAGACGGAGTGCCTCCGCGGTCCTGAGAAGGATGTCTTCCATGGACTTTACATGCTACATACTATATTATAAAGAGATCTATAAAGAGATAGATTAGCGCATGGGTGTCCATGCAGGTAGAAACAAAATGAGATAGCTCTCCGGTTAAAGTTTCAGGCTTCTTTAGTCCGCCTTGTAGATTGAAATCATCCCTGCATCATGGGTGACTCGCAGGTGTCAAACAGATTTTGGATTTATTTGAGTTCAACAATTGAGAGACAGCATCTCATTCGCCTGGTTAGCCGATGGCCCAACCCTGGCAATGGATAGAACTTGTAAGCCAGCCACTTCTCATCTCCATGCGATGTTGTACTCAATATTTTCCATTTTATAAAATACACGACACTGTTCTGTTGGCCATATAAGCAATAGCCTTATATGAAGGATATAGGTTTCTTTTCAGCAAAATGTATGCCAAGATGACCCCCCCCAGGGCGGGTTTGACGCCCACCACTGCATTAGCTATGGGGTGCAAGTGCAGCGCTTCTACCACCGAGCCTAAAATGTCCATTGTTGGTTTTCATCTGTTTATCAAAATAAGAGCAAACTGCGAGAAAAGAGAAACAAGTTCCTGGGCAATTGGTCACGTAGTGGGTTAGGGTAGATCAAGCAAGCTACATGCTCCTAAACAAAGGTTGGTCAGAGTTCAATGTCTTCGATAACTACAGTGCCGTACTGACAATAAATAGCTTATGAGACTAAGTCAACATACTGGTCATCGAAGCTGCCGGGATTCCTCCAGTTCTCGATATTTTGACACCCAGAGTGCAACTGTGCTTGGAGTGAGATGATGTAGTATGAATATCTGTACATGTTGCTGCAAATAAAATCCATTCTACCTTAGATAGGTAGCCAAATACCCGGGCTGGATTTGAGATGCTCTTATACCATCGAGAGAATTTGATTTGGTGGTTAGAATGATTGGCAGAGACTGCAGGTGGTGAAAAGGATGAAAAGGCTAGGGTAGTGAATAGAGTGTATAGAGTGTAAGGGACAAGCGAGTGAGTGAATGAAGGAACCATTAGTGTTTGTTGACAATTTCAGCCATAAAGCTGGGTTGGATATCTAACACTACTTTCTTTCAACTTATAAGCTCCTACCACTCTTTCTAATGATTCCCCCTATTATAAGCACAACAGTAACATCGAGGGAGTCTGAACATGCCGTCCAAAGCAGATCTTTCCTTGGTCCCCAACTCTATCTCTTACAGACCAGTCGATGGCAGTGAACCCCAGTTTCCAAGACGACCAGAATGATATTAGCCTAGTCGGTTCGGACCTTCAGTCCGAAGCAAACGAAGTAACGGAGGACGATTTTTATCACAGACCAATACTGAACGCGCAGCTCAGGGACCAGCTTTTACTTGGTCAACTGTATGAGAAAAAAGCTATAACGCAGAGAGGGGGCAACTACGAGGTTACCTTTATGGACATGAAGATTCAAATTAAGCACTTCGAGCTGGATGTCGAACGAGGTATTAAACTTTGTGTTGATATAAGTGAACCCGGTCACCGACATCACAAGCACTTTGTTGCGAGACCGATGCATAACGACCCAGCGGCGAGATTGGCATTCCGTGCTATGTTCTACACAAAATTAGGAGAACGCGTGGAAATGTACCCCAAGTCAGAAAAGTACGATAAGAAACTTCTGATGCATGTCAATACGCTTTCTGATCTTTTGAAAGGTATGCCCGTAGCTGTGGTACAAGTGGAAGGGGATGAAGTCGTCGCGGCTGATGTTGGTCTAGGCGCATCACTCGAACAGATTATCGCAACTCCTCGACGCTTTCTGTCAATTCAGAGGTCAGCCGATCCACGACTGAGCAAGTTCCTTTCTCCTGGTGAGTTTACAGATGGAAGCTGATCTGTGTCGTGCTATGTTTTTATCTTGATGTCGCTCTCTGGTACATCAAACCTATTCGCACAAGTGATATGCGTCGCGTCGAAGGGTGTATGCATCTTGTTCGGGGGAGGAGTTCAGTCAGATAGAATACCAGCCTATTGATTGACTTGATTTGGGTTGATTGATCATAAAGAGCTTTATTGTGTGTTACTCCGTTACTTGTTCATTATATTCTTCTTGACTATGATATTAAATCCGGGAAAATAATCTTATAGAGTTCATGTTGTTCTAATCGATCGTCTCCCACAAGTAGAGCACGAATTCGAAAGCCTGTCTATATTACTACTGTACCATCAATAATTATATAATCTAAAAATTATAGTTAGAAATGTTCAAAACTGCTTCTAAACCTATGATAATTATAGCAGAAGCAGCTGATTGGTTGTCGCCTCGTATTGGACCGAAAACTTGTTGCCTGCCATCGTCATATTATCGACATCTTCATAATTCACGATGACATGGGAAAGGAATTAACACACGACGCAAGACACTCACTCAGCACAAGGATGGAGCATACATTTCAGTTGACACGTTTCCAGACGAGCGTTTCGTCGCACCGCTCATCTTCCATCTCAGGACCCGTTCTTAGAACCCAGATAGAGCAGCACCGCACTAAACGACCTCATACAAAATCGCGTCATGGCTGTTTCAACTGCAAGGCCCGGAGAGTCAAAGTAACTAATGCCTGTCTCAATGTATTCGAAAACTACGGGACTGACATATCTACTAGTGTCAAGAAACGCAGCCTCATCCATGTGCCAACTGCATCAGCCGGAACATGCGGTGTATATACCCTTCAAAAGAACAATTCCTTCGTCGTCAGCATGCCAGCCCATTTGGTGGTCGCCATAGACGACAGCTGCCATGGAGCTATGAATCTTCGTCGGGTTACAATACACCACCATCATCATCAGAATCAGCAGTGACATTGAGCTCACACCACCCGGTACTGTCTCATACCTTCACTGCGGACGACTTACGGTTCTTTCACCATTTCCTGATAGCTGCATATCCGCATCTCCCATTTGGAAGCGAGGATCTATGGAAGACAAGTCTTCCAGCTTCTGCGCACGAGGTTAGTTTCCCACTAGAGGACCGTTTCTTGTAATACAAAGCGGAGTTTATGCTAACACCTACAGTGCCCACATTTAATGCACGCAATCCTCTGTCTAGGAGCCACCCATCTCTCCTTAGTCACACCAGACGGAAGTAGATACACAACTCTAGCCGTCACCCACCGCGGCCAGGCGCTGAGAACGCTAGGCAACGAGCTAGCCAAAGGAGACCAATGCAGCAAAACCGAGCTCGACCTAATGCTAGCAACAGTATACGCGCTCACATTCCAAGCTAACTTCATGGCAGATGGACTATTCGATTTCGCCATCATGGTCCGAGGCTGCAGTATCATAACCCAGCGGATTCTGAACAAATACAAAAAAAGCGATATGTTCACATTGCTCACGTCAGATCTTATCATTACCAACATCGTGCCGCAACTTCCTCTCACGCCATATGCTGATACTGAGGATCTCAACAGATCCATCGAGACATTGAAAACCATCGAACCATTGTTACTGAGTGACAGTCACCGCAGTGCCTACAGTGCTCTGTTGAATACGTATAACGAACTGAAACGCTCGGAGCGCGATGGCTTCGTTGCTTTTACGGCGTTCTATGATGATTGGGGCAGGATGAGTAATCGCGAGTTCCTGGAATTCCTTGATCCGGGGAATTATGTTTCGCGTATTTTGTTTTTGCATTATGTGGTGGTGTCGATTATGTTAAAGCCGGTGTTTCGGGTTCTGAGGGAACCGAGGATGTTGGTGTTTCCGAAGGATGAGCTGCCACTTTTGCAGAGGGGGGTTTATATTTATGAGTGCTTGCCTTGTGAAATACATGGGTTGGTAGAGTGGCAATTTCGGTTTATTACCGTGCACAAGGCTTCGCTTGAAGTGCCAGGCTTGAGGTCTGTGATGGAGGTCTCATCTGAATTGAGTACGGTATAGAATGGATAATATATGCTGGATTTATCTAAATATTCACACCACAGAAAGAATATAGAACAATGTCAACCAAAAGAGAAGGTACTCACAAGGAAAACAAAAGGCTCTAATATCAAAACCCAAACAAACACAAAAATCACAAAGTCTAACAACCTCATCACCATCTAATCCACAAAAACCAAGCATCTACTTCTCCCTCACACCAAATCCAGCAGGAAGCCACCTAGCCGGATGATACCAACCCAAAACCATCATCGCAATCAACATGGGCACAGCCTCAAGAACATACAACGGCCACTCATGAGTCCAAGTATAGGTATCCATCCCCATACAGAACTCCACAACCCGATAAATCAACCGAACCTGTCACGAAATAAACACCATTAGCACACCCAAACCCAACAAAAGTATCGAAGGAAAACAAAATACGAACCATAATAAAAAACCCCGCGACATAAATCCCCTTCAAAACGGACCTCACCCCCTCCTCAACCTCCCCAGAAGCAGAACACCTATCAAACCAAACCATCACCCCAAGGAAAAACCCAAAAGTAACAAGCTGCAACACCAACCCCGCAATAAGCACCCCAACCCCAATATCCTTCTCCTTTCCCGCCCAATCATTCGAAGAAGCAATCCCGCTCCCAGCCGCCTGCGTCAGGAAACTAACAACATCCGACGTAACAAACACCCGGGGTATCCAAGACGGCGAGAACCTCCCGAATAGCCGTACCGGCTCCTTCGTTTCGGTGTCAGAGCTGGGGTTGGCGCGACCGCCGCCGGCAGACGACCGGATCAATCGCCCGATCAGGATGTAGAGGCTTGCGCAGACGAGCACGGGGGCTATTACGATTAGGCTTGAGGAGGTGGCGTAGAGGCCGATGTTGTCTTGTTGGTGAACGCTGGCGGCTCGGATGGCGTAGGCGGCTACTTCTGTTGCGGCGCCGATGGCGATGGGGATGAAGTAGGGTACTTTTTTCTGGTGGCCTGTGTAGGGGGCGATGAGGGATAGGTAGGTGTGGTAGAATAGAGGGAGGGTGTAGAGGATTGTGAAGAGGATTGAGGCGGCGAGGGATGGGTTGTAGAAGTAGATTGAGTCGCCCATTGTTGCTTGGGTTTGATGGGGTGTCTTTGAGGAGATTTGGTTATTAGGAGATAGAGATTATGTGGTCAATGTAATTTGAGATCTCTGAGTATGAGTAGATTCTGATAATATTATCCTCGTAACTCATGGAACCCTTTTATATCACAAATTTCGTGGTATATGAGATGTTGATACATTTATACAAATGACCCAACCAACCAATGACATCGCAATAAAACCCTAAATCTTCACGATAGGTGGATCTCGTATTCGCACCTCGCATTTTCTCGTTCTAAGCCTTGCTAAACCGGTCCAAGCATTTTAATAGGTCCGTTAGATCGTTGCCTGAAGCTATCAGTCAGTTATATCAGCCAAGGACCCACCCATAAATAAGCTCTCGGGTGTGGAACGAATCCGGGTCTTGGCGAGATTACTGTATTGAGTAAAGTGGCAGACCAACTCAACAGGGCTTACAGAGTGTGATTATAAGTATGAAAAGATGTTTTTCTAAGCTAGGTTTAGAGTTGTTCGGGTTCGCTGCAGACCCCGACCCGAACTCGCCCCGACCGGGCGGTATAGCTTTCAACTGATGAACCTCTTCCCTATTTACGTACATGATAGAGATCTTCGGTTCGCTTCCAACCCTTCTGTGCTTCTCGTGCTAGAATGCTCCATGGTTGAGGGGCTTAGCCAGGACCACATTCCAGGCAATAGCTTGTGACAGCCGGCGGATGGCCATACTGAAAGTTAATATGATTAACCTCTCTGATCTCTACCTCTCCCTTCTGTTTTCTTGCTCTTTCACCTTCATTATCGTCACATTAGCTTGATTGTTTGCTTTAAGTTACCATTCCCCAGGTTCCTTACCTGTGACTGACGACGATGTGGTTCTCACCGTCGTCCGTATCGCCATTGACCTGAATATCCGAATAGACGCATACATGCTACTCCTACTCCCTTGGACCCAGCTCAAAACTAAACTCCTTTAAAAGCGGCGAAACCTTCCATCTTGCGAAGAGCTGCCCATTCTCCACCAAAATCCGTCGTAGCACCTCTCCTCTCTCCTCCTCCGCACTAGGCCACGCACCCTCCCACATCTTCACATATGGCTCCATGACCACCAAGGCCTCCCTCAACCACCTCCCTGCCCTCTGCTCCCCAATTCTCCCCTTCCCTACCATCCCTTTTTCCAGCTCCTCCAGAAAAACTTCCCTCTCTCGTCCCCCCTCAACCGCAGCCCGCATCACCCCCAGCAACACATGCGACCGCACCGCAAAGTCCAACTCACCCACCTCCACCCCCACCGTCTCCTCCACCGCAACAGCAGCCAAGAACTCCACCTCCTCCTCACTCCCCAGCTCCGCTTCCCACCCTCTCCACCACGCCTGCACCCCCACCCCGCCATCCGGCTCCCCACACCACACCACACCACTCGCCTCCCCCAGCTGCGCCGAGTACTGTGCTTCCCACGCGTACACATCAAACGCTCCCTGCGCAACCAGTACGCCGAAGCCGTTCGGCTTCCACACTTCCTGGGAAACTGCCTTGGTTGAGCTGGATGGGTCATGGGAACCGAGCTCCATGTACTCGAGCCAGAAGCGCACTTGCGTCTCCGAGTAAGGCGGCACGCTGGGGTGGGCCGTGCGCAGGCGCGCGGTGGTCGTCTCAAGCGTGCGGAGGGCTAATCTGGTGAGAGTCTCTAACGGAAGGGAGGGCTGCCTGCGGCGCGTGCGCGCGACGCTGTGGGCCCAGCGGGGGAGTTTCGTGGCGTGTGCGCTGCCACCGGCCGTGGGTTGCTCGCGCGGCTGCGCCAGCGGGGAGGAGGAGTCGGGCAGGTCTTGGAGGTCGGGCAGGCGGTAGAAGCGCGCTGTGGCATTCTGGGTGAGGAAGGTAGCGGAGTAGTAGGAGCGCCATACAGAGGGGTGGAGGAGTGCGCGGTGCGTGGTGTAGAAGGCGGGGAAATCGGAGGGGCAGGGGAAGTCGCCGGTGAGTTGGGAGGAGGAGCGGTAGATGGCCGCTGCGAGCTGGGCGAGGTAGAATATATCTAGGGTGCTGTGATTATCAGTCTTCGTCGTTCGGTGATATTGGGGGCTCGTAACTTACCGATTAAACCTCAACTCTCCCTCGCCAAAGGACCACCCGCGCGCGTGCAGCTTTTCCACAACATCGAACACGCCGTTGCCATTCCACAGCCCCTCATCCATATAGATAAATGCTATCCACAACACGCGATCGTGGCAGTCCACCGCTAGCGCGCCGCCTTCGACGTCCGCGAGGAATTCTTCAGCGCTCATGGCGAACCTGTGATAAGTAAGTAATGATACTCAGGGAATATAAGTGTGAATATCAGATGCTCACTCGGTATGCTGGAGGTTAAGAAAGCTTTATTATTAACTGAACAGTACTCAATAAGTATAAAGTAGACTGATTTTTGTCCCTTTCCTCTATATCTTTGACTCTTGAATAGCGTTAAAGCCCTTCCTTCCAAAAAGTCTTTTCTATTAGAAATATCACTGAATAGTCCGTGATTCTTTTATTAGTAAAGGGACTATAATAAATAGACAATACCTTAATCGGCTGATTAAGAACTATAAAGGGGATTGAGGTGTCTGTAAGATAATCAAGATGATAGGTTTTGCATATCGTACGGGCCGATTCTGCACCGGCTCCGTGACACTAGTGTTCTTTATAAAGAAAATTCTATAATAAGAAGACCAATACCCTCTTTTTTATGTTTTATATTCTATTTTATATAAAATATATAATTTATAGTAATGATGGGTACCAGGTGAGATGGGAGATTAGTAAGGCGCTTTCCTGGACAGTGTTATACAGCTTGAGGTGACAATTATCAAGTCTATCAATACGGTGGTAGAATGCTTGAGTGTCCTATTGAGTGGACTTTCAAAAGTATGCCTCCTGGGAGTCAGGTTCGAAATAAAGTAATGTGATCTTTTCTTTTTCTCCCTTGGCGTAGAGTACCCTGTCTGATGGACGCGGATGGCATATGCAGTGCCACCGGTATACCTTACCTGCAAGGCTTTTCGATGGATTATCTAGTTGAATCTTAGAAATTAGTAACATTTATGAGAGAATAAGGAGCTTGATTGCATGCATGTCGAAGGTCTACGTATAGCATGTAGAACACGGGCTATCTAGGGCAGACATAACATTTAAATGTCCCGCTGAGGATCGACAAGATCGACGCTACAACGCAAGACTGTAAAAGTAGGCAACAAGAGAATGTTTGATTATATAGGCCACCAGAAAAGTATTAGATCAAGAGAAATAGTAATACAGTATAAATAACTGGATAAATGAAGTTAATCCAGAATTTACCCCGACCTTAGATGGTGATCCTGGTCCTTTTCGAGGTTCATCTCCAACCCTATATTGCTAGCCCTTTGGGGGCCAAATGCTGGTGTTTGTGGCGTGGATTTTGTCTTACTCTTCACGTAGGCCATTCATCCGATGGATAACACTTGTTAGATTGAGATGCAGTTATCATAGGATGTCGTATTGTCGACCAGGACTCATTGACATATAGCAAGTACGGCTCGTGAGGGTGAAAAGCCTTGCTGGAATAATACAGTGCCAACGGACGATCAGCGTTGTGATGCTCTTTTATTGGCCGTCGTTGAACTTTACTACATTATGCGATCCAGCACAGCCTCGCCAAGGGATTAAATATGTTAGGCCTCCGCTGCCTTCCCCAGACCTTCATTGCACATCATCTCTCATGTATCCGGGTCACTTCCCCCAGAAACACTATGGAGCTGGACGATGAATCCCACCCAATGTCCAATTTACTCGAAAGCAAGAACTTGTCCGACCAAAGCGATAAAGAATGCGAGTCACAGTTCTCCGTAAAAGTTCACAGATCATTGCGAACGCGAATAACTGAGTGGTATTCTGGATGGAGATTCACTCTTGCATTGGCGTCCTTTGCGAGCGTCATCGTTCTGGCATTCAATCTCGGTTTTGTTATATGGGCTGCTGTGCACCATACAGTAGAGGAAAGCCGGGGCACTTTGCACGAGGGAAATTGTGAGAAAGTGCAGCATATGAGCACGGGCCTGCATTTTGCTATCAATATCCTCAGCACGAGTCTATTGGGCGCAAGCAACTACTGCATGGTCTGTCGAGATCTTCTCTGTTCTTCATGCACGGCTTGATTTGCTGAGTATCGTTTCTAGCAATGTTTATCCGCACCGACCAGGAAAGATATAGACCGTGCCCACGGTAAGGGTAGGTGGCTCGATATAGGTGTCCCCAGTGTCCGAAATCTACTACTGGTATCCCGAAAACGCGCTGTTTTGTGGCTGTTATTGGTTCTATCATCTCTGCCGCTCCATCTAGTGTAATGCTGTCCCCGCGGACTAGTCTATCGATTCTCAAGATCCTAATCCACATCCCAGGTACAACTCGACCATATTCGCCATTACCTCGGCCAACTCCTACTGGGTATTTACTGCTCCAGAGGGCTTTGTGAAACAGGATGTGCAGAATAGCACTTCTGGCAATGAAGACACTGCCAATGATGCCTTAAACCGCCTGCGTGCCGAAGCGCAGAATGGAACCCTTCAGCGCCTCGATATATCTCAGTGTGTTAATGCATATGCGACAGACTTCCAGACTACCTATGGGAGCTTAATACTTGTGACAAACGATACAGATCAGCCTGATCAGTACCAGTCAGTCGCACAGCAGATAACCTTTTTGCCGCAAGAGAATATGAGAACTTCCGCTTCAGACCCGTACCAGTGGATCTGCTCAGCACAAGCACAGGCACAAGAGCATACCTGTAGTCAACTTCTTTCGGACGTAAAGGACCAAGTGTCCAAGAACAGTTGGTACGTGGACCGCTACCGTGTCGGATACTGCCTTGCGGAGCGGCCACCGCAACGTTGCAAACTGGAATACAGCCTCCCATTAGCGATCATCGTGATTGTCTTCAACTTGGTTAAGGCCATCATAATTGGATATACAGCTGCAAGTGCCACGAAGAAGCCTATCCTGACGACAGGAGATGCGGTCGCTTCTTTCATGCAGAGACCTGACGAGTCTACACGGGGCCAATGCCTCCTCAGCAGAGAATCTGTGAAGACGCGCCCCTGCCGACCGAGTTACAAGTCATCCACGTTCAATAGCACGCCAAAGCGATGGCACGCAGCTGTCTCCGGCAAGCGTTACCTCTTCGGACTCATCTCGTAGGTGCTTGCCTATACCCTTCCGCATATCTCCTTAGTGTGCTGACCCGAAGGAACCAGATATACCGTCGCCATCGTCATCTGCATCGGCCTTCTGATATTCGGAGTCCTGAGTATGAGGGACAAAACGAACACGTGGACAATGGGCCTCGGCGCCATCAACACCCAGACCCTAATCACAGGGACTAGATGGGTGACATCGCTCATATCCAACGTGCTCGTCGCAAACACGCCCCAACTACTCTTCTCTATGATCTACTTCACCTTCAATGCCATCTTCACCGCCATGACCCTTGCAGCGGAATGGAGCCGATACGCCAACCACCGCAAAGGCCTGCGTGTCTCCGGTCCCCCCGAAGTCGCCCAACGCAGCAGCTACTTCCTCTCCCTCCCCTATCGCTTTGCCGTCCCCGCGTTGACGTTCTCCGCCCTCCTCCACTGGCTCCTCTCGCAGAGCCTCTTCGTGGTCGGCATTGAATCGTACACCGGAAACTTCCAGCGGGACCCCACGCGGGATTTTATTACGTGCGGATACTCCCCGCCGGCTATCTTGAGTGCGATTCTTGTGGGCGTGGCGATGGTAGCCTGGCTGGTCGGATTCAGTTTCAGGCGCTTGGAGTCCGGGATGCCCGTGGCGGGAAGTTGTAGTTTGGCTATTGCGGCGGCTTGTCATCCCACGTTGAGGGTTAAGGGGGATGAGTATGTGGACGAGGAAGGGAAGTTGGGAGCGGAGCAGATGAGGGTGCAGTGGGGGGTTATCTATGTCGATGCGGACGGGGAGGGACATTGTAGTTTCTCGAGTGAGGAGGTGGGCGTACCGGAGGATGGGAAAATCTATCGGTGATGCTACGAAACATGATGATAATGAATTAATGTACTTGTATGATGTTATGAGCTAGACATGCACTAATTGAGCTATTTTACCCATGTCTTTGTTCTCGTATTCGATGGCGATGTCGCAGGACTACGTTAGGGCTATTGTTGCGCCGCTCCAATTATACATTCTATTCTATGCATGGAGAACAAAGATCTGAAACATATTCCTAACGGCCATGAAACCCATTGTTTTTGGGTTTGTATGCCGATACGTAACGCTATGTAAATCTACTCATGGGCCGAGGGTTGAAGAGTATGCTCATTCTTGTCGAGAGGTCCAAGTCCATTGGCTTGTACATTAGTAAGGAAATTGAATTCGAGTTCAAGGATAATATTGAGTTTTGGTTTTGGGCTTTTGGCTCAGCCGGGTTCGGCTTTTATTCGGGTTGACCACTCTAATTTTCCGCCCTATTTTCATTCTTTTATTTTTATTTCCTTTTCCCAGAGTGAGGAAGAAACACAGTTCGCACGGGTGGCCTGTCTGAGTTGAATGATAAGAGTAGCAAAAGGTTTATTTCGGCCACAGTGAACCTAGAAAATAAGGAGGTAACACCGAGGCGCGATGACCCAATTCAATATAGTCGGGATAAAACAGTCCATCGACAGTCACCGTTGTAACCCAGCGGTAGATGAAACTCCCACGAGAGCCGGCGAACCAACAACAGAAACTGTCAACCTTGACTCAGCCAGTGACGTGACACGTTCGCCCAACGATATCCCTTGCGTGACGGATCAAGAGGTTCATCGAAGATCAGGAACCATGTGAGGACGATCCGTGGATCCTAGCAGTGTTAAGGTTACTCGACAGGCACGAGCCAAAAATAAAAATCCAAGACAACCTGGTAATAGAATATCACACTACTGATGCATGTATTCAGAATTGAACGCGCTAGGGAGTCGGGGGGCTCGAAGATTCAATATAATTTCCGCACTCCCCCCGCTTCTTGTTTGATTTTATTTGTCCGGTGTTTTCTGATGGGGGTCGGTGCTTTTTTGGTCTTTTGCTAATTTCCCTCGGCTAAGCGTGTGGAGCCACGGGATTATTGGGAAATAGTTGGATGGGATGGGTCATTGTGACATGGCTAACGGCGACGCATCCGGGCGAGCACGACGCATGCGGTTGGGTTGTAACCCAAGAACTTGGCGGGGAGTCTGAACATTCCTGGGATCGGGAGTTGCAGAATGAGCTGTCAATTGATGTCAGTGGAATGGTGATCATGAGGAGGTATGAGGTAAGGAGGGTGGATCTTCTTTCTCTATGTGCTTATCTTTGGAATTCCCGGTTTCCGTTCGATAGGGTTTTCAAGGGATCATCGATAGATATGTATGTATAGAACATACAGTCGACAGGAGGGAGTAATCTCCAGAATTATGATATGATTCTGGGGTATTACTAGTTAGTCATGTAAAATCAGAAAAGGAAAGTCAAAAAACCAGTGATTTGGCGTCCTCAGGCCGCAAGCGGAATAGCTCGGTGGAGTGATTTTTTGTCTGGACTCTTTTTCCCTTCCCTTCTGGACCCTCTTTTTACTCAACCTCCATCAGTCACTTTCCCTTTTCCTTTCTTCACGCGTTGCCTTTTTCCCTCTCGCTTCCATTCCTTCCTCCTTCTCCTCCGACTCCTCCACTTCTCTTCATACCCTACCCTCGTTTCTTCATTTGTCCTCCCCCTCATGACCATTTACTTCTCCCGGTGGTGACTTCGTAGTAATATAACTTCTGTGTCCCTCGTTCTCTCACCGTCTGAATCCTTCCGAACCCCCCGCTCTCGCTTCCCTCGACTTTCGCTTCTTTCCTATATAGATATGGTGGGCCGCCTGTTTATCTGAGGTTTACGTCTCCACTACATTTCTTCCACTCGTCACCATGGCACGTTGGTCGTTGGCCTGGACTGCCAATGTCCCTTCGATATCGCGACTCTTTCACTTCCTCCTGATTACCTTCGCTTTTTCGCTTTCCGTCCGTGCCGACGATGACACCACTCTGATACCTACCGCCGCATCCGATAGCTTCCCTTCGTGTGCCTTGAGTTGTTCCATTCTCCAACAAGCCCAGACTGGCTGTGTACCTCCGACGGCCGTATCGAGCGACCGCGCGACCTATGTCTCTTGCTTTTGCCAGTCGTCGTTGATCACCCAGCTCCATAACTCCGCGGACGGTACATGTGCCGACACTTGCACCAACGCAGATGACCGCACGAAATTGCAAACATGGTATAGCGACTTTTGCTCGTCTGGGGGCCAAAACAAGGGTACTACTGCTTCGGAGAGCAGTGCCGCGGCGTCGCCCTCATCGTCAACATCAGCGTCTACCGCCAAATCGCAAAATAGTTATCCCGCTCCTAAATCCTGGTACGTCACTGGCGGAATGTAGTTTCCGCGCCCTTTTCAGCTCTCTTGCTGACCTTTCTAGGTGGTCGACACATTACCAATGGGTTATCATGGTAATTGTTCTAGCCGTTGGATTCACTGCAATCGCGATCGTGGGAGTGTGGCTTAAGCGCCGCCATGATGCGAAATATCCCAACCTCTACCACGCAGGGAGTGGCAGCAACAGCGGTAGCAACAGCGGGCTCCTTTATAGCCGTGGTCAAAACACCAGTCCTGGCCCGAAACAGCCGGGCCAATTTATGCCGGCTCCAAGCCCGGTGAACCATGATGAATATGCTAACACAGATTCCGTGGCCAGCAGCTCTCGTACTGAAGTTGCCGCTCCCGGACCTCGTCCATCACGTCTCCAAAGGACCCCGCAGTCCGCGGACGTAGGCGATATTGAAACTCGCGAAGTAACACGGTGATGATCGGGACTGCCCTGTTTTACCATATTCACTCTTTTTCAAGCAGAGCGTACTCGAAAACAGCATCTAGTGGATTCTCCAACCGGGCAGTTGCATAGAGAAAAGCTCCCGGGCACATGTAATGCCTCCAATCCGCCTATCCCGATATGTGTTATCGATGCTCGCTCCTGCTAATCTCGCATATGTATCCGGCGTTTGCGTGTTCGGCTGGTTTTTTGCCTTTTCTTCCTTTCTTTCCACTACCTGGGACCAATCTCGTACAAATTTCCCGTACATGATACCATATGGTGTGTGCATGTCTTCTCAGCTGCGTTGCATGGCTTTGGCAGAACATAGTAATTTTTTCCTCCGTGGAGGCTGGGTCATCTTTCTTCATCGCTTATATTTGCCTGGACATGTCTTTCTTTTCTTCATGATGTCTCCTCGTCTCACCCAGCATGAGATCAATGAATTGCTTGCCTGGATGTGACATGTTGCCGGCTGACTGTAAATTAGGTATAGTTGCCCGCAGTACAGGACCCTCAATGTA
This sequence comes from Aspergillus sergii, assembly GCA_009193525.1. Lineage (NCBI taxonomy): Eukaryota > Fungi > Ascomycota > Eurotiomycetes > Eurotiales > Aspergillaceae > Aspergillus > Aspergillus sergii. Next base: position 113,386 of record ML741772.1, read on the forward strand.
ATTTTGCTAGATCCACAAGATATCTTTACACGGTTCCAACATCCGATCTTATAAGTTAATCTGAGATATATAATTCTTTGAACACAGAAAAGCAAAAAAGACAATACCACGCTACCATGCGAAAGCAACAAAAAAAGACCCAAAATCAAGACACAGTGATACTCACAATCTTGATATCCTGCTCAGGCTTCTCCTTGAACGTCTTCGTGTTCTCGATCTTATGCACGACATCTAAGCCCTGCACAGCTCGCCCGAAAACAGTATGCTTGTTATCCAACCACGGCGTCTTCTCCGTCGTAATAAAGAACTGACTCCCATTGGTATTCGGTCCAGCATTAGCCATGGACAAAGTATACGGTTTATCGTGCTTCAAACTAGAGAATTCGTCCTCGAACTCCCCGCCCCAGATCGATTCACCGCCCGTCCCGTCGCCCAATGGGTCTCCACCCTGGATCATGAACTTGCGGATCACACGGTGGAAGATGGTATTATTATAGTAGCCATTGCGGGCATGGGTGACGAAGTTCTCGACAGCCTTGGGCGCGGCAGACGGGAAGAGCCGGAGATGGATATCGCCCATGGTAGTGTGTAAGATGGCGGAAGTGCCGAGCTCATTTGATTTCTTCTCGGCGGCTTCGCGGCCGGTGGTTGTTTGGGTGGGTTTCTCGTTCTGGACGTCACGAGAGGATTTGGAGATCTCGGTTTCGTTGGTGAAGAGGTAGAAGCGGACTTTGGCGAAGCCTGTGCTGACTAGGATGGGGTCGCGCTCTTCGGCTTCCTGGAGGAGGGGGTTGGAGCTCGCGGCCATGGAGACTGTTACGAGGCCTTTCTTTTGTGGTTGGCCTTGGTACATGGCTAGGTTGAGGGAGCGGAAGGGCTCGTCTTTGCCGTAGACGCGTACAACGCGGTTGGTGTAGGTGTTTATGCATTTTGTGCCGTAAAGGGAGCCGTAGAGGATGAAGTGACCGGATTCGTCGAAGATGACGTTGATTTTGGGTTGGGTGATGGGGTTTTCGAGCTCGCGTTCGACGGCGAGGCGGCGGCCGAATTCAAGCTCGTCCAGTTGGTGGATTGCTGTGCCGGCTTGTTGCATGTCGGTTATTGTGGAGAGAGATTCGTCGTATTTGCGGTAGAGCTTGCCTGTGGCGAAGTCGAAGACTCGGACCTGGCGGTCTGGGAAGGAGAAGGCGGCGAATTGTTCGCCGGAGGGAGAGATTGTTAGGGATGTTGGGGTGGATTTGGACTTTTTAAATTCGAAGAGGTTGGTGGATGACTTTAGTTCAAAGACGTTGTCAGGCTTTTCGAATGAGGAATCCCCCGCTCGCCAGTACTCGATCATGCCAGACTCGTCCGCGGAGATGACGCAGTCGTACGCATCGTTGAAGGCGATTGCGGCTACCGGGTTCCGGTGGATTGACTTCACGGTGTGGAGGGGATTGGGGTTCTCGCCCCGGCCGTCGAAGATTTGGATCGTGCTACTGCCTTCGTCCGTCACTGCCAGGAGTGGTAATGAGGCGCCTCGACGATGGACCCAGCAGACACAGCGGGGGGTGTATTCGAGTGTGAGCATGGAGAGCAAGTCTACATCCGGCAAGTCAGTTTACTGTAGCCATACCCTGATACTGACATGATATCGGCATACCGAAAGTAATGACATCAAACAGCTTTACTGTCTTATCGGCCCCAATTGTCGCAAAGCTCCTGCCGTCCGCGCTGACACTGACGCCCCTCACCTCACCATTATGGGCACGGAACTCCTTCACGAACTCAACACCGACCGCCATCTTCTTCCAAAATTTCACAAAACCATCAATAGAGGATGTAATAAGGAAGTCTGTGTGTGGTGTCATTGTCACAAAGGACAATTGGTCCTTGTGCATGAGCGACTTCGAGTAACGCGGCGATGCGGGCAGCGCGTTCACGTAGACTTTCTCGAAGGGGAGCTTGCGCCGCTTCTTCTTCGGCGCATCTGCAGACGGGAGGGCTGGACCGAAGTCATCGTCGGAGGAAGAGTCGTTACCTTTAGCCAGTTAAGATTAGTATCTTGTGCTTGTTTCATTCTCAAGTCGAGGGTGAGCGCACCATCGTCCCCATCGCCATCCACCGCGGAGTGCGGTCTCTTGTTGGACAAAGGCTGCGACCTCTCGTCTTCTGCCGCCATTCCGAGAGAATTCAATATGAATTGAGAGAGTTGTGGAAAGGAATGGAAGTGAATGCTGGTTGGAGGAGGGAAGCAGTTGCAGGCGGTCTGCGGCAGCTTTTAAGCTCGGGCCACATCGCGAACTTTTCTGGACGTCCCGCAGTATTCAATCATTATTGAACTGTCCGCCAAATTTCCCCCCCATCAACCCCCCTGAACGTGCTGCCAGTCTCCCCCTCGACGGTAGCCATCTTTCACATTAATTATCATCCATAATGGTCAGTTGATTATGTTGTCATTTCTTATATTATGTTTATTTTTCTCTCTCATGCTGACCGCTCTTAGGCGTCCGCCAACCCTACGCAGATCTTTGCGGACGATGTCATCGAAGAGAAGGGCGAGAATGCCCGTCTCTCCGCCTTCGTTGGCGCCATCGCCGTCGGTGACCTGGTGAAGAGCACTTTGGGTCCTAAGGGAATGGATAAGATCCTCCAGTCAGCGTACGTGGGACTGGATTCGGAGATGCGGGGCTGTTATGGTGGGCATGTCACTAATAGCTATCCAGGTCGACCGGTGAGATCCTCGTGACGAATGACGGTGCTACAATCCTGAAGGCGATCGCTCTCGACAATGCTGCAGCCAAGGTTTTGGTCAACATCTCGAAAGTCCAGGATGACGAAGTCGGTGATGGCACAACCTCCGTGACCGTGTTGGCGGCCGAGCTGCTGCGTGAGGCTGAGAAGTTGGTGAACCGCAAAATCCACCCCCAGACCATCATCGAAGGTTACCGGATAGCCAGCCGTGCCGCTCTCGACGCCCTCGAGAAGGTTGCTGTCGACCGTAGTGCCGACATGGAGGCATTCCGTAAAGACCTCCACTCCATCGCTCGTACGACCCTTAGCTCAAAGGTCCTGGCCCAGGACCGTGATTACTTTGCCACCCTCGCCTGCGACGCAGTGCTCCGTCTCAAGGGCTCGACCGACCTGAGCCACATCCAGATCATCAAGAAGGCCGGTGGAAAGCTTAGTGATTCCTACCTGGACGAGGGTTTCATTCTTGACAAGAAGATGGGTGTCAACCAGCCCAAGCGTCTGGAGAACGTCAATATTTTGGTCGCCAACACAGCCATGGACACGGATAAGGTTAAGATTTTCGGTGCCCGGGTTAAGGTCGAGTCGACCGGCAAATTGGCGGAGCTGGAGAAGGCGGAGCGTGAGAAGATGAAGGCTAAGGTTGACCGCATCAAGGCACATGGTATCAACTGTTTCGTCAACCGTCAGTTGATCTACAACTGGCCCGAACAGCTGTTCACTGAGGCCGGTATTATGTCCATCGAACACGCAGACTTTGACGGTGTGGAGCGTCTGGCTCTGGTCACTGGTGGTGAGATTGCATCGACCTTCGACCACCCCGAGCAAGTTAAGCTGGGTCACTGTGACGTTATCGAGGAGGTAATCATCGGTGAAGATACTCTGATCAAGTTCTCGGGCGTGGCTGCCGGTCAGGCCTGCACCATTGTGCTCCGCGGTGCTACGGAGCAGCTGCTTGACGAGGCTGAACGCTCTCTCCACGACGCCCTCGCCGTGCTTTCCCAGACTGTGAAGGACCCCCGTGTCACCCTGGGTGGTGGTTGCGCAGAGATGGTCATGTCTAAGGCTGTTGAGCAAGCCGCTCAGAACACCACGGGCAAGAAGCAGCTGGCTGTTGACTCTTTCGCAATTGCTCTCAAGCAATTGCCCACTATCCTGGCTGACAACGCTGGTCTAGACTCCAGTGATCTCGTGACCCGACTACGACAGGCCATCAACAACGGCATGACCAGCTCTGGCCTTGACTTGCTCACCCCTGGTGGCGGCATTGCTGACATGCGGGAGTTGGGCGTTGTGGAGAGTTACAAGCTGAAGAAGGCCGTGGTTTCCTCCGCATCGGAGGCTTCCGAGGTAAGCCAATTTTTTTTTTTTTTTTTTTTTTTTTTTTTTTTTTTTTAGTAATGACACAGCTAACGCTAACTCTTCGTAGCTTCTTCTCCGCGTTGACAACATCATCCGGTCTGCTCCCCGTCGACGTGAGCGTATGTAAGGTGGTAAGATGATTTAATCTTAATGGCGCGATGGACTGGAAACAAGTTTTGTTTGGATTCAAGCGAGAGGGAGAGCAGCCACCACCGTGAGCTGTGCTGGATAAATGTTGATAACGTGCTCTAAACAGAGCGTAATAACCGTGACATAGACCCATTGATTGACATGAGACAAAAGCATTGACGAAATTGTTTGCTGTTCTATCTGGGAAATGCGTAATCTACCCCACGTAGCTTATCATTCGTCGCGCTCGTATGGCATTGTCTTCTAGGGCTATAGTAACTAGGAGTTGCACCTATATGTAATAGCCGAGCGAGATATATATGGCTGCTAGTGGCGATACAGGGCAGTGATACATTAACTTTATCGATATTTGTGGAGTAACCAAAGAATTTCAGAATGATGCAATTCGTAAAGCTCTAGAGACACTCTCAAATGAACAGCTCAAGGGCCATATTGAAAGATGAGACGACCTCGCTGGCATTGCCCCTTGTAAAGCGTAGAGAAGTAGCTTTGTACGTAGACGACAACACTGATAGAATAATCTTTAGAAACCTAACTTTATAAGTAGAAGAAATCCCAATGAAAAAAGATGTATAAATATCAATTAAGAGAAGAAAGGTTAAGAATTGTAAATAAGCACGTTCAGGTAAAAGTTGGATAGAGAAAGAAAAGTTAAGTGCTCAGGTATGTTCTAACTAATAAATAGAAGACCACAGACGATGACCTCCTTAGTAGTCAAATTCAGGTGTCCTCAAATGTTAAAGAGCCTGTCTTAGTCCTATACAAAATATCGCCCAACTTCATCTCTTTATTTTCCCTTTCATGCCTTCTGCCCTCCTTTACCTATTCCTTCTATATTGATCCTTCACTCTCCAGTCTCTAAGCTAATCCAACTGTGGACAGTTTTAAACCAGCTCGTTTCTTTGATTTTACACTATATTCTCTTAATGGCACCACCACCACCTCCTCCTTCTTGAAATCTCCATAAGCACCAGTGCTTGACCGATCCTATTCACTGTAAGGAGATTTTAGGCTAGACTCAAATATTGCTGTAGTCTAGGATTTGATGATTAAACAACCTCTATAATTCTCCAATTGGATGTGCAAAACCTTCCAAGAGAAATGACTTCAGTTATGTATAATCAATACTGGCGACACCTTTATTAATAGTTTGGTGTTTTTAGCCAGTGCTCTCTAATGAAAATGTCTATAAACAGATGTGAATGAAATTCTTTGGTAAATGATGATCACCCCACATGCATTGTTGCTGAATCATGACTTTACCAGTTCCGTGCTGCTCCTCATCTCATTCAGCCACTCAGCATTGTTGTGGGCATCTGCCGAATCTGGATCCTTAAATCGTATAACATAGCCTGTCTTACTGGTGCCAGCCCCGGTCACCTGAGCAGGTACCTTGCATTCAGCAAGTGCCGTACGGACGTGGGTCCACCATCGCGATCTTCAGGATGTTTGATCAATCATAGAAGCAGGAAGTAGGTTCCGTCTCCACCGGCTGGTCCGATCGATCGATAGTGTTATGAAACCTACGAGTCTGTAGACTCTGTACACCCACCCACACGCACATACCTACACGCACATGATTCGTATATAGATCCTAAAGAAAGGGCTTAGGGTTTAAGGTCTAAATACATTCAAGTATCCCGCATTCATTAGCCCTTCATCACCTCTGTCAACTTTCTACATCGTTCAACTCCAAGTTTTATCGAGACTCTTTTCTCACCTTCGAAAGAAAGCTACCAGTTCATCTTGACCTTTGTGTGTTTCACTACAAAATGATTGGATCGATTCAACGGCCAGTTAACCAGATAAGAAGTTGTAGCTATCTATAAGAGATTCTTATCTATATCTAGACGATGAGCTGATGAAGTGGAAAAATAAGGGGTGAATAATGATGCTTGATTTTGAAGATATGGGCTTTGGGCTCCCTGGACAGTACGGTGACAGATATGAAATAATTAGATTGCAAGTCATGATTCTTGATTCTGAAAACATGGCTACCTGGACAAGATAACTGAGATGGATTACACGGTGTGTAAGTAATAACTCTTGAATCTTCACTTCAAATATATACTGGACTGAGCTGATAGAAGTGGGAAAATAGAAGGTGGGTAATAATCCTTGATTTTTAATAATATGGTTACCTGGACAGTGAGCTAAAAGACACAAACAACAAGGACTAATCGTCGAGTCCTCGATATTGAAGATATGAGCTGGGACCAGCATTTTGATACGAGGTTATGTGGAAGTGTTAGGGATCATAGGCACTTCAAGAATAGACCCTAGTATAGGGTCAACATTATATCTACATAGATTCTACCTATACTGTCCTGCAAATGCAAAGGTTTTATTGCTTGATACCATATTTAGAGAACGAAGATTCACTCAAGCGAATGCTATGCAGATTAAAACATTCGCGGCTAGATTTGCTGCGCTGGAAGACAATCTGCTGGAAATGTTCGAGGATGTTCAACTCTTGGCCCCCTTACCATTACTCCTTCCCAATTTTTGGTTGGAAGTGTCCACTAAGAGACACTTTACAAGGTAAGCCCTGAGCCGGCCGACCCGAGCCCGCCTGAATCATATAAGCACGTTCCCCAAAAATAGTATTCAACCCATGGACCGGATGGCTCCGATCCCACTCCGCATACTGATCCTTGAAATCGAACTCACGAACCGTCATCAGAAGCGTGACTCGAATGTCGAGGAGGGCTAGCGTCTGTCCAATGCAGTCTCGGGATCCGTGCTCGAATGGCCTCCAGGCTCCGGGTGGTGGGTATAAGGGATGACTCGGGTCAACGAGCCAGCGGTCAGGGATAAAGGCATGTGCATCCGGCCAGGTTTGGGTGTTGCGGTGAATAGCACTGTGGACAATCCATATCGCAAATCCGGCTGTTGGGTAGGCTGTACCCGTTTGGTGGTCCCGGAGCGAAACGTTGGAGTGACCGTCTCGGAGGCCATTTGCGGGTGGGAAGAGGCGGAGGGTTTCCTTGATGACAGCCAATGTGTATGGAAGTTGATTGATCTGTTCCGGGCGTTGACGGAGTAGATTGGAAGTGTTGGAAAGATCCGCACCGAATATCTGGTCATGTTCTGCGCGAACTTTGGCTAAAGCAGCTGGGTGCTTAGATAAGAGGTAAAGGCAGTACATGATAGTCACAGCGGTGGAGTCATGTCCGACGAAAAGGAACAGTCGAATCTGGGTAGTGGCCCAGGCCTTGAAATTGGGGTCGAGCGTTGGCCCTGCCACTTGTCTTGTCTTCATGTATTCTGTGATGACGAGATCCATGATGGTTTTGGACGTAGATGGGCTTGTCGCGCTGTGTTGCTTCCATTCCTGATACCGCTTCTCGAGCTCGACCCCAATATAATGGTTCATTGTCCGCCCGTTATACCATTGCTTGAATAAGCGCACGGGATTCACACGAGTGAAGTGATTCCCCGTTTCGATTTGAGACTCCCGATCTATCGTATCCCGCATCGCAGCTGCGATTGGATGGAACTGTCGTTGGCTGATAAACCGCGTGTTCCTTTTGAAAGTATTAATTAATGTAGTGAGAGCCGAGAAGCAGTCGAAAGCCTTACATTGCGACATTTCCGATAATATCCATCACGTATCTGCAGGTGATCTCATCCAAGAGAAAGGTATCACCTGTCTTTGCCAGGTCTCGGAGGACATCAACGTAAACTTCTACCTCCTGGAGAATATACGGAATATAACCCATGACTGATCGCATGCTAAAACCATGGCTGAAGAGGTCTCGCCCCCGTTTCCATTCTCCGCCATTCCTGTCAAAGAATGTTGGCCTACCGGTCATTGGAGTTATAAATGCTGCAAGGGCGTCTGGCTTGAGAAGGTCATAGGTTTGACAGGTTTGAACAGCAAGGTCTGGGGAGGTTACAACCAGGGTTGAGAAGCCAAATGGCCAGGTATCCATGTAAAAGCACGTATCTAGTCCGGACTCGGAGGCAAGGAGTGCAAAGGACATTGCTTCTTGGGCATCCTTTGGGACCTTCTTCATGAACTTTGCGAGGACCGGGAGATTTCCAACGACAGGATTCCAAGGGAGCATGGGCTAAAGAATACCGGTTATTAGATGGTATGTTCCTCGTTTGAGTGGTGGATACAAGGGAGTTAGATGTGTACCATTCCTTTCTTTTTGAGGCGATAGAAGAGCAGTCGGACCTTCACCAAGGTGTAGAGGAAAGAGGCTATGTAGAGTAGTGCCATGGGGAGAATTAAGCGGCTTGCGTGCCATCTCCACTCGATTTTCTGGCTCTCCATAGCGAATACTAACCTTGATCTAGCGATTCAACGAAGAGGGAGACAGAGAGAAGGAGGATGTTGAGACAGTTTCAAGTTACCTATAAAATAATAAAAACAATAGAAACAAAGAAAGAGAAGAAGAAGAAGAAGAAGAAGAAGAAGAAGAAGAAGAAGAAGAAGAAGAAGAAGAAGAAGAAGAAGAAGATAATGAAAGACAAGTTGGATATGGAAGGGACCGCAAGTTGAGGGGGGATTAGGAAAGAGTTTGGGTGAACAAAGAAGGCTGACAGGGATTAAATGTACCTGAGGCCAAGTGTTTGTCTGACCACCAGACCAATAAACCACCCCCTGATCTCACATCAATAGTCGGACATGGATCTTTGAGACATCACCAACCTGCCCTTTGCACCATGTAGGTATTGAGTATTATAAATTGAGTATTGTTTTGTCATCAAAGCACATCTTAGTGCCCAAGACTTATATCTGATCTCATGTCGAGGATCAACTGCAGTGTTACCCCACCATCTCAACAAGATACACGTCTGCTTTTTTACCTACTAGGGTTATGTCTGACTTATTTAAAGTCATTATGAGTGTCTTTGTCCCGCTGTTCCCCATACCACCAGCACTGAAGTCCGGCTGTACCTATCAATCAACATGAGCCCCGAGGATCGCGCGGGAAGAATACATAAACATGCCTTTATTGTTGGTATCACTACTTCAGGTCACTGCCAAATACTGATATTTGATAGATTTCCACTGGTATTTTTTTTCGGCCTTGCGGTGCTAGGCTTTTTGATGCGATTCTTCATCCGATTCCGCATCCGAGGAGAGCGATTCGCCGTCGATGATGGGCTGCTTCTTGTGGCCTTCGCTTTCCTAATCGCTAGCATGGTGATAATGTATCATACTGTAATTGATCGCATGTATATTGTCTACGCATTACTTCTCAGAATTGAAGGCGTTGTGCCTCCTGGAGACTGGCGAGACATATCTTCACAGTTCCACCTATGGAGTAGTGTCTGCCTTACACTGATTTGGTTATCCTACAGTGCAGTCAAGCTCAGCTTCCTCTTCTTCTTCAAGAAGCTGATCGATCGCATTTGTCCTTGGTTGACGTACTGGTGGATTATAACTATTTTCAATGGCGCTGTTTTAACCTACGGTTCCACAATATACTTTATCACCTGTCCTTATTTCTTCGATGACAGAGAACGTAAGGCGCTGTGTCCATCGCACTCACAATTGAGACCTTTCTAACACTGTGCAGTACAATGCTCAACAGGGTACCGGAAACGGATCATTGTCACGCAGTCGGTTGTACTCATGGTGATGGATACTGTAGGTGATGTACTCAGTGCGTGTACCTGGGTCGAGGTAACTATCAATATTGCCAGATCTAACGAAACGACTATCAGTCCTTGCTATTCCATTCAACGTCATCTGGAAGATCCGCGTCCGATTATCGCATAAGATCATCCTGATGTGTTCTCTATGCTTAACAATTGTGATGATCGCTCTCTCGATCATCCGTGTAAGCGGCCTCGTCTACCACGACGCAATGGATTCAATTTGGCAAATATATTGGCAGTTCCTAGGTTCCGAGATTGGTGTATTTCTAGCATCGGCTGTTGCCTTTCGATCTTTCTTCATGCATAGGTTACTTTGCATTATTCTTTCCGATTGGCAAGACGTGGAGATAGTTCCAGACCATGAAGCCGAGTTATACCAGTTTTTATATTCCGATTCGCCGGGCGTCGGATGGCCCCGGACTTCGGTTGGAGGCCGAGACTATAATATTGTACGAAAGTGAGAAGGGATTTCACCGTGTCATTTCCGGCCCATACATCTTTTTTTTATTAACGGAAGTAGCCCGATTTAAAATACAGCAGTGTTAACTTATGGCAGACTATAGGAACTAATCCTGGCTCACAGCCTTAGTAAGAGTAGTAAGTGATCTTGGCTTGCAACCTCAGCAGGATTATCCTTGTTCAGCACCTTAATAGCCCAATTGAAACTACAGCAGTCTCCAGTTAAGGCTTCGCCCCCTCATTTGTGTGCTAGATACCCCCGACTAACCCACGTCACAGAAGAATAGTAAGCTACCTAGACTGTGAAGGAAAACACTATTGGTTATGTTCTCCACTCGTGCCTCTCCATCCTAGGCGTGAAACAAGCAAACATGATACTGGTCAACAACCGCACAAAGAGTCAGTTGCATGGAATATTCATCTCGACAAAAGCTGGTAGTGAGAGTATATAATATCAAGCATATTGGATAGCATTTGCTTTTTTGTAATGGGGTATTCAAACCAAGGTAAAGGAATCTTCTCGCTATTATGTCATATATTCTCAGAGGTAATATCTGCGTGAATCTGCTTTCATGCGGGGTGGAATTCAATGGGAACCTCATACTATATTTTATTCTGATATTCATATGTGTCTGCCTTTTCAACTATGGAGCATCTCTTCTACTGTTTATGCTACGCCCTAGGAATAAAGCAAGGCTAAAGGCTCCCCCTAAGGTCCCATTCTTGGTCCCTATTCTTGGAAATCTGCCTTTGAAACTATTATGGAATCCGCGAAAGTTTGTTCTCTCGTCAAGGTCAGCCTCTATCACCTACATTCATTGTCAATACGCACTGCTAATGTCATGAAGGAGGCTCTTCTGGAATCTGCATCCCGTGCGCATTTCTCTCCTCGGCCAAAGCATCTATGTTATCCAGGGCACAGCCAACATTGCAGCAACATTTAAACAACGCCACCTTTCTTCATTCTCTCTTCATGGATATATTCTACGCCACCTGTTCAACCTGCCTCGGGGAGCCCTCGCAACCTACCACGCCGACAAATCAGGCTGGTACGCTGTTCCCTACCCCAATTCACAGGTAGAGCCTCGAAATCGAGTATAATTCCTGGCGAAGGACTGTGTACATCGCCTCCTTCTGGGGCCTGGTCTGACTCCGCTCTCCAAGCGGTTACAAACTGATCTCGCGAACCGACTACATTCTATCCCTGTTGGAGGTGACTGGATTACATGGGATAACCTCCTCGATTTATTCCTATACGATACTACATCTTCCGCTATTGACTCCCTATGCGGACGATACTTATTGCGGCGACACCCAGAATTACTCAAAGTCTTGTGGACACTCGACGATAACCTCTGGAAAATACTTTGGCGCTTCTCGCGGTTCTTAGCGCCTGCTTCTTATGCGGCGAGGGATAGGGCTCTAGCCGCACTGAAGGACTGGCATACTTGGGCGCGGGAAAACTTCGACCCGGCGTCGGTTGATGAGCACGGCGACGATCCGTACTGGGGAACGCGGTTCTTTCGCGACAGACAGGAGAGGTTTCGAGCTATGGATGGGTTCGATGCGGGTGCAATCGCGTCCCAAGACCCTGCTTTTCTCTGGGGTTTGGCCGTCTTGCCCTACTCAGTTACAATTATCTAACTGCGAACGTACATACCATACTAATCTTCAAGATATGCCAACAGGGCAATGAACAATGTAATCACCACCTCATTCTGGACAGCTCTCGAGGTCTTCAGCGACCCAGAACTCCATCGGCGCATCCGCAAAGAGGGCCAGTCTTGCCTAATCCGATCTGCTCCAACAAATAACGACATTGACAACACTCCCTTCAAGATCGATATCCATAAACTTACCTATTAGCCCCTCCTCTAAGCAGTATACGCGGAGACTCTCCGTCTGCGTGTGAACGGATTCTTCCTTTGGCGTCTCTCCTACAAGGATATGGATATTCACGGCTACCGCATTCCAAGGAATCACTACGTCGTAAGCAGTCCAATCCCTAGCCACATGGATCCCGCAATCTGGAGCATCGGCCAGAACGCCGATCATCCAGTTCATGAATTCCGGGTCGGACGGTGGTTAAAACCCCGATATTCCTCTCAGCCCATCAAGCCGAACGCGCATAGTCGGTCGAAGTCAGAGCCAGAGGAAGACTTCACGGGCGGACCAGCTAACCACGCTGGAGCCTGGATGCCCTTTGGAGGCGGATACCATGCTTGCCCTGGACGACAGTTTGCGAAGGTCATTGTTATGCTTTCGACAGTGATGCTGGTGATTGGGTATGATGTTGAGGTGCTGACGGATGTGAGGGAATTAAAGGTGAGTATGCGGAACTTTGGTTTTGGAGTGTCTAGGCCGGCCGAGAGAATTAAGGCAAGGATAAAGAGGAGAGAGATGTAGAGTCAGTAGAAGACAATGCTTGATGTGAATACTCTATTGATTCAACCTCAATTGAATGTGGACTGCCGTAAGTTCAATAGTACCCCTGGAAAGTTGAAATGCATTAACTAGTGTATTGAAGGATATTCTACTTAAAAGCCTGATTGATCCCTATATGGCCGATATCTCTCGATACGAGCCAGGTAAGCTCCGACAACATGTTGACAATAAGTACGGACCCTTTTTATCATGCTATTCGGCACCTGAGGGTTTTCTCCTTCACAGCGGTTAAACAAGTAGGTAATGCATAAAACAGTGGGTGTATACCTGGTATAAAGACTATAAAATAGCTAAGGACTAGTATGATGCCACAGTGTTTCTTACTGAATATGGCCCCCATCAGCTGTTTATTAATAGACCAAAATGTATCATGTGGTGTCATTCATTGAATGGGGCTGTAAGGACCCGCGGGGATTCTCAATTGGACGGTCTGGGTAAACCGTCAGCACTAAGAAATGCAACCATAAGCAGTGGACTGCAGTTTCGTGATAATGACCTTTTCAGCCCCACACGAACATTGATTGAAGAAACCGACTCGCCCAGACTAATACAACTGATAGGGTGATCAGGATAATCCTTTCCGTGAATGATTCTTAGTACCTTTTAGAACAAGAGCTGCAAATACGCCTGACCATAATTACTATCTGACATACATACAGCTGCAGGCTTCACCAGCGCTTGAATCAGCCCCTCCATGCACCCCTCACCGGAGGCAAACCAAATTGAACAGGGATGCGTAGCCTGGTATTCACTTATGGCATATTCGAGGACCTGGTCCGCCGCCCTCCATTCCATTGTTTCAAAATATGTCGTGTAATCTTCCACCTGCCACATTGAAATCGGAACAATGACTCGTAACTCTACTATCGATGAGGTGACATTCGTGGTATGTTTCTAAGTTGTGCCCTCACTTATTTGGTGTCCTTCGGCGGTACTTTCCATCTAACTACGCCCATAGACCATTCTCTGGGTCTGTCAGACCATCAGCTTCTTCTTCGTCGCCATCCGACTCGCTCTCCAATACCACGTTGGCCGCAAGTGGCACACCAGTGACATCCTGATCCTGGTGGCATGGCTGTTCTCCCTGGGTAATGGAATTGCTTGGTCCGTCTTCTACAAGCAGATGTACCAAGTGATTGCTCTCGCCAAAAGCCCGACAATTAATTTCTCCGAAGTGCCAGCTAATATTGAGTGGATGCAAAGACGGTATCTTAACGGACAGCTCTCTGCCTACTTGATATCATTCACCGGGTTATGGTTGATCAAACTATCATTTGTGTTTTTCTTTCGCCAATTGGGAAATCGATATCGTGCACAACAGATCCTCTGGTGGGTAGTTTTGGTACTCGTCATTGGCTGCTATGGGGGGACGCTGGGCTGCTTGGACTACAAGTGCGAGATGAGCTCTCTAGAGTACAGTATTGGTTAGTTGCCATATTTTCCAGCGTCATGACCTACTGGGGCTGCTAACCATGGATTGACAGAGGTTTGCGCGACTGCCGGTGCGATGCACTCCCAACAGGTCAGGCTGAGGGTAGCCACGGCTCTAGACATTCTGTCGGATGCAGCCAGTACGTGTGATTTCTCTTGACCATTATCTGGGTTCAATTTGAGCTGACTAGGGTGCAATACCAGTCATTGTTCTGTCCGGTAACGTCATGTGGAGGGCTCGAGTGAACCTGACCAGAAAGCTTGCCTTGATCGGAGTCAGTTTCTTGACGGCGTTTATTATCATCATCGCGCTATTACGACTATTCCTCAGCGTATCCGATATGAGTATTATAGACCCGATCTGGCTAGGTTTCTGGAATGCGCTTGAAATCTGTGTTGGTGAGTTAACTCCGTTAGAGCGACGGCGGCTGTGAATTTATCTCATCTTGTCAATAGCATTTGTGGTTGCGTGCCTGGCCTCTTTCTGGACATTTTATACCAAGTCAAAGAGGTCACCGTCACCAAGCGACATTTATAGACGCGAATCCTCTCCTCCGAACAGAAATTATGCTTCACTCGAAGCACCAATTTTACTGACTGGCGACATGAGTGAAAGGGACAAAATCCCCGAACCTGCCGTATCCGTACAGAGTCTGAATTCGAGACAGGGCGCGGATGCATACCATGTGTCTCACGTCTGAGAGGCGAGATCGATAAATTTTGACAATAGACGTTTTGTCGGCATGTCTGGCTAGAGCTTTACCTCACTAGCAGGTGTAGCGGTAGTGACTCTATAGAAAGCACGTTCAAATACTATGACATTATTATAAGACACTATTATTGAATTCCAGTCTTCTTGTTTACTATGTAAGAATCTTAGAGACTGAGTTTCCGAAGATGCTCGCTGTTAGACCAAGCCTTACAATTCGAACCGAACAACGAATGTAGTTCAGTTACATGGCTATCCATGTCATACTTCTAGTAGGTTATCCGAGCATGGTTCAAGAGACACAAAAGCAAAGACAGTACGTACTAATACTACAAGGTATGTGCTAACCCTTGTATGTAGATCACGTTATGAAGGAGATGCTGATTCATCACAGGACATGGGTCAGAAATCCACGACACTGCTGCCTCCAATACTTTCCTGTCTCAGACTTATAAGCTATGCTCTAGCCTTCTCACGCGCCAACAACGCAATAGAGGTAGAGCTATCGCGGTCGTGAATTATTATGGAAGACAAATCCGAGACTACACCCCTTTTACACCCTGCGGGGAAGCCGTCAAAGCAAACTTGTGCCGCGAAACATAAAGGAACGTGCGATGTATTGAACAGGTTCATCTACAATATAGGCACCACCAAGCATAGGTGAGAGTTAGAAACTACCAACGTTGACTCAAATAACTTATTTATCGTGATCTTAATAGAGTTGTTTACCAAGTATGTTTCGGTGGACTCGCATGGTCAATCTGCAAGCTCATAGGCTATGATAATTGTGAACTGCTTGGAGCTGCCGTTTTCTTCGGTATGGGGCTGCTTTTTACTGCTGCAGCTGAATATGTAGATACAATGTGGGACTCAGATCAAGTGGATCCTGGTAGTTTATTCTAAAAGACGCCGCTGAAAACGTCAGAAATGGTGAAGTGGATCATACCCGGTGGATCTATCGAAGCGTGCGTTTTGGCTTGTAGCGAAATACCGGGTGCAAGGGTCTTGGTGGAAGAAGAGAGATACCACTTGCTGGTGGAGCGACAATCCTACTGATCTCGAGACCGATATATACACCAATGTCCCAGGATACGTATATATGGTTGGTCGGAAAGAGTCACTTGCATCGTGCAAAGAGGAAACGGAAAACTGTTTCGAGAAGGTCGAAGAGCTTGAGAGACGTGTTGAAAAGTTACAACAAATCTGGCCTTGGTCCACGCCCCGCGGTTCGATCACAGAGCAAAAGCAGAATATGGATGCATCGGCCAACGGTCTGAAGTCGTGGGACTCTTGGCTGTCCTTCGGACGAACGGACGATAAGGCACACAAATGATTAGGAAGAGAACACCTCACCTGTGCTCTATGACAAAGATACCTAAGGTAAGGCTTACTTGCCCTGTGAAAAATGCTCATCTCACATCATCTCTCGTCGCTTATCTTTTTAAGCAATCCGTGGGGGCGATATGAGAATTGAAAGATAACATTCTCTTGGGGCGGAAAGCCTTATTAGATAGGGGCTTATCACGTAAAGTCTTGTGAGGAAATTGTCCAATCGTATCTCGTACTAGTTCTCCACTACGCCATGATGTGCGCGAGCCGTGCCTTGTTCGGAAGTCTTGTAGTAGAGGTCAATGCTCCAAGGCGCGGCAAGTGACGAGTATGAGAGCATGTCATATATTGAAATCATATAAGTCTATATTAAAATATTCGGTCAGCGTTTAATTTAACCAGCATCGCTGTATTACATCAATCTCTAACCTACCTCGCGAACCACTTCATAGTACTCTAGAACACCCAAGGATTGTTTACACTATCATAATCCAGTAGGACCGATATGCTCGTTAACATCGACATAAACACGCACCATGGCGGCTGACAAGTATATTTCAAGTCCACCATAATCGGATGTCGAAGATGAAATGCCTGTGTTGGTAATCAGATCCCATGCCAGTCACGTGGTCTGTATTCAATATTCTGCTGAACACTATCTAGTCTCCATTGTTTGTAATATTTACATACAGTCACCCTTACTACATTTCTCCCTTGATATCCACTCTTACCCCTTACTTTCTTCCCAATGTGGTATTGCTAGTACCATTATAATTGCTCCATCGTCTTTACCTTTACTGAGTTGCCCTGAGACTATGGCATATCTTTATGGCTACATGACTTCTATGATGTGGATGCGCCCCAAGTTTCGGTGTTATACAAGTTTTACCCGCAATTCTGGGTTTAAGCGACAGCTTTCTCTGATCTCTGTGCACACCAAGTTCCCAGCGACAATGTATCGTTTCCAGACACAGCGCAACTCACATCTATTCAATCAGCAGGAGGCGAAGGGTGGCTATATTCGGAACGGTGTAACAGTATCAAAAAACGGGCTAGTTTACCCTATGCTGTCTCCGTCTTTTCCTTGTCAGTCAAAATCTTTATCACCTTCTCTATGTGCAGTATTAACTGATCCTATAGACCTCAATAGACCAGTTTTTAGACCCAATACTTGCTTAATGCAGGAACTCCTTCGGGGGGACTATGATAACTATGCTGAAGAAGTAGAAGCTGGTGGTCCCACCATAGACCCTGTGGTTATCACTATTCGGAAGGGTAAGAGTATCCAGAGGAGGGGCTTTGAGCTTTGATACTGAAACGGCCCAGATACTGTTATACCTTCGAGTCTAATTCTATTTCGCGACGAATTCTCTAGGTTTTCACTTCAACCTTCAAGCCCATTATCATTGAGTGGTATGTTCAGAGTGCTACTTAAGGGAGTGAGCTACCTTAGCTGACTCCTCCCAGTGTTTAACAATATGCTCGATGGGTTTTACTCGACATCCGCGACTTTCACTGATGCCGTGGAGTGGATGGAAAAGCACGAATTTCATAATGCTTTCGCAGACAGCGCAACTGATGATTGGATGAGTCATTGACCTTTACGCACCTACACACAGAGCTAGGGGAAATTGTACAGTTATCCCTTGCTTTGTCTTGGATCGCAGGCAACCTTAGCTACTAATTTAATAATATTTTATAGAATCTATGATCCTTTTGCCACATAATAAGAAACTAGATAGAAGAAGAAGGTAGATGCTAGGGAGTTATTAATTTGTGATAGGATCGAAGAAGAATAGAATGGTCCTAATCTATTGCTTGCTTTCTGGAGGAATAGGTTCGTTTATATACCATTTCAATGCCACTCAGCTAGAACACCAGATAACACTTTAGTCGTGCGTTGGCCCGCTACCCCAGTAAGCTATACTACTTCCTATTCAGCAAGCACAGTAATACATTCGTAAGTGGAATATATCAACACTTCGGTATCTTTCCAACTTCCAAACGGATATATCAGCTCGGATACAGAGAGGAAGTGGAATATAGGGCTGGAAAGGGTGGGTCGGGATTCACCGACGATTAAACTAAGTTTTGCGGGTCCGAACCATACTAACGCCCGGACTCGGCAAGGAGGTATCCCGGAGGTTGTGTCTTCGAATAGCTTTGTATATTAAGCACATAGTCTTCGTTGAAAAGACAAAGTACGGTGGTACAGGAGTGCTTCAGGGTCCGATAAGAAAAGGGACAAGGTATGCTTAAGGTTGCTCGGCTCCAACTGTGCTTTTTCCAGAGAAGACCTTTGTAAAATGTTACTCGGTCAGGATAATGTCATCGCTGGTAGAATTTTACTTTCTGCCTAACATCTAACTAGAACAATCCAGTCCACTCATCGATCAAGTACGGAAAACCCCGTCAGTTCCAGGGAAAGGAGCCAGGGAACAACCTTCAACTAACGGGAGGGACGATCCTGATTCTGGCTGCGTTGAATTCAATCACAAGTAACACATAGCCTGATGGTGCATTGAGTATGCTGAGCCCCTGCATGGTTGTACTTAATCTCCATTGGCATCCTGTTTGCCGAATCCGTACTTGATCGACAATCCCAAATTAAAGCAATATAGGACCCACCACCCCACATATTTCCGATGCAAAAGATGACCTTTTCAATATCCTAAACTCAAATGCCGAAGGGTCCGCCCCCTTCTTTATGAGCATGGACGACCTTGTACCTTAAACCCAGCCCTACACGGCATGGATTGGTTGTAATCAACCCGGCTTTGTAAAAAGAATAGTGCTCGATACGGCACAGAAAATGGCTACCATAGTCACAGTGGTTTGGAATAGTAGAATGGCTTGTCTAAGTTATCTGATAGCCTTCTAGAATGATTACTGCCGACGAGAAGATTCTTGTTTGCCAGACGAACTGTCAGTTATGTCACGAGACGACCGTAAATGTTATACTAACTACTATTCTCTATTCAGAACGTACAAGTAATGGGTCGGTGACACTTGTAAGTATATTTAATTTTGTAAACATTTTTGGCCGTTTATTCCGTCTAATAGTTTTGCTGGAGAAATTACCGGCGATGCCTAATACTTGTAAGCTTTGTAAGTATACTAGAGCCTCCCGAGTATCAATATTCAGGCAGGGTGAGACAGTTCTGGATCTAGGCAGCGGTAGCGGCATTGACGTCCTTCTGGCGGCTCGTAAAGTCGGGCCCAATGGGCAGGCTATCGGCATTGATATGACGAAAGTGAGTTCTTTAATGTCTTTGGTCAGTAGGGACTAGAACTGATAGTGGGTAAAGAGTATGATTGAACTCGCCGAGAAAAATATCCAAAAAGCAGAACTCCCCAATGCAAGAATCATCGAAGCAAATATCAACTCAATACCGTTACCGGACTCCAGCGTCGACTGCATCATCAGTAATTGTGTCATCAATCTTGTCCCAGCTACCGACAAAGCAACCGTTTTTAAAGAGATCGCTCGCCTCCTGAAGCCCGGTGGAAGGGTCGCGATTAGCGATATTCTAGCTAGGAAGCCGCTCCCGGATCGCATTACTAACAATATGGCGCTGTATGTTGGGTGTGTTGCTGGTGCTAGTCAGATTGGGCATTATGAGGAGTATCTGAAGCAGGCTGCGTTCGAAGGCATGTACGCTGCTATAAAAAGAGTCTAGAGTACTAACTTGGTACTAGACGTGTTGATTGTTGATACGAAGTCGGATCTCAATATTTATAAAGAGTCCTCCTATTTGCCCCAGGGCTCGTGTTGTGGCGGTAGCTCTGGGCGGAAGGAGACTGTGAGTGATATTGCGGAGTTGGATTGCAATGAGTGGGTTGGTCAGTCACTGTCCCCATCCTGGCTATGGCGTTGATGACTCTATTGACCGCTTCTCCAGGTTCGTTTCAGATTTATGCTATCAGGGCTTAGATAACCGGTTTTGTGTTTTGTCCTGTAGGAGAAGTCTATCATCAGAATCCCGTAGTGGTAAGAATGCACTCCCATGGCTCGGTTAAACCCAGCTCCATAGTTCTGTAACAAGTCATGGTTAGATAATATGGAATACAGAAAATGATATCTTTACCTCCTTTGGGATTATGTACAACAATATCTACTTCTTTTATGTATACGATAAGCCATATAGAGATTATAGTCATTATTAATCTGAATTTATATTGGCTACGTATCTAGTTCGAAGCTAGCTAAAAAGATATATACCTCAATGGATAGTATTAGGGAAAGAATAATATATTGAAATGAAGCAGAGATGATTTGGAACCCCGGTAAATTGTAATACTTCATGGCTTTGGGTCCTTTCAGAAGGTAATGGCTTGAAAATATCTGCCCCGTCTTTCAGAGCTTACGCTCCTAAGCATTTCTACTATAATTCATTTAATTGACTCATGTGCATCCTTATCACCGAGCCCAGTGGATCAGGTCTTGCTCCCTTGACAATCAACACACCCGTCACTGGGGGTAAAAGGTTTCTAGACTATTACAAATTATCCGAAAGTCGCTCTTGGAGAGTAGGTCCAAAAGAGCTGCGGGGCTGGTTGCATCGTCCACGTCAAGAAGAGGAAAGCCACTAGTAATAGTGCATGGTCGCGCCTCACCTGTCATATCCTCTCCAGAACTCTAAAATGTCGCAGCTTGGCCACGAATGGCATGTTATTGGTAAATGGAAGGTTATGGAGCAAAGGGCTCGGGCCGCTATAGACCAGTCTCATGCAGGGAAGTTGCAGATGAGCATGGACTTTCATCTTCAGTCGCTATCACGTTACGTAATTTATTTCACTACCACTCACATAATTGTGGTATATATCGATTTCGTTAGTGCCGAGTGCGGGAGTGACGACATATATGCATGACCGTGCAGCAAATCCGGAAATATTGTACAACACATGCAGATGTCGCCCGTGCAGCAACTCTCTGGTGCCAACCGATGGCTTAGAAGATGAGGAGTTAGTAGACGTCTTGCTGGTTATCTACAAAGTTGGGCCGTCATACGTGCAGGTAGAGAAAATCTAGACCAGATAATGCATTACACCGAATGGGTGAGTTGCATATGGGGGGCTACCAATGTACATACATCCGTCCACTCTGAATGCGGAACGATATGGAGAGAAAAGAAGTCATTTCTAACGAAGTTTCTATGGTATTCAATTTCAGCGTTATCATGGGATCATGTCTATCCTGAAGTTGATTGAGCAAGCTGTTGCAGCAGCAATATATGGGGTGTGGCTGAATAAAGGTGGTGTATATATCCCCACTCATTGGGAAGATGGGCTTTCCGTCGACTGCATGAGTCCCAAGGCGAGTTCAGTGTGCTGAGCCAGTTGGAATTCTCGGATCAGTTGCAGGGACTGGGCGCAGGGCCATGTAAGACAACAGAATAGGAACCCAAAGTATGAGCAAGACCTCCGGAAAAACTATTAATATCTGCTCCTGTTCGCTCTCTTGTTCCTTGGTTTGGTCCATCAAAGCTCATTTTCAGTACTCGAACAGTCTTCAACCTCTGTCGTATTCACTCTGCTTTATACATCCCACACTTATATAACGTCAAAATGGTTGACGCAGCTTTCTACCAAGAAGACATCCAAGAGGCATACGTCTTCTCTGGCAGGCGTTATGCACGCGTCAAATGGACCCCTTATACCGGGGAGGAGAAGATAACATGGGGCCCGGCCAAAATCGCGGACTACTGGCCCGGCATTACCAAGGCAGGCTTTGGCACCGTTGAAGCTGTGCTTCCCATCCAAGGTGTTAAAACCGAATTCTATTTCTTCTTTGGTGGCCGCGTCGCCCGTATCAAGTTCAGCCCGGGAGGGAATGATACAGTTGTCGAGGGCCCTCTCAAAATCACCGACAAATGGAAGAGCCTTTCTGATGCCGGTTTCGATACTATCGATGCCGCAATGTCTGTTCCGGGCGGACAGAATGAAGCCTATCTTTTCAGGGGAACGAAATATGTCCGGATCGATGTCGCCAACGACAAGATCACCTATGGCCCTGCGAAGCTGGTTGATGAGTGGCCGGGTCTTACGCAGGTAGGCTTTGATTCGGTCGATGCCGCCATTCCCGTTCCGAACGCTAAAGTCGATGGCGAGACATACTTTTTCAAGGGATCGCAGTATGCGAGGATCCAGGTTATTCGTAGTGGGGCGGACAAAGTAACTTGGGGCCCACACCCGATTGCGGACTATTGGAAGACTCTCGACTGGATCTAGTGGCCTAGCGAAGCTGTGAGCGTGTGAAGAAGGGATCCACGTGGTTTTCAGGGATGAACTTGATCCATCTTCGGTAAAGAATAGGCGGCTTGTACTTAGTTTGCGAAGTTCCTCATTCTAACCGCTTGTGGTGCTGTCTTAGCTGCTCAGGCCAACCAATTGCTCTGCTTCGTTCCTGGTATCTGTTAGTAATTTCGTAATTAAGACCTTGCAGTCTTCTCTAAGCTTTCACATCATTTGCCTTGGGATGATGCAGGATACTCTATGATGCTTGTTTCTCAATCTTAGTCCTTCGTTGAGGTCCTTTTCGTGCTCACCTTGGGCATGGAGTATCTCGTTTCGTGCAGCAAATGAAAACGGGCTCGAGGTAAAGACACAAACACAACGAAACAAACACCCAGATTCCTAATTAGCAAGAACTATCATCTCTTACAGATATACACGTTAGATCCATGTCACAATACACGGAGGACGCTGGCAATACGATGACCAGTCTACGTTATCCCCGATTTTCAGGAAGGCTCGCGCCTCCGCGTCTTCATAGGACACTTTCATCCAGCCGACATCCTCCAAACCACACCCTTCTAACGATTCATGTATTTCAAGTTCTGACGGGCCTGATATTTCAAGCTCGTCCAATTCCTCCTCGTCCGGTTCCTCCGGCTTCCATACCCCGTTTACCAGACGCACGAATCCAGTTTCAGACCTGCATTCCGGGTAGGATACACTCAGAACTGATTCCAAAGCCTCCTGATCCACCATGATGAAGAGGCGATACCGACCCGATTGTGGGAAGCGAGAATGGTCATTGCCCTGCTCCACTTGCGGTGCTGTTACAGCCCATTCTTGAAAATGCTTGCGTAGAAGAGTGGCAGTCGCGCCGTCAAAGGATTGGTCTTCGAAGACTGTAGGGGCGAAGCTGTCTAATAGAGCCAGACCGTTGTAGAACTCCAGATACTCGGTAACATGGGAGAGAAGTCGAGTCATGAATCTGTTCCAGTCGGAGTCGCTTTGATATGTGCAGCGATAAACCACAAAGCCCCAGGTTCTAAATCGGTCCTTTTGGAGGAGTCGTTCCAGTCGGTCGGCGTGATTAAAATTTGTTTTCATTGTAGGGACCCGTTTTGATGGCTTATGAGGCCGATCCTTGTCGGAAATATTCATTGTCGTTCGCACCTTGTGGGAATACTGGCGTGTAGCGGGATATAAAGTGCGACCGATATCAGTGGGGAGGCAACCGACGGAGCGAAAGCTACAGGAGGTGTGAAGCTTGAGTTGGTTGCAGATAGGGGAAAAGATTCTCGTTGTGTTCATTGTAGGTTAGGAAATATGCTTTGATTCGGGATCGGTGGTCGTAGAAAAAATGGTTAAGGATTAAGGGAGCAGAAGGGGCGAAGATACAATCATGTGACAACAATGATAACTCCCTACATTTTATGCACTTGTTACTTAAAACAAACTAACTCAATATGTTTTTATACAGTCAGTGTCCTGAAT
Source organism: Aspergillus sergii (assembly GCA_009193525.1). Lineage (NCBI taxonomy): Eukaryota > Fungi > Ascomycota > Eurotiomycetes > Eurotiales > Aspergillaceae > Aspergillus > Aspergillus sergii. The sequence continues at coordinate 137,345 of ML741772.1, forward strand.
TTGAAGAAACATCGAAAGGCATTGGCTTAAACATGTCTAAATTGCTAGTTCGTTCGTCTAGAGCTAGGGCAGGCAGGCAGCGCTTACTAATGTTATTATCAAGACCTTGGAGCCCTAAAAGGAGTGTTTGTATACATCATACCCTGTAGGTCTCTCAAGTGTATGGCTAATGATATAATGATAATGACGCGCTCCATCGTGTTCCGAAGCCTAGCGCTCAGTATATTTGATTGCAATTCATTTGTCTTCTAGGCGTACAACTACGGTCTCATCCCCCCTGATTAGGAGCCAAGTGAACACCGTTTACCTTCACAATAAGATGCCTAGGAAGAAACCCCAACGCAAACCGAGTACCCAGCTCCCAGAGTCTGACAGTTAGATCCAATGGCGGGGTTCCACCTATACAGCTGTGCGAATGTGATTCCATACATTGTCTCAATGTGGTCGCACGAATCCCCACTCACCACAGTATAGTACCGATTGCAGTCAGATGCAATCCCATGTTGCGTGGGCGCATTTATAGATAGGGCTGCCACGCAAATAGAATGGCCAACTCTCAAAGTCTCACAGTCCGAGCCAATCGCAGGGTTCCACTCATACAGTTGCGCAAAGCTGATCCCATACGTTATCTCGATATAATCGCATGAATCACCACTCACAACAGTGTGGTATTGATTGTGATTGGAGACAGTTCCCGCCTGAGTGGGACTGCTCGGACTCGCAGTTGAGGAAGTAGCCGTGGCCGTGGTAGATGAGCTCGGCCCCTTCACACAGTACGCGTAGCCCAACCAGAGATTGTTGCAGGTGTTGCTAATGCTCGGGTTCTATTGGGAATTGAGCTAGAGTGATACCATAATCGCTCTCGATCGACAGGCAGTCGTCACCGTGTACCACGGTATGGAAGAGCTGACATCCAGACACAACTCCAGTTTGAGTTGGACCCATGGACACTGTGGTGCTGGTGGGTGGGCTCAATTCGGCGCCACTGGAATCCTTTCCTCTGGCGCTCGATTCACAGGGTTTCGTCCGATCGACATTGACTTTTGGCAGAATGTATGGAACGAGCCCAATCAGGCTCTGGCAAAGAAGCCGCCCGTGGGTAATCCAAAGGGGAAACAGCCGGCTAAACCAAGTGAGCGTGTTGCGGAGGCTTTGGGTCGACAACGAACCTCTACCCCTTGATGGCAGTGCAGGGTCAAATCAACAACGCCAAGAAAAGCGCCTTAGAACTTAACGACATAATCGACATCGACAAGATTCGGTAAGCAGCAAAGGACTGTGTCAAAAACGACACGGAGGAAGCAGCCGGCCAGCTACTCTCACTATTCCAGACGGTATGTGGCAAGCTCGCCATGAGTGGTCTAGATGCAACCCCAAACTGATTAAAATGAGTAGGGATTCTCTGTTTTTGAGTATATGCGCGATAGTAGATATGAGCTTCACTTCAATAACGTGAATAACCAAATGTATCAACAGCTGGCATTCATTGAGGAGACAACAGGTTACCACAACCTACAGAATTCGTGGGAGGTGTGGTTAGAAGATCACTCCGAGGCAGTCGTGCAGAACGCGGGGACATGGGCACGGGAAGCCATTCGACAGGTGAGGGCTCCTTTAGTTCAAGCGCACGAGAATGTCGCCATCTGGCCCAATATGATCGCGTGATGAACGCGTTAGAGGAGTTCGAAGACCTCATCGCGCAGATCCGCATGCCGACCTTGTACTATCGAAAGACGCCCAACCCTGACAGTGGGGAAGGGCCAAGCGGATATAATTCATAAATATGACTGTGATAGAGCTGTAGTTGTCAGATAGGTGGAAGATCAGGTGCTGATTTAGCTATTTACGAGACGAAAGCTGTTGAAAAATAAGGCCCCATAGCCCACGTTTCACACCTACAGCCGATTTCTTTATGCTTACCACATTTACTTCTTGGCTGTATAGGTAGGGCGTCATCGAACATCAAAAGTTATCAACCCTAGACCGCGCAATAGGAATACAAGCGCAAGCAGCTTTGATGTTATTTGTTATTCTCGAAATCGCAATGTCATAGTGCTTCTTATAAAACTTTAATCGTCTGTAATTCTCTTAGGAAGAAGCCAACCTTACTACATGGAAAGCTTTCCATATATGCCTCGAGCTCGCGCCTAGACAACAGACCAACCAAATTGAATAGAAATAATATGGCCAGTGTTCAACCATATTAATACGACAAATGACGGGGATCTGCTAATCTTATATCATTTATTAGATTCCTTCACGCGTGTACATGCAATCCATCTAAATGTGGTTGTAACTCCTTCTCCGTATACTCCCAAAGTTGCTCGCATAACTTCTCATCTTTAGCAAGCTTGGACTCCTTTCCAGTTACCCCCACAGGGTAATAGAAAACCCCAGACTCCGCAGCGGGATTGATGGCCGCCCAAAGAGAGTTAAATGCACCTTCGCGAACATCGACGGTTGTAAATCTCATCGCAAACTTGAGAGCCGCCGAGACCAGAAAATTGGAACCCGACATGAACTCTGTCCCAAGATTCGTCTTCACGAGGCCAGGATGGATACTGACGAATTTTATATCCGGATGCCGTTGAGCCAAAGCGCCGCAGTAATGTATATTTGCTAGTTTGGATTGGCCATAGAGAGTCCATGTAGATATATCCGGCATAGGTGTCTTGAGCCGGTTATCCAGAAAGTAGCCCTCTTTCGGCGCACTGGAGTGGAGAGATGAGGAGAGAAAGACAACTCTCACATCCGGTGCTATAGTCGCAGTGTACTTGAGTGTAGGGAGGAGGAGGCGAGTCAAAAGTGCGTGGCCCATATGATTGGTTCCAAATTGGATTTCGTACCCATCTTCTGTTTGTCCGGGAGGAGTGGCCATGATACCCGCGTTGTTGATCAGAAGATCGAGCCGATCAGAACTGGCGTGGAATGTCTTTACCGCCGATTTGATACTCAGGAATGAAGATAAATCCAACGGAAGGAATAATATCGATGGATTGCATGTCGGAAGACTTTCCCTTAATTCGGTTATGGCTTCTTGCGCTTTGGCTTCGGAACGAGCTGCTAGGAAGATTCGAGCTGGATTATGTTTCGCGAGCTGAAGAATTGTCTCCCGACCGATCCCACTATTGGCGCCGGTGACCAAGATGACCTTTCCAGTTAGGTCTGGGATATCTTGGTCCGGATTGAATTGAGTGCCCTTCATAATGGAAGTAGATTTTGCATATCTTGTTGTGTACGGCCTCTGTGGGAAATAGGAAGTCTATTCACTGGAATTAAGAACATGGATTATCATTGCAGGCGCATAGCGATCCCTATTTTATGTACTGACGGTCCAGCATACAAGATTCCTCTCTATGGAAGCGTAGCGGAAATATCGGAGTTAGGGCTCGGCAAGGTGTGGCTCAAACCTACGTGGCGTAAGCAACTCCGAGATCGCCGTCTTCCCGAGCCGGTGGCTCGGGTACTGCAATGCCCGTCTCATGGATTCAAGGCTGACTTACTATGTATAGCACAACATACATAGAATAAACATAAGTATACAAGCGTACTTGTATATAGCTGTGTACCATTCAAACCAAATGAACGTTGAGCTGGGCCGAGAATGTTACCGTTTTGACCCCAAAAGGAAAGCAGAACTCGTTACAGTAGTAGAACTTCTTGACCTGTTATCCATTCTACATTGCGCTTTCTTGCTACCATTTGAATTATGTCGTCATTCAAAACGCGCTAAATATAGCAGTTGACATTCGGCAGCTTAGTTCCTGGCAGACTTAAGAATGTGTAGTGTGCATAATGCATTTATACAGCAGAGAGTCAATAATGAAGAGAGTTACCACCATCCCTTGCGTAAGATGTTGTTGACCACCCCTTCCAAAAATCAGTGTTATTGCAACCCTTTGTTTCCCAGCCATTGCAATTGCGCTGTTATTACACTGTGATCCCTTTCTTTTTCTTCCAGTTGCTTTCGTCATGGGTCAGTTAGCATGACAGAAAGACAACCCTTTCCGTCCATTCCAGGGCATTTCCGCATGCTACAGACCCCTCCAACCACCCGTCCTGCTTCACTTTCGCACCCCTCTCTCAGGTCTCTCGTCAACTCAATGTTGTCCTCACCCATCTTTCAATGATTGCAGTCTTGCCTCGATCCCAGAATGATGATGCCACCAGACTGGCTATACGCGATATTTCTGACTGTATTCTTTGCGGGCTGGGGAGTCGCGATTCAACTTGACATTCAAGATGAGCGTAAGCTGTTACATTCTGCGCCATATTGTTCAAGCGTCGACTTCGATCTTCCTTGTGCATCCCTCATCTCATACTAACCGCGCCATTTATTCCTAGAATCGATCAAGTCCGCAGCCGCAACAGCGGCCTACAATATGATGAGCTATTACCATGGAAACGAGTCGGGCCAAACCCCAGGAAAGCTCCCCGATACATGGTGGGAAGGCGGCGCAATGTTCATGACCCTAATACAATACTGGTTCTGGACGGGCGACACATCTTACAACGAGGTTATCACGCAAGGAATGCTCTGGCAGAAAGGCCATGACGACTACTTCCCGGCCAACTACAGTAACTATCTTGGAAACGATGATCAGGTCTTCTGGGGGCTGGCCGCCATGACTGCTGCTGAACTGAACTTTCCCGAGGAGGATGACGACTCGTCGTGGTTGTCACTAGCACAAGGTGTTTTCAATACCCAGGTCCCGCGCTGGGATACCTCCAGTTGCGATGGAGGTCTCCGATGGCAGATTTGGCCCTACCAGGCTGGGTTTACGACGAAGAATGCGATCTCAAACGGTGGTCTGTTCCAGCTCGCGGCTCGTCTCGGTCGCTACACCAAGAATCAAACCTATATTGACTGGGCGGAGAAGATCTGGGATTGGAGTGCCACTACGCCGCTACTGAAGACGGCTGACTGGAACATTGCCGATACGACTACATCTGAGGCCAACTGTAAGGACCATGGAGATCTGCAATGGACATACAATTACGGCACTTACCTGAGCGGAGCTGCGTACATGTACAATTTGGTGTGTTCCCTTGTTATACCCTCTGGGCCATTCACTACCAGAAAAGTAGTTACATCGCTAACCAGATGTAGACCGATGGAGGTGAGAAGTGGAAAGAAGCTATCGATGGCTTGCTCGGTACCACCATAGCCAAGTTCTTCCCCCATGAGTACGGTGGCGACATCATGTCGGAGATTTCGTGTGAGCAGAGCATGATGTGCGACCGTAACCAAGACTGCTTCAAAGGCTTTTTGTCTTCTTGGTTGACCTTCGCCACTACCATTGCTCCATTTACACAAGACCAGATCCTCCCCAAGATCCATGCCTCAGCCCAAGCCGCAGCCAAGCAGTGCTCTGGCGGCGAGTCTAAGACCGACTGTGGACGTAGCTGGTACAAGCAGGACAAGTGGGATGGTTCCAAATCGCTGGAGTCGGACATGAGTGCGTTGAGTGTCTTGTCGTCCACCATGATCGCTCACAAGAAAGAGCACCAAGCACCCTTAACGGCGGAGACCGGCGGCACCAGCAAGAGTAATCCCAGCGCAGGCTCGGGGCATAAGGATCAACAGGTGGGTACGCCAAAGCCGATCACGACTGGTGATCGGGCTGGTGCCTCAATTGTGACGTTCTTCTTCGCGTGTGGCTGGGTGGCCTCGGTGAGCTGGATGGTTTATGGAGGATAGCCAAGGGACTATATCTTGTCATTAAATATCCGCATTGTACAGAAACTAGGATAGCTTACGTTAGAGACATGGGCATTTCTGAGGCGATTTGATTTATTGACCTTGTAATTCAACCAGGACAGAGTTATGGGTTCCTTGCTGAGTTTCCTTGTTATATCCTTGTGATGGGACTTGGGGTGTTTGAGGCGTTTTATGAAACCCTACTACTGCTCTTAGACTATCTCGTTGTCCATAGATGCTAATGACCAAGTTAAGATGGTCATACCGCCTCTTTACATAAATCAGAGGTACAGATAAGCAAACTTGGGTCACTAACGGGAGATCCACTGGGACTCTTCCAAAAACCCATGGTTAAGTTTTCGTACCCGCACCAGAGTCCACGGATGAACGGAAGATTATATCAACCACACAGCCAGTACGCGGTAATATGGATATTTACTAACATCACTCCAAAAAGAATCCCTGAAACATATACCATGAAGCGAGGCTGAAAACTAACAGCTCTCACGGTTCTTTCCACGCAGTCATCGAGTCAGCACCGAGGAGATTTCGATAGGAATCAATAAACGAGCGACCGACCGACATAGAAGAAAACATTAGTAGATGTAACCAACACCAATCTTTTCACTTTGCAACCTGCCTTGAGAGAAGAACTATTTTATACTTTGTGTACACAATACTTCATCCGGGCACGAGCCAATACCCGTCATCCCCTGTGGCCGGACCGAGTCCATCGGCAAAGCCATCCTGGAAACCTTCAAACCGGAGTTCGAGCGTTTATATCAATCAATACACCATGCTAATCCTAAATTATAATCACCCGACCAAAAAAAAAAAAGAAATTAGATCAAACTAACAACTCAAATCCACGCCGTCCTCCTCCGAGACAGACATTCCCGCAAGCACACTTAGTTCGGGTGCTGCAAGTAGTCTTGTGTCTGTGCCATGGCGTCGACAGGATCTGGCGAGGCCTACACTACTTTAAGGGAGTATTAGAGAGGACTAAGGAGATTTTGGGGATGTTGAGGATGCAGGCATGAATGGTGTGGTTTGTTACTAGGATTATTATAATATTTTGGTCTTTTGGTGCTGCTTCTTGGGGATTTGGTGAAGGTATCGTTAGATATATATTTTATAACCTACGTGGGTGCAAGTGCCTCGTGGAACGGGTCAACCTTTCTCTTTTATTTTTATTCTTCTCTTCTTTTTTCTTGTACATATAGTTATATATCAAGACTAGAGATTTTTTTTTCTAAATAAATTCTAAGGTGTAGTTGCTTCTGAAATAGCGTGAATATCTAGGGTTGCTGGATGTTTACTACGGTGATAAAAGGGCACTTCCCGCTATATCAAACACGGACTACGTAATAAGGAAAGCTTTCGTGTACTCCATCCAGGTCATCCTGGCTACAAGACTAGGCTTCTATTAGAATTTTATCTTCCAACACATACGCAGAGTCCACGGCCACTATCGTCCTTTTAAATTTGGGCGCTTTGCCATAAGTCCCCCGCCACGCCTGATCTTCCTCTAGGACCGTGAACAGTGTTACTAAACTTCTCATGCATCTGGAGTCCATTAACAAAAATTATATCACACATGAACAAGTGACACTACCATCTGAAGAAAAATATTGCCGTACGGACAGAGATGAGGACCACAACTAGCTCTTCAGGGTGATCGGAAAGAGTCAACAACATAGCCAGAACATCAACGACACCTGAATATCCATGATGATGGGTTTTCATTTTTACTATACAAAGAGGAAAAGGGTCTCCAAGTAACGGTGCCAGTATTGATGAGAATACGAGTACGTGCCATATTACAGGGACGAGAAACTAGAATCGTAAACAAAAATACCTAGTGAATAAACAAGAGATTGACAGATTGGGAGTTGCAACATTTGTTCCACCACTCTTAGGGATTCTGAGGTGGCGGACTCTACACGATGAGAAAATTGTCCGATGAGCTCCCCCCATGGCCTTGTCTGAGATCAGCTTATGCCTTCGCATCCAACAAGCATTGATGTGAATTGTTGGGGCCTCAGGCATGACAATGTCTCCTTGCCGCAGGGTGCCCTAAACCACTACGGCCAGTCTACTGTAATTGGACCCATCGGATTTCTACTATAATATCCATGAATCCATCTGTGGTATGGAACAAGCGAAGCAGCGATTTAAAAAATATCCCTACATAGGCTGAGCTAATCTCGGCTAGAGTGGACCTAGTAAGTATCTGAGACAGTGCGTAAAAGATCGTGTTCATCCCTGTGGAGCGGTTCGCTTCAAGATCGTAGGTGGAACCATTCCGACCCACTATGGCCAAGAACGGTTCTATTGTACTGTAGATACTCCGTACCCCGTGCAGCTGGTTGCGTAGTGTCGGAAAAGGAAACGATATACACAAATTTCCCAAGGGATCACCATATTCTTTGGCCAACCTGGGGTTTCGGCTCTTGAGAAATGCGTCCCGAACCGAGCCAATGGGGATGGTCGACCGGCCAAGCGAAGAGATCGGGTAGTTTTCCCGCATGCCCTACATTTCCAAGCATGCAGATCTGGGGATAATAGCTCGCCCCTGCTAGATCTAGTGTTTAGTGCAGGTGCAGGTGCTGGGTGGATCCTCGATCTTCCCATTCCTTACTCTAATCTGAGACCTCGACAATCGGACACGAGGTGATTGACCACTTTTCTACCATAACTATGCGAGCACACCTAAGACTACATACATAATGTTGAACAAAACAAAAGAGAGAAAAGAAAAAGAAAAGAAGAGAGAGGAAGAAGAGAGCATCGAACGTGAATAGATAAAGAAAGTAAAAAGCAGAGAGTTGCCATTAGCGCAAGGCCTATTGTACCACGTACCACTTCTTACATCGCTTATTCGATAAGGGCTTCGAGTCTCACCACCCCTGGCTGAGGGAAAAGATATCCGATACATTTATACGACCCGCATTCCATACATCGCTTATCTCACACGAGGCTTAAAGCATCCCAGCCTTCGGGTTAGGAAAAAGATATCCCGATCTAAACTACTCGCAATTCATACATAGCTGAACAAGAACATATTAGAATAAATTATGATTAACTAATGAACAACTGCCAATCCCTCAGTGATCGGCTTTATTGAATAGGAGTGCATCCACGTATCAAAATACACTGTCCTCGTGTATACCTGCGCAACCAATGCGTTATGATACTATGGAGGGCTTTGTAGATCACTAAATGCTATAAGCCTTTGACATTCTCAGTAGCCAGGCCCCTACCCTTATGAATTCAAATCCAAACTAAAATGTATGAATACTATCATACGTAACCTTTGAGGAATTTCGTGCCTGAAGCTTTACTAAACTCACCGCAAGAGCTTGAGGGACACAGCCCCCTTGTCTTCCCCTAACTGACGATCCTTCATGAATGTAATGTAGGCTTGTTAGATACTGGGGAATCCTCGTGCATGAACTCTGGAAGTATCCTGATCTACATTTGTAAATGCACCTTTATACATTCTACCGCCTGACTCTTTGACTTTACTCGTGCATTTTGCAAATGTAGGGATTTGATAGTCAATGGGCTACAGGGATAGCCCTCTCGAAGGTACACCCTTTGATACTGTCTCGAAGTTTGGGAAAACCAAGGTATGAAGAATGGTTCAACCACCTTGTAGATGGGTAGCCGAAGAACAGTCTAGTCTAAGGAACCAGAGGAGATACAGGTTTCAACCTTGGCTTCAAACGAATCTTGAATAGTCTATAGTATCTATCGGTGTAAGTAACAGATTCAATGAACCAGTAAAGTTAAGTCTCAAAGCTGCAAAATGTATTAGACCACAGCATATCTTGAGCTACATGCTGTACCTTGAGCAAGAACACCAAGGCTATCAGAGAATGCGCCCTTCTTTGAATTCTAACTCAGGAGAATTTAGGGACTCTATGCATCCACTATGGCTCGAGGGAATATGTCTGGCGTACCTGGATAGGTGGATCTGTAAGGAATGTCCTACCTTCGTGCGCTCGGACACCGTACACTGGCTACTGGAATGCAGAGGCATAGTGGCGAGTATCTTCTGCTGAAATAGCATAACAGACGGGCGAATCTAAGCTCCTCCAAAGCTATATAAAGGGCGAGCTCGCCATCCCGAATCAATAATTCATCATCAAGCCTCTCAAGTCATTCACTCAAACACTCTTTGGTTCATCCATCCAATCATTCATTTCAACCTCTTGGTTAAACAAGCCTCTCATTCATTCAAAATGAAGTTCACTACCGTCGCTGCGATCCTCGCTTTCGCCTATGCTGCCGTTGCAGCTCCTCAGGGCCAGGAGGGCCAACAGGGCAAAGAGGGCCAAAAGGGTGGTGATTCCCAGCACGGCCAGGGCTGGGATGACGTTATCATTAAGGACTACTGCTGTCCAGTAGGGGTTAATGGGTATGGTCAAGGTTATGCCACACTAGGCGGAGCAGTTGGATGCTCTGAGCTCAGGCCCAGAGGGACCTGCACTGAGGACTGGCCCGTTTCCTGGTCATGCTATGAGAAGCCAGGCGGCTCTGATGGACGTGGTCCAAGTGGACAGGTAAGTCTTGGTCTGAAACTTGCCAAGTATTATAACAGAATACTAATATAGACTGCAGGTGTGTTTCTGCACCGCGTCTGACAACTGCCCGGATAGTCCTTCGTTCCCTAGCCTTCTGGATTCAGTTTCCGCACTTGCCGGTGCCGTCCCCGCCTTGTCCAGATAGGCGAATCTCGGCAGCGCGGTCGAAGATTATGGTCTTGAGCTTGGCTTATTTTGGGTGTCTCTCTTTTATTTTCCCCTTATACTTTCTGTGGCTCTTTAATCTGTATCCCTTTGCGGTTACGTGAGGGCAAGTGACTGAAATGGTCTTAATACATAATAAAGTCGTTTATCTCGCCATTGCTCTGCTAGATTGTAAAAGTCATTCGCAACTCATAAGAGTTTGGTATTCGGTATGTTCGTTAGAGCAACGCCTACGTCACTCGTAGACGATTAGGCGTTTGAGCTCCCGTTCTTCGGAACTACACCATCCTCCTCATTCTGTAGGCTAACGAGAACCAAAAGCTCATGACTCAAGTTAGACATCGTGTATGTGAGTCGCTTGATATATGCTTGCTGATCGGTAAGTCCAGCCACTGCAGGCCTACCCTGATTTTTGTAGGACAGTTTGCCAATAAGTTTCCTCTTTAAGTAGTGTCTAATGTCACAACTTGATGTGGCCTGCCGTATCATATGTAAATATGTTTCCTGAGTGATGATATTCTTCTATATATATTCGCATGAGCTAATGTTACCAAATACAACTAGCTTACATTGATATTCTTCACTTCAGAAAAAAAAAAAGAAAAGAAAAGAAAGAAAAAAAGAAAAAACAGGAAAATGAAACCAATAGATAGCATATGAATATTATTATTATTATAAAAATATATATATGAATACATATAGGCAGTTGACAACACTTTAGGAGCAATCGTTGATGCAGAGAGTATATGTTGGTCTATGCTACGGTACTAAATATGTATTCAAAGCTAAATCCCCCCATAACAGCATAGGAACTGGGTGTGATGATATATTTTTTCTTGCTTTGATATATGGAGTTGATTTATAAATACATAACAGGCTCACTCTACAGATTCGGTTGCTGACCGGTCAAACAAAGCTCAATTCGTGGCAACTATGACAAAAGCCATATACTATCTAAAGCAAAGTTATTGTCCATTCTCGAACACATTACCTGGTGGTTTAATCTCATCTTGATATATATATCTATCCGCTACATATTCCTTGATCATTCAATAGTCATACCGCCAGGCTTCCAGAGAGAGTGTATTGGGCTCAGAGCCGCCGTTCCCATAAACATTAACTTCAAAACATTGCACATAGAAGGCATTGACTGCTATCACTGCCAAAGTGAGACCACGAGGCACGAAGCCATGACACGGCCAAGCCCCGAGCTTCGTAAACACAAACATCCATTATCCAAAATAGTAAGGGATAACACGGAATCCTTTTCCACTCGCCACACCTCTGGTCATTTCCACCCCCGGACGGCAATTCCGAGCCCTAGATGTGTATGCTGCAAGGGGCTCGCAGAATATCCCACCATTGCCGACATTTCGGTACTTTAGGCGACCCAGACATGACTCGTAAATTACTCCAATAAGCCCAGGAAATTTAAATTTACTCGGCTATGCCACATGGATCCGATCGATAAGCTTTCCGATCTGCAAGGGATGCCTTATCTTCCAATCGATCGCTGCAGCCCTTGCATTCTGGGGACGCGGCGCATTCTCGCCCTAAAGACCTACTGCCAACCAGCGTGGACCTCAAAATCAAGGGTCAGGTTATGATTTTCGACGCTTTGCTTTTGGTCGCAAACCAAACCAGGTATGTGGCCAATGCTGTTCAGCTCTTCAACTCCTTTCTTAGGGGTGGGAGGGCAGTCGCCCCAGCGTGGGCCTGGGATTGATTAGGATTGTGGACTTGGTCCGAACATCATCGTCATTATCTTCAATCCTCACGAGTATGACTTATATCATTTCACTGGTTGTTGTCTAAGATCTAATCTATCATACACAGCACGATGCTTTTATAATCAGTACGCTTTGCCCTATCTTACCCAGTCATTTCTAACAGCGATAGGATCCATGACCATGACTTCGCCATCTCCTACACCGTGTGCACTGCATCGCAAGTAGTCCATGCCCTTCCCTCAGCTGAACCAGGTAAATTCAAGGCCCCCCCGCTTCCTGTCCAGGACTTAACTGGAAGAAAAGCCATCAGCAACAGAGCACAATTGGTACCCTTCAATGTATGGATGATCACTAGCAGAGTCCCGCAACCTACGCCACCTCGTCCCGTTGACGGGTACCATGTACCTCCGAAAGAAGCTTTATCGTATCCCTGATGAACTCTCGACTCTTGCTCAGGCCTCGGGTGGGATGATTGTAATGAGCAAAGGCATGTGGCACACCCGCGTACCTTTTCATGGTTACTTGATTTCCTGCCTCACGAAGTAACTGCCCATAGTGCTCCGCTTCATCCCTTTCTACATCAAACTCGGCCGTCACAATGTGTGCCGGGGCCAGTCCCTTCATAGAGGGTGAGAGAATAGGTGTCATTCTCCAATCTGAAAGGATCTTCGATCGGACCTCTTCGTCCGTGCCAATGTAGTAATTCAGGAACCAGGACTCCCGGGCGAGTGGGGACCAAGGTAGATCGGAGCAGAATATGGCACTGGGGTACGGGCAACTTTCTGCAGTGAGGGGCTGAGCATTAGATATAGACAGCGGTACGTAGCGCATATCGGTCGCAGGCACCACCATCAGTTGAAGTTTCAGTTCGAGAGGGGGGGAGCAGTCGCGTGCAAAGTGGGCAAGGACAGCTGTGATTAATCCACCTGACGACAGTCCTCCGATTGAGATGGAGTTGGGATTAACGTTGAGAGTTTGTGCGTTGGTATGTGCCCATTGTACCGCAGCCCAGCAGTCATACAGCGCGATAGGATACTGATATTCTGGTGCAAGTCGATAATCCACATCGATGATAATGATAGATGACCCGTTGCAGATGCTTCGGCACCAGGCGGCTTCGGATTGTAGGCCTCCAAGTACCCAGCCGCCTCCGTGGAAATTTAGGTGTACTGGAAATGGACCTGGCCCAGCTGGCGTGTAGACGCGACATGTGATGAATCCCTCGGGATTTGAGACGGGGACCTGGTAATTTTGGACATGATGTACTTCGGGGCCTGTGGAGAGAGGTCGAGACACGTTAGGTGACACCCTTCGATATAGAACTATGGGCAGAACTCGCCTGTCCACGTTGGGTAGGTAAAGCTGTATCTTTCAGGGCATCGTCGAAATTCTTCGATAGTCACCAAGTGAGCCCCTTCCATGTTCTTCCCGTGATTTGTCCACATCTCCTGCCATTCAACATCTAAACCGTTCAGGTACTTTTCCGGTATCACGTTCCCCTCCCTCCTTGCAGAGGTATGGACTGTGATCATGTGTTCTGCTTCCGTGATTGTAGCCATCGTGCGGATATGAACTTTCAAGTGATAAAGATTGCGAAGAGACAGTCTCCCCAGTGGCGATATATTTTGACAATATCGTTTTCATCACCGGGCACAATCGTTATCACTCGTGAAGGAATTTCTATAGAGGACTTCATGGATATAGTGGACCGGCAGCGGCATCGCTTTCCATTGGTGGCATTGAAACCCACTTTGATAGGAACGTCGCGATCGGCATCCACAACCTCGTATCGCTTCCCCGCAAAACGCCTTATCAGGAACTGGAGATAAGAGGTGTGGGGAGGCTATAAACGAAGCAGCAATAGACTGATTCGACGACGCTTCGCCCTTCCCAGCTTAGATTTTCATGCACAGCGTCACACCAGTCATGCCGGAGAGCACAAGAACTCCAGACGTCCCGGACCGTCAAATCCAGTCCACGGTGACTCACTCAGACGTACCGAAACCTCTTCAAGCAAACCAGGCATATGAACCGGGTTTGCGTCGGGTGCCTGACCGTATTCCTTGGGTTGTCGGACTCATCATTGTCGTGGAGCTTGGGGAAAGATTCACCTACTTCGGCCTTAGCGGACCGCTGCAGAATTACATCAAGTATGTTGTTTCGCTACTTTAGATTATCAATAACTGCTAAACACAACGATAGAAATCCATACGTGCCTGGTGCGGACCTGCCAGGTGCTCTTGGTAAAGGACAGGCAATTGCATCCGCTCTAGGTAACTTTTTCAAGTTTTGGGCGTATGCTTCCACCGTCCTGGGGGCTATTATAGCTGGTAAGGCCAAGCTATGTTGTGTGCATGAAAGGTCCCTTGTCCACTGACTCATCGTCTTCATCACCACATAGATCAGTATGTCGGCAAGTTTAAAGCTATAGTCATAGCTTCCGGGATTTATATCGTCGGCTTGACTATCCTTGTGGCAACCGCGACCCCAGCAGCCATCAATGGCGGGTCTGCATTTGGTGGGCTCATTGCCTCGATGGTTATCATTGGACTTGGAACGGGTGGAATCAAAGCGAATGTTACTCCTTTCTGTGCCGAGCAGTATCAGAAAGGTAGCGCTTTTGTCAAGACCCTGAAGTCAGGAGAACGTGTTGTTGTTGACCCTGAGCTCACCGTAGAGCGAATGTTCATGTGGTATGTGCCTTGTTCCTGTCACCTATGCTGCACAATATTGATAGAGCGGTCAGGTTCTACTGGGCCGTTAATATCGGCGCTCTATCACCATTGATTACCGTCAACGTAGAAGCCAAAGTGTCCTTTTGGCTAGCCTTTCTCATACCTTTGATGTGAGTGTATATAAAGCAATACCGGTGGTTCATCAAGATTTGACTGATATTGAATTGCAGTGTGATTGTCCTTGCTGCCGTCGTCTTTCTATGCAGCAGCAATTTGTATATCAAAAGCAAACCACAAGGTTCACCAATAGTCGAAACCGCCAGAACCGTATATGTTGCTATGTCGGAAAGGGGCTTTGAGAACGCAAAGCCGAGTTCCCTGAGCCAGCGGGGTCGGTTAGAGAAATACTCTGTTGCCTCCAGCGCCAACTACACCGATCAAAGTGTCGATGGCGTTAAGAAGGGCATCAGAGCCTGTAAAGTAAAGAATGTCCACATTATTGGCTGTTTCTATCGATTGCTGACCATGAAAAACAGCTATTCCTCCTCTTCCCGTTTTATTTCATTTGTTGGGTCCAGATCTGGAATAACCTTATTTCTCAGGCTGGTCAAATGGCTTTGCACGGCACTCCGAATGATTTGCTGCAAAATCTAGACCCCATAGCCTTGATTATCTTCATTCCATTGCTCGATCGTAAGTGCAACCGTGTCTACTCACATGGCAGCGGTCTAACAAATTACCAGTCGTGGTCTACCCAACGTTGCGTCACTTCAAGATTGATTTCCGACCAGAGTTGAAAATTACTGTCGGGTTCTTCATGGCTTCCATGTCGATGGTGTACGCCAGTGTGCTCCAGCACTACATCTACATCTCCCCTGCTCAAAGTATTCATGTTTGGGTTCAGACACCTGCATACGTTCTCGTCGCCTTTTCAGAAGCTTTCGTTGTGGTGACTGGCTTGGAGATCGCATATACCAACGCGCCCGAAAGGTAAGATAACCTTTTCACTATCCGGTCAGCACATCAACTAACTAGTCTTGTGAAATAGTCTGCGCTCCCTGGTTTCTTCTCTGTTCTGGTTGACTATTGGCGTAGCGGCGGCCATTTGTATTGGACTCGCTCCAGTTTCACAGGATCCCTATTTAGTTTGGATGTATGGATCCCTAGCGATTGTAGGTTTCGTGGCGGGAATCCTCTTCTATGTACTCTTCGGAAGGACATCGAAGCAGCCGGTTCCAGTGTTAGATTCGGTGGAGACCACTCCGGGCCAGCGGGAAGACGAAGAGGCCCAAATTGAGAGTGGTAAACATATATTAGTGACGGCGAAGGATACATAGCCGAATGGTTCTTCAGTCATTAGATTATCCTTAATATTGTTGTCCTTGTTTGAAAACCGTCCGGGTGCAATTAGTCATGATATTCTTTCGTCTTGGTTAGATGCTCAATTATCGGCTATCTCATTCATCTTATCGTGCTGATAGGGCCAATTACTCTCCACTCAAAACTCCACAGGAATGCCGCCAATCGGAGAAAGGCCGGATATGCCGTTGATATGACACTTTCATGAAGTGGTTTATATAGGCCAGCATAGAATGTTAGACGCCATAAAGCACCAAGGATCCATCCAAGATGGCGCATAACAATATTGTGGTGCTCGGGTAAGAACACATAGAAGCCTTCGACTTATGTACATGTTCTCTGATGTTAATCATCCAGGGCGGGTATCATCGGCTTGAACGTGGCCTTGGAGTTATCGAAACGTGGCTATGGACAGCATATCACAATCATGGCGGAACATCTTCCAGGAGATGAATCGATCGATTACACATCCCCTTGGTGCGCACAAATGGTTACAAATTCTATTCGACAGAACATACCCTGACGCTCCGTCTATGATTTAGGGCTGGAGCGAATTTCTCGGGCATATCGGGCAGCGATGCTAATGCGCTGCGCTGGGATCAATCTGGCTACTCGGCCATGATGAGCTTGATTGATGCTGGGGCGGAAGAGGCGAAGTACCTGTGCAAAACAGAGTCAACAGAGTACTGGGATCAAGCCCCATCGCAGGATAAGATCAACAGTATGACTGAATACCTGCGCGATGTAAGGCTGTCCACCACATAAATCTCCATCATAGCACACAGACACAGTCACCAGTCAATTGTGCTAACCTTGTGAGCTTTAACTGATAGCTTGTCATAATACCTCCATCCGATCTCCCTAAGGGAGTTGCCTTCGGTATAAGGTTCACCACGATCACAATCAACGCGCCCGCACATTGCGAACATTTGGAACACCTCCTATCCCAACCTCGGTATGGAGGTGTAAAATTTGTCCGCCGGAAGGTATCAAGCTTACAGGACGCCTTCCTTCATGGAACGCAAATTGTCTTCAACTGCGTCGGCAACGCAGCACTCAATTTAGCGGGAGTTGCCGACTCGAAATGCTATCCAACGCGTGGTCAGATTATTCTTGTCAAGGCGCCATCAGTGAAAGTCAATGTTATGCGGCATGGCAAAGACTACGAGACATATATCATTCCACGACCCCGCTCAGATGGCACCGTGGTGTTAGGTGGCTACCTACAACCAGGTGACCGCACTAGCCAGGCCCGACCCGTAGAGACTGAATCTATCCTGAGTCGTACAGCAGGCCTCCTGCAAATTCTTGGGAATGAAGAAACAGAGATCATTCGCGTTGCAGTAGGACTGCGGCCATCACGGCAGGGCGGTGCCCGAGTGGAGCTCGAGACTACGCCAGAAGGAAATACCGTGGTGCACAACTATGGCGCAGGAGGGACTGGGTTTCAGGCTGGGATGGGAATGGCCAAGGATGCAGTTGATTTGGCATCGGACATCCTCGGCCATGTTCAAGCCCAGAGTAAACTATGATAGCAACGACATGCGAATATATAGATCTGCGCTTTAGAAAAAACTTTAAATCCGTTGAAAGAGACATATGAGTATTACTATGCCAAAGGGCAAGGAGAGAAGTCCTTCGCCAGGTCCAGGTGCAATAAATGAGTGTAAGATGCAGTAGAGAAGTCAATAACGCGAACCACGGAGGCTAGGGAGCCAGCCACCTGCCTAACTGGGATAAATGACTAATAATGGCACGTGACGGCACATTATTCTATGCTTGGTATAGTCTCTAGACACCCGTGACCGTCACTGCTCCGTTATGTTTCTCTCTCTCCCTCAATCACAGGCTCCATTATCACTAGTTTAGATACATGGACAATGGCACATCTACTAGAAGATACCCATCTTCAGGGACTGGGCCTCGTAGGTACATGAGCAAAGCTCAACGCGCATGCGACCTTTGTCGCTCGCGGAAATCGGCGTGTCAGATCGACACAGCTCCGCCTTGCCGCCTATGCAGGGTTCATGGACAACCTTGCGAATTCACTGACCGTATAGTCCGTAAGAAGAGGCGCCCTCTACCGGATACTTCCTGTCTGTCACAAACCTCTTTCAGCGGTGAAACTGTTTATAGTGATGGGCGAATGAACGAGTCATTGGAATTTAGAAGCTTGGTACAGCCGGCGGAATCAATAGCCATGCATATGACGGAAGGCCCTATGCAAGATGATGTTCCTAGGGCTGTCGAGCAGTTATATGATATGAGCTTGGTGCAAGGGCTTGAAAATCCGCCTGCCTCTGTCCTAGGTAGCGGAGATCATGGAATCATGGACGAGCTAATGCTCAGCATTTATGAGGGTCAGGGATTATCTCCTATACAGCCGAATCCTGCTCTGGGTCCCTCCCTCGATAACCATCCATCATTGTCTTCTCAGCTATGTGGTTTGACCGGTGATATGGATCCCTATGTTCTACGACACTATCGTTTCGATGCAAGGGGAGAGTTTCCATTTTCCAAGCTTGCTATACGGTCAGTGCAGGATACAGAGATGCCAGTGCAATTTTTGTTGTCGAAACCCGAGTTGAGCAACGAGTCAAAGGCCGCAACCAGCCTGGAAGCACCATTTGCTGAGGAAGCGTTGCCCGAATTATCGCAAATTGTCGCTCCAGAGATTGGGGAACGACTGATCCAATTGTGAGTTGGTTGAGTTCGAGCCAGCCTTCCATCGCGACTAATGTACCATCAGGTTTTCGCGTTTTATTAACCGGCAATTTCCTATCTTGTCTGAGGATAGCCTGCCAGCGCCACGAGCCGCGTCAGCACATCTCCTAGCGGCGATATACTTGATCACTCAGCCCTTTACGACGTTCGATGACTACTTATGTATCGAGTTCGTTTACAATCCTCCGTCGCCGCAAGTCTTATTCAGAATCGCCTGGAGCGAACTCAATAATGCCTTATCCCAACCTACAGTTCAGTCTCTGCAAGCAGCACTCATCCTCCTATTGCACCCACCTTTGAATCCTTTGTTGCTTGACAGCGCAGCGAAATGGACGCTTCTCGGTATGACTGTGTCAATGGCACAAACACTCGGTCTACATCTGGATCCTACCATGTGGAACCTACCATCAAATGAGGTCCGTACCCGTCGTCGTCTATCGTGGGCGGTATTCGCCCTAGACAAATGGCTTGCCTTTAGCTTTGGCAGACCAAGCCACATCTCAAAGGATAATTGGCTCATTACTGAATTGGAATCGAGCGATATTGAACTCGGGGACCCTGCCAGTGGTGCTCATCCATATGCTATCGAATTTTCAAGGCTCACCACAATACTAGACAATGTTCTGACAAGTCTTTAGTAAGCGATGACCTTGAGATAACCTTCAAGGAACCCTAGTATTTACACTTTAAAAGGCTAAGTGAACTGACCTATCTTTAGTTCCTTACGTTCATTGTCCACCCTCTGCAAAGACTTTAGTTTGACAATCTCTAGCGCTCGTCCTCTTATGCAAGACCTCACAACATGGTATACTGGCCTACCTGTATCCCTAGCCATGGAAACGACGCCCGGGTGTAAACAAGCATCAGATGACTCAGCGTCTCTCCACATCGCCTATCAATCTGTAAAGATCCTAATCCTCCGTGCACTACTCCGCCCCTTTCACAATGTGGATCACCTTTCCTCCAAGCTAGAGCGAAATGAAGAGTGGCATGCCGCACGATCGCAGATTCGCCAGACGGCATCAGCCGAGTCAAATGCCGCCCTGAGCCTTATATCGAGCCTACAGCCAGCACACTACCAGGCATTCTGGGCACCTTGTATGTGTGACTTGAATTATCTTTATAAGGCCTGTATACTGACAAGAACAGGGTTGAAAACATCCTTTGCTTGTATAATGAATCTTCTGTTCCTTCTGACGGTTACCGCTCACCAGCCATGTGGTTCTGATGGTACGGAATCTGGGGAAGACTACAGGCAGCACAGGCAGACCCTTGACCGGGCGAGAATGGTGTTTCGTTTGCACGCAAAAAGTCTCGATATCATTCGATTCTCCCTTTTGCGCATCGATGCGGTATTTTGGATTGGATGGGAGAGGGTCTTGGGCTTCCCTTGAACGCCTTAAAAGTGCTATTAGAACTGTAATAATGGCAATGGCCAATGCAGTCTTACAGAGGGAGTATGCGCTTGTTCATGAGAAATCTAACTGTGAAACCGATGCGTGCATGGCCCATTTGGTGGCAGTCTCGGCTAGAAATGCTGCATCTCTGCAGCAAATCTCAATACAATGTTGGAATTTCTTCGACGGTACGCGGATATCTCGCTTTGTCAGCTCTTCTATATAACCACCGCACGCCGAATTTCACCACCAGCACCGGGTGAAATCGATGAGATGTGTAGTCAAGTAGAGGCAGCTATTGGGGACCAGACCGAGGTTAACAAGGCCATACTTTCTAATTCGGTGTTCACCTTCCATTGAAGGGGAGAGTCATGCCGTTGAGGAAACGAATTATTTACCAGCACCAATTATTCACGGCGGGCCTGAATTAAGACCCAGTGACGGTAACGTCCTTACAGTTCTTCAGATCATATCCGAGGATGCCGGAAAAGCCATTGCGGATCTCATCGATGACGTCGTCTTTCCCGATATGGACATTGATTTGCTACTCTCCCTCGTCATCTTCAGCAGATTTCGTGAAGAGTTGGGCCTGGATAATTTCTAACTAGATTCCGTCTTCGTCGATAACCCAAGCATGGCAGGCTTAAAATCATTCCTCACAGACAACCCAAGCTCAAGTCCAATTGCGGCAGAAACGTCAAGTAGGAGCCCAAGCCCGGTCGAACGAGTTTCGCCTTTTGAGGACAAAGTAGATGTTACTCCCATCTCATCCCGGGGTAGCGACACCATGGAACAGATTCAAACCGTCCGTCAGGCTACCTCAGTTGTTCTCCAGGGCTCTCCGAAGACCTGTAGCAGAACTTTATTCCTCCTCCCAGATGGGTCAGGCTCTGCCACATCCTACGCTTCGATTCCTCGAATCGATAAAGACACTTGTGTTATTGCGCTCAACTCTCCATACATCAAGGACCCCTCGAAGCTCTCTCACTGCTCGCTTGGCGATCTCATCAAGGGATACCTGAATGAACTGCGTCGACGCCGGCCAACTGGCCCCTACCACCTCGGTGGATGGTCGGCGGGAGGGATTCTCGCCTATCGACTTGCACAGATACTCAGTGACGAAGGAGAAGAGGTTCGCAGTCTTATCCTCATTGACTCGCCTCCACCCCGGGGCCTGGATCGACTGCCACAGCACTTCTACGAAATGTGCGATTCGCTCAACATCTTCGGCAAATTGGGTAAGAAAACTAATGTGGAGGACAGCAAAAAGCGTGCCCCAAAGAAGCCTGACTGGTTGATTCCACACTTTAATGGGGTCATCGATATCCTGCACAATTACTGGGCCGAGCCCCTCATGGACTCTCAATGCCTCAAAGTCTCCCTCATCTGGGCCTGTAGTAGTATTATGGACGATACAAATTTGCCACCCTTGATGCCTCACAAGGACGATACGGAGGGAATGAAATTCTTGACGGAGAAAAGAAGGGACTTTTCTGGCAATGGCTGGGAAGATCTCTTCCCAGGGAGTAAGCTTGTCATTGAGAAGGCCCACGGCGCGAATCACTTCTCTATGATGGTAAGTTATGCTCATGTGGCATTGTGGGAATAGATTACTGATGGATGAAACCAGCAAGGGCCATTTGTTATTGAATTGGCGCAGTTCATACGCAAGGCGATGTGCTAGTGTCCTAGGAATGGCATGCCGAAGATTGAGGCCTTTTTCGATCAGATTGAGCGCAGGAAAACCAACACATATTTTGTAGAATGAGTACCTGATACCGCAAAGCGCCTAGTTTAATAACATGACGTCTCTCAAAGGGAGCTTTGCTGAAAAGCCCAAACGTGGGACTGAAAAGAAACCATAGATGTTAGTCCTCGCTGCAGTTTATGAGAGTAGACTAGCGCTTCTCCGATAAGTTTCCAAGTTGGTTAAGCTTAGGGTCACTGAAAGGAAGCGGAGCCGAGGGCTCTTCTCCAGCACAAGTTAACAGACTCTTAGATTCGAGCGGCATAAGAGAAAGCCCTTCAACACCAGTCTACTTAATAGCTTTAATCATCCCTTTTCTCGTTTTTAAACCTTCAATCCTGTAGCATTGGTCTTCCCGTTGTTTCCAGAGGTAGAAGTCAAAGCCGGACTGTGCAATATACAGTCTTTATCCTGGCATGGTACACATCACTGGTCTAGGGTTTTTCACCCAATGTATCGCATCGGAAAGTTTGTTCCTTCCCGGCACGCAACTGCAGGATAAGTAATCGATTTCTAAATTCTCGACGTGGTCAGATCACCCCCCTGGAACGAGACTATCCTGCGATGACAACTGAGCCCATGCCTAAAGTAGCATAATTCATTGCGTTGTACGTACAGTTGACCGCGGCGGCATCCTTGGGTTCTGAATAGTTCCTGGTAGACCCTTCTGTTTGGTTTGTTTGCACATTATCCAATCTACCCAGCCGTCTCTTTGTACGGATAATGCACGTCAGTTCAATAAGATATACACAGTACTGTATAGGACAGGGCATGGACCCAGAAGATATATGCAAGCTCCTGCACTTTGTAAAAGAACAATATTTCTAAACTAAGTGAAACTACTTGTTAGCTTGTTGGGCATAAGAAGAATAGAATATCCTGTGTGTATCAATGTACCTATGTGAGATATATATTTTCCTTTCTTTCAACCCTAAACTATAGCCGCTGGCTAAAACCAAGCCTATGTCGGGTGCTGTGTATAGGTATTAATCTAAACTCTAGCTCCTATGAGCACATATTCTATAAGCCGCCAATGACTGCTTTCAAGCTGTCCGTTGTGTAGTACTATGTACTACGTAGGACATGCAACTATGAGGGTCGGTCAAATCACGTGATACGCAACAAAGGCTTACTAGTGCCTTAATATGAGGTGAGGCCTATTCATGAAAAGCCTTGTCCGGGTCACTAATACTATTATTGATCCTATTGTCTACCATAAGGAGGGGGTTTTGGAAAGTGAAACAATCCCTAGGGATCATAATTGAGACATGTTGTACGGGTCATTGACCCCTTGTCGGGTTAATTCAATCCGGGGCTCCGAGAGGGATATCAAGGGAATGCTGAAGTTCCGACATCCGTGAGTATGACATCCGTGAGCATGTACCTAGTAGTCCTGGTGAGAATCCTCAATTATGCATGGATCAAGGTTGACCGAACACGGGATGTCAGACTGGCAGACAAAGGAATAACCGACAATAAAAGAGAGAGAGTTGTACTGTGGTCCAGTTGTACTGTATGGTAAGAGGTGAATGGTTCTAGATGGCGTGACGGACGGGAGTGGTGCGTCACAATCGTCGCACGCTAACCCCGATGGGGTTACGCCCTTGCGCCGCCCAGGCGCCTGAGGCCACTGCCAGGCAATTCTTCTGCCTTCTATTCAATAATAATTAATTTGATTCATGCAAAGCCGAAATGCTAATAATATCGAAGACGCACACACACACACATTCGCCTGCTGTACTCCGTCCTCCTGCCCCTTTTCTTTTCTGTTTTCCCTCCATTGCTGATTTTGATTTTCCTTCTATCTTCAGTCTCATTTTGTCATTTCGATTGAAAATTTCCGACGTGCTTACCCGTAAGCAAATGATCCCCCCCGTCATCTCCACCCGCCGCCATCATTCTCGAAAGACTGGAACTGAGTGGTGCTAACGCTAAACCACATTAGGTCGTGTGCCTTTTCCACCCCATTCGAGGCTGGTTCCTCCTCCACTCGTCCCTAGGTTCCTTTCTTTCCCATCCAGCCCTTCATTCAACCGTCGCTACAGACTGATGAGCTGTTGGGTATCATCTCGTCGACGTCGATATATTTACAACGCCTATCGTTCCCACATTGTAGTCCTTCAGGATGCGGTGGCGGCTGCCTGGCGCCCGATCGACTCTCCCCGCCGGCGTCGCTCTTCTTCTGCTCCCTGTTCTTGTTGCTCCGCAGCAGCAGCCGGAACATCATGACCTGCCTTCCACCTTGTCGGCCCCCTTAGGGTTCACCGGCCATGCTGTTGGAAAAGATTTGCACACTCCATTGAACGTGAAATCCACCGATGCGAGCGCCCTAGCAACTATGGCTCTGGCGGGCCCCGGCCGCGCCGTTCGAGCCCCTCCTGCCCAGGTCAGCAGTCCGTCTGCTGGCCTGTCTACGCCGCTTAACGCGCGATCTCTGCAGGATTGGGAGGTTGAGGACTTTGTCCTACTGGCGACCGTCGACGGTTCCATTCACGCTCGTGACCGCAAGACTGGCACGGCCCGTTGGGCCCTCGAGGTGCCGAGTAGTCCCATGGTCGAAAGCATCTATCATCGAGCAAATCGATCCAGTTTCGATCGGACCCAACCGGAAGATGACTTCATATGGATCGTCGAGCCGAGTCAAGACGGCAGCCTTTTTATATACAGTCCCGGTCCTGACGCAGGATTACAGAAGTTGGGGTTGACGGTGAAAGACCTGGTGGACAAGACACCGTATTCAGGAACGGACCCCGCCGTTACGTATACCGCTCGGAAGGAGACCACTCTCTATACTATTGACGCTCGCACCGGTACCATTCTGCGCGTGTTCAGTTCTCGAGGCCCAATCCCCTCGGGACAGGAGTGTCGGAAAGTTGACGGACTCGACATGGACTCGGATGACTGCGAATCCCCGTCCGGCACACTGGTACTCGGCCGGATCGAATATGCGGTAGCTATCCAGAATACCGAAACGGGAGATCCGATCTGTACATTGAAATACTCAGAATGGGCGGGCAACAATCGGGACTTAGACCTCCAGGATCAGTACTACCGAACCATGGATGAGAGTCACATATATAGTATGCATGATGGAGTAGTGCTGGGCTTCGACCATTCTCGGATGGAACGACCGCGTTATACCCAACGATTTTCCTCACCAGTTGCTCGGGTTTTTGACGTCATTCGCCCAACCAATCTCGATTCACCTGACGCACCCACGCCTTTGGTGCTTCTCTCGCAGCCTCTGCAGCCTCCTGACCCTGATTATGGCTCACTGGATGATCGAGATACCCGTGTATATATCGATAGCACTGAAGCGGGTGGTTGGTATGCCTTGTCGGAGGAGACATATCCGTTGGTCACTGGGCGGGCCAAGATGGCACAATGCTACGAGAAGGATTACTTCCGTCATGGACAAGCGCTCATGAGCCTGACACCTGGTCAACAACGAGACGCGTTGGCTGGTGTGCACTCGCTGAATGGTCCGCGTTTTGTTAGTCACATCCCCAGCCTATCGGGATCCTCGAGATCGGAGCTTTCCAATGGCACTCCCCAGGACTTGGCCCGCAGTCACTCAGAACTAGCTCTTCCTCCAGCGTTACGGCATAGTACGATCATCCGAAAGGGGTGGGATAACGCCGTTGACATCTTTGTGACGTTGATATTACTGTTCTTCGGGGCCTTCATCTATCTCAACTCTCATAATATTCAGGAACTGGCCAAGCAGAAGTTGGATATAAAGAACATCATTTCTTCCTACCAACCACCTCTATCCACACCATCGACTCCAGTCGTTGGCGCGCAACTCAAACGTGACGCTAATCCTGCTCGACCGGTGCCTAATGTCACAGTTGATGTCAGTGTTTCTGAAGACCAACAACAGGGCGGCGACGCAACCCCCAAACCCAAGAAAGACCGCAATGCCCTCGGGCCCGATAGCACGCCGCGAGTACGCATTCGAGAGCCCTCTCGAGGTCCGGATGGCGACGAGGACGTGGATGAGGTGGCTTTAGATGGCGCGGAGAAGCCCAAAAAGAAAGCTCGTCGTGGCCGTCGTGGAGGCAAGGCGCACAAGCGGGGCAAAAAGCCGGACTCCGAAGGCGACTCTCAAACTGATCGGGTTGTCAATGACGTGAACAACCTCCAGCCTAAGTCTCGTTTAGAGCCTGATGTGCAAATGGTCCGTACAGTGTCCAACGAGATCATGGAGATGGATGGTGTTCTCCAAATTGGCCGGTTGAGGGTATTCACTGATGTCGTCCTGGGACATGGAAGCCATGGAACTGTCGTGTACCGAGGTTCGTTTGATGGACGTGACGTCGCTGTGAAGCGTATGCTTGTTGAGTTTTACGACATAGCGTCTCATGAGGTTGGCTTGTTACAAGAGAGTGACGACCATGCGAACGTTATTCGTTATTTTTGCCGAGAACAGGCGGCTGGCTTTCTCTACATCGCACTCGAGTTATGCCCAGCTTCTCTGCAAGATGTGGTGGAGCGCCCTTCGGATTACCCACAATTGGTCCAGGGTGGACTGGATGTAAACATGCCGGATATTCTGCGTCAGATTATCTGCGGCGTTCGGTACCTGCATTCACTTAAGATTGTTCACCGTGATCTGAAACCACAGAATATCCTAGTGGCCATGCCCAGAGGACGTGCTGGAGCGCGGTCCTTGCGTCTTCTCATCTCCGATTTTGGCTTGTGCAAGAAACTAGAAGATAATCAAAGCTCT
This sequence comes from Aspergillus sergii, assembly GCA_009193525.1. Lineage (NCBI taxonomy): Eukaryota > Fungi > Ascomycota > Eurotiomycetes > Eurotiales > Aspergillaceae > Aspergillus > Aspergillus sergii. Next base: position 164,164 of record ML741772.1, read on the forward strand.
TTCCGAGCCACCACGGCACATGCTGCGGGAACATCTGGCTGGCGGGCTCCTGAACTTCTCGTTGATGATGACAAGAGCTCGGTAATTCAAAGTACTGAGTCCCAGCATACCGAGTCTTCGGAGCCTGCTGTTGTTGACCCCCAAACCAACCGACGAGCCACCCGTGCTATCGACATCTTTTCTCTGGGTTGTGTGTTCTACTATGTCTTGACCAGGGGCAGCCACCCATTTGACAAAAACGGCAAGTTCATGCGCGAGGCCAACATTGTCAAGGGCAACCACAACCTCGACGAACTCGAGCGCCTGGGTGACTATGCCTTCGAAGCCCGCGATCTTATCCAGTCGATGCTGTCACTTGATCCACGGAAACGGTAGGATTTTCCTTTCACATTATATAACATCATTATATTATATCGACATGCTAACACTTTCTAGACCCGACGCTAGCTCCGTCCTGACGCATCCATTCTTCTGGAATCCATCTGACCGTCTCACCTTCCTTTGCGATGTATCCGACCATTTCGAGTTTGAACCACGTGACCCACCGTCCGAAGCTCTCCTGTGTCTGGAATCCGTCGCGTCACGCGTCATGGGCCCAGAAATGGACTTCTTACGTCAGCTCCCCACTTCCTTTAAAGACAATCTGGGCAAGCAGCGCAAGTACACCGGTTCAAAGATGCTCGATCTCCTACGGGCATTACGTAACAAGTGCCATCACTACAATGACATGCCCGAGCATCTGAAGGCCCACATCGGTGGTCTGCCCGAAGGCTATTTGAGTTTCTGGACCGTCAGGTTCCCGAGCTTACTCATGAGCTGTCACTCCGTTATCGTGGATCTGAAGTTGACGCGGATCGACCGCTTTAAGCGGTACTTTACCGTACCGGAATAAAAGATTGTTTTGGTTATTGCATACATTGCATATGTTGCATATTGTCATCTCTGATATATTTGCATGATCGTATGAATTCTCTTGTTGTGTTATTATACATCCATAGACACTGTTTATCCTACAATATACTTTTGGGTTATAGTGGTTTTGTATTTTCTTAATCTTGTATAGATCATTTGAAGTACCCCTTAGATCTTCTACAACAATATCATGTTATGAAGAATTTCGTCAATTCATACCAAACTGTTAAGTAATAACATATGCTCAGATTCAATTAGATACACTACCCATCACCCAGCAAACAACGACCTGCATCCAAGAAAGGAAACAAACTATACAGTACAAACAAAACTATTAAGCAACACAAATAAATGAAAGAAGCTAAAATAAAAGACTCATTTCCGCGGTATAGCGGTCCTTAACTTCCCTACCGTGCCACTAGACAAGATATCGCCCGCATCCGCGCCACTCTCACTCTCGCTAGAGCTAGAGCTAGAGCTAGAGCTCTCGTCCTCATCCTCGGACTCAGAATCCGATGGCCCCGAGAAGATATCCTTACGCGGCTGGCTCTTCCGTTTCGCCGCCTCCTCCTCTTTCTTCAGACGTGCCTGCGCCTGCTCTGCGCGTTGCTGGAAGAGGAGGGATTTGAGGGTATTGCGGGTTGGTCGGGAGCCGGTGGGGGTTGATTGAGAGGAGGTTGGTTGTTGCTGGCTGGAGGGCGGGTTCGGTTGGGATGAAGGGGGATTGAGACTTGTGCGACGGAGGATGTTGGCTTTTGCTGTTGAGGCTGGTTTTGGGAGAGAGCGGTTTTCTTTGTCGGATTCATTGTCTGAATCTTCTTCTTCTTCTTCGTCCGATTCTTCGTCCGCGTCGGACTCGGTTTCTTCTTCGGCAGGGTTGGGTTTGGAGGGCGTTGCTGTTGGTGGTGGGTTGGGTTGGGCTGGGGTTATGGTTGTGGTTGTGGTTTCTTGCTCTCGCTCCTCTTCAGTTTCTGGGACTATATCGTCTTCTTGAGTTTCTGGTTCCTGGACCATTTCCCTTTCCTTTTCTTCGTGTTGGTTGGCATCTTCATTTTGGCTTTCTTCGTCTGTGGATCTGTCTTTCTCTTCCTCTTCCCCTTGCTTTTCCTCATCCTCATCCTCATCCCCATCCTCTTCGTCGGAGCCTGATTGTTGTTCTGAGTCCGAGCCTGAACCGGGCTCGGGGACGGGCTCGGGTATAGATGCCTCAACTGTGGAAGCCGGCTTAGTCAAGGAGTCGGGCTGGTTTGGTGCGGCGTTGTCCTCTTCTTCTTCCTCTTCCTCAGAGCCGGATTCATCCTCTGACTCGGACCCTGCGGGCGGTGATGGTGGCTTCTCCTGTGAGGATGGTTTCTTGCGCTCCGGCTGTTTTGGGGTGCTTTCTTCCTCGGACCCGGATGTTTCTGATTCTAATTCGGACTCGGATTCTGAGGGTGGAGATGGCGGTCTCTCCTGGGATGGCTTCTTGGACCCTGGTCGTCTTTCTGCACTGCTGCCAGCCTCAGGCATGGGAATTTCGACGCTCCGGTGTCCCTTCTTTTGTTGTTGGGCTTGAGCTTCTTCGCGTTCTGAAGACTTGCGACTGGTCTGTGAGGACGAAAGGTTTTTCGGAATAAGCTTTTTGGAGTCCGCCCTCGGAGTTAGGATTTCAACGTCCCAGGGATCCTGGGATTTTCGGTTCTGTGAACCGGTAGGATCTCGGGATAGCTTTTTTGTAGCTGGTGTGCCATTCGGTATTTGGGACTTGCGGCGCTGTGAGGGTGGTTTGTTGAACTCCTTGAGTTCGACAATATCCTGGTGTAGCACCTTGAGTTCGTTAAATGCGTTCCTGTGCCTCTCTTGCTCCCTTTTCCAGGGCTTGTGCTCGTTGTTCTTCATAACCTGCCATTTCTTCGCTGCCAACTTCACTTTGCGAGTGTACTCGGACTTCTCATCGAGGTCCTTCGTCTGGAGTTCCCTTTCGTACTCGTTTAGCTCGGTGTTTATTCCCTTGCTGAACTCCCATTCTTCGTCTTCTGACTGGTCCTCTCCTTCGTCTGACTGTTCTTCTGGCTCTGGGGGAGCTCGCTTAGAGCCGGAGTTGGTCCCATTCTTCTGCTCCTTATTAATGACTCGGGAAGGTGCCCTCGTCACAGGGACGGAGGTAGGAGCGGCATGGTCTTCTTCGGCAAAGGACACGGATCGGCGTTCGGGGGACCGTTCGGCGGGGGAATCCTTACGGAGAGCGGATTGGAGTAGTTTGACCTTATCTGCCGGCGTTTGTAACTTGGCTGGGGTCGAGGGGTGTTGGTTACCCGAACTGCGACGGATAGCAGGTGCGCTACTAGGGGGAACAGATGTAGGCGACACTCTTGTGTCGCTCGGACCGGACTCGGGTTGTGTAGAATCTTTAAGAAGATCAGCCATCAAGAAAGGTTTCTTGCGAGGAGGGCTCTTCGTAATACCAAGACCAAGGCCATGCGACAGGGCCGGTCTCTCTGTAAAGCTCAGACGTCGACCGAGCCCAGAGAACGACGGCGCCCTATCCGCGTCGTGCTTGCGCGTTCCCAAGGGACTGCTAACCGGGGTCCCATTGACGTTCTCGGCGTTGGCCGCACTCACTTGGCTCGATTGTGCCAGACGGGGTTGCTTTTTGGGCTCTAGTTCCTCGAGACTCATCTTTCTCTTAAGTACTCGCGTTTCAGGCAGGCTATCCTCCATGCGGACATCATTGTCTGGTGCCGATTCTTCTTCACTCTCACCTTCATCCGCCGACTCCTCCGCATTGGCGCGTCCATTGACCTGGTCATTGTCGTCTTCCTCGCTTCCACTCTCGCTCTCCTCCCCGCTTTCCTCTTCTTCGCTCTCATCAGTCTCACTTTCTTCATCGTCTCTACCATTCACCGCCCTAGCCTGTGCATCAATCAAATTCCCCTTCTCAACCTCACCCTCCTCTTCCTCTTCCTCACTCTCCTCCTCACCCCCACTCTCACTATCAGTGTCAGTCTCCCCCGCCTCCTCAATCGTCTCAAACTTCCCCCTAAACTTCTCCTCCTTAGTAATCCCCCAATCTTGATCAACAGAAGGAAACCGCACAGGCGCATACGGTGCAGGCCTCTGTACAACCCTTACCGTACCGACCTGGTCATCCTCATCACGTTTCGCGCGCGCCTGATTGACCCAGACATCGGCAACCGTCATATCCACATCCAAATCGACCGTGTCGCGACTATCGTCCAGCAATTTCTTGATATCGAGGGGCTCGGCATTAGGACGGAGCTTAGCCCATTTCGAGCGGATCAGGCGGGCGAGCTCGCCGAGGGAGGTTTCTTCCGGGTTGGGGAGAGCGAGGAGGAAGGATGCGGGCTTGGTTTCGTGTTCGGAGGAGGTGGTGGGTGGCTTCCTGTTCGGGGTCGGGTATGGGCGCGAGAGTTGTTCGCGTGGGTAGACTTTGACGATTAGGCGGATGAAGACCATTTTGATTCTCTCTTCCTTGATCTGGCTTGGAGGAATGGCGAGGTAGAAACTGGGATTGAGACAGGAATATGTGTTGTTGAGGTTGGATGGTGAGGTTGGCGCGCGCAAGTCGATGAGGTGAAAAGTTGGTAACACTGATCGAATGCCCGGAGTAATTGGCGATTGAGTGTTCTGGGGATGGGTATAGGAGTTGTCCGTGTTACTGATGGATGGCCCTTGGAATTGTGTTACTGGAGATTTTTCACTTCGCAGGGCGGGTCCTTCCTCCCCGGGAGAGAATGGTGAAGGTTGTTTGCAGGAAGAAGAATCGGGATGGGAGAGTTTTTGTTTCTCCGGACCTTTAGCGTTTGGTTGGCAGACACCGCCTGCCGGGGGTGCGGTTCGGCCCTTGGACCCGGGGGTTCCTAGTGGGCGGCTGGGGATTGAACGTTCAAGCAGTTTGCATTAGGTTCTTGGTGGTCTCTGCTGCTTATTTATGCAGATCTTCGATGGGCATCTCTAAACATCTTATTTTACCAGATACCATCGCTATCTTCCAAGATATGGTGGGTGTAATCTGTGCTTTTCTACAGAGATCAGTAGATTTATGTACCTCCATGGGCACCCCCGCCGCCCGTGCGGAAAAAGCAAAGCTGGAACCTTTTGTGATAGGTCAATTATGCTACCAGAGCCAACAATACTTTGGAACGAATCTTTTGAGAAAATTACCCCATCACATTAAAACAATTCGATCGCCAGATGATCATGGCACATTGGCACCATCTGATTCCGTCTCCCCACCACCAGTGGCCCAGCCCTCCGGCGGCCTCTCCACGGAGAAGTTCCATCCAAACTGGTCTTCGATCTTGCCGGCTTGGATCCCCTTCAGCGTCTGCAGGAGCTTAGCGCACACCTCCCCACCGCTCTGTCCGTCATCCCCAGCCTCGTATGTAAGGCGATCGCCCCGCGACCGCATGGTAATGCTCCGGATCGGCACGAGCGCTGCTGCCGTACCGCAAGCAATGACCTCCTTGAACTCCTGCAGCTCCTCATAGGGAACGCGGCGTCTCTCAGATTTAAATCCGAACACGCGCTCTCCGATTTCCAACACCGACGCAGCCGTCACCGAGTCAATTACGTTCTTACTATCCGGCTGCACCAGCGTCACAGCGCCCGAGGCATCCTTCCGCACGCCGATAAACGCCGACGTCGAGAACTCATCAATCTCAGACCTCGTGCGGCTGTCCAGATGAAGTGTGATCCCAAATCCTTCGCTGTGTGCCCGTCCACTGTGCCGCAGAACTGGCGCATAGTTTCCACCCACCTTGGCGGATCCCGTCCCCTCTGGCGCAGAGCGATCAAAGTCCTCCAAGATCAGGGCATCGACGGCATGTACTCCGTGATACACGCCGGTCGGCATCACAAAGACCACAAATGTATACTCATCAGGAGGGGAGAGCCCCAGCTGCGCGGATGAGCCGAAGACCAATGGCCGGACGTACATGGCAGCACCAGTTTCGTGGGGCGGCACGAACTCCGCATTAGCCGCGACGGCAAGCTTTACGCTCTCCACGAAAAGGTCCTCCGGGATGGGCGGGACGGAGATGAACTCGGCGGAGCGACGCATGCGCACGGCGTTGCGATCGGGGCGGAAGACGCTGATGGAGCCGTCTGGGCGGCGGAAGGCCTTGAGACCTTCGTAGGCTTGTTGACCGTAGTTGAGGCCTGGGGCCATGCCGTGGATGGGCAGGTAGGGCGAGTTGACGAATTTGGGAGCGCTCCATTTGCCGCCTTGGCTGTGCGAAAAATGGCATTCTACGTGGCCGTTTACTGTAGGAGTTTTGGAGTTAGTGGGGAGCCTACTTTCTTCGCGGGACATGGAGGGGTAGCACATACCGTCACGGACTTTAAAGCCGACATTGTTCCAGTCAATGGAGCTGACGGGGGGAGGGGGAAAGGTGGAGGATGCCATTGTTCAACCTGGAGCTGTAGATATGAAAAAATTGAGATATTCGAGAAAGTGAAAGAGGGGGGAAGAAGAGGAAGAGGTAGAAGTCGAAGTAGACAAAATAAGCTGATGATTCATGCTTGGGTAAAGGTGGGATGACCGCCGAAAACAGTCTAGCGCGGGTATCAGGTGTACATATTTACTCTTCAGGTATCAACACATTGCACGAATACGACCATCACTATTCCAGACCGACAACTTGACCAATTGATCTGGAATGTGCATGGTCTTCCCCTGCAATGGCAAGGTATGCTTTCTGATGCTCTATGGAACGTCCTCGTATCGGCTGACGTCAGTCTCGGCTATTGGATCTCGACGTTATCCCTCAGTACGACCATGAATTTAACAGTGTAAGTCCTCAGAACAGATCCAAACACCCACTATTTATAGCTAAAATAGTCTAATGGGGAGTTAGTTGGGGGTTTCCCCCACATTGCAGCTAGGGCACACTTAGTCCGATCGACTATAACAGACTGACGAATCACCGTGCTTATTTCCTTGGCGAATTGACATGGTGTCTAAGCTTAGTATACACAAGGTCATGGCACCGCGCTAGTGGTTAACATGACTGATTGTATGACCTCCTGTGAAAACACGAATACCCAAAGTACACCATTATTCTTTCTGGTTCAACCTTGCTCTAGAAGCGACTAACACCTCCTGTTCACAGACAATCTCTATGAAAACGTCTGTTAGCGCAGTTATATCATTCTTTCTTCTATCCTTCCTCACATCCTGATCAGTCTTAACCCAGGCACCACCACGCCCTCATCTACGTATTTCTCTGTCCAGAGCAGAGAGACCGCTGTATGTATATGGTTAAGGAACGGCTCTTCAGACGCCTGATGCGCCTGGAATCCAGGGTCAACAGCGACCCTGTTGAGTTCCGCAAAGTTGTGAAAGCAGAATTCAATCGTCACGTCGTGCTCCTGCCCTAGTCAGCTGTCACCAAACTGAAGAGAAGGAAGAAGAAACCGCACATCAATTACTAATTCCCTGTGATTGTGGTGGTTCATATCATCCACGGATAGCCTCCGGAAAGGGACAACATTCGCAAAGCATGTCAGACGACAAACATAGCCGTGCCTTATCAATTAGTATCTACTGGCGCACGAGGTGATCAATCAGCCAGAAAGTTGCTGGTCCTTAAGGGGATATATCATGGGAAACTCCCGAGACAAAGCTGTGGCCTGTTCCCTGGCAGCTAAGGCAACAACGAATTGACGGCAAATGTCACTGTTACACAGTATCTACTCTTTGGCCTCCTGACTGTGTTGCTACCCCCATAGAGTAAAGGATAACCAAGTACCAACGACCTAATCTCACACCAGTGACGGTCAAACCGCCATAACCGAGACCCTTACACCAACATGATCCCTGAAAGTGCTACATACAGTCGTCCAAGCCACGTTGGCCCCCCATTCTCAGCACTCCATGGCCCCTTTCCCCCATGGTGATCTGGGATAAGACATGACCACACCGTCATCTACGCAGTCTTCTATCATAACATCCTCGCCCCTCTAACAGTCAAATCAAACCCTGACCGCGACCATGTCAGACGACCGCAAATGCTACTATCCCCTCGGCAATGAAGCCAAGAACGTACCCTGCTCGGGCGAACAATATATATCGTGCTGCAACATGGGTGACCTGTGCCTGTCGAACGGACTCTGCCTGAACGTCGCCCATCAGCCCTACCAGTTATCGAGGGGTTCCTGCACGGATCGGAGCTGGGGTTCAAAATGTCCTCGGCAATGCAGTGTGTACTCCCTTGCTTTTGATATTTACATGCATATATATATTTCCATCGGTGCCTCTGGGTGTGATTGCTTTGGGGGCGATTGCCTGGGCGGTTTTTGAGCGGGTTAGGGCGAGTCGGTTGCAGTCGTCCGCGGCATTTATGAGTCCCAATATGGGTATGGGGCTTCCGGCTGCTGGGTCGGCGCCGGGTTCCCAGGGGCATACACCGCCGGTGGAGCTGGCCCAGGATCGGCAGGTGGTTGAGATTATGGAAAGGGAGAATTGATCATTGGGGGGTGGATTGTTAGAGGGGCACTGGGGGTTGAATGTTATATAGATAGATATAATTACTTTGAAAGATACTGTAATGTTTAAGAGAACAGTTAGATAGGCTTTTTATTGGTTTCTTGAGCTGTCCAAAGACTTGCTAAGTTAGATGTTCAGTAAGTCTATTCCAAATCGACCTAAGGCCTGAATATTGGTGAGTTCTGGCGTAAAGGCTCAGGTAATATGAAGCCACTAGAGGAACTACCCTGCGTCATCTGCACTGATTCTTAAATAATCCGGAGCAGAGTCCCTATGTTAAAGGTACGTACGAGCTAATGACATAGAAACCCTCGATTGACTAGCTCGGGGTTCGCCATTAGAGCTTGAAGATAGATTCTATATAAAACAATGAGGGACATCTCACGTCCACCTGTAGAAGCTAATCCACGAAACCCTCTGTGAAATGTACTATCATGACCCTCTTACGAGCTTGGAACCATTCCCCTTATTGACTTAACAGAATCAAGCATGCATAGTGCCTACCCCGTCCAAAACATAAACAACGCTACGCGCACTTCCCTAGGCGACAAACCAAATCTCATGTTATTCCAGAATGATAATCCCATAAAAAAGCATTGCTCATCATTCCCCATAATCCTCCTTCCGCCACGTCCACAAAGGCACATAACAGCCATAGATATATGCATATCTAGCTAGCCATAATTCCCAAATCAGGTCCAGCAACCGTAATTCCCATTGCACTGGCATTCCCCAGGTTGACAATCTGCATGGGGTGGGGTAAGGCCACCACTGCACTGAACTGCGAAGTCCTGGGATACTAAGTCAACTTAGATTCGGGCTCATATTCCTAGGGAAAATGGACGTACGACTCCTTCACCTTTGTAGGTGAGCTCGCCACTGGTGGCGCTGTTGGATGTAGGCACAGCAGATACTCCGGAAATGGCTGTAAGTGCGAGGATACTGGTAATGAATCTCATTTTGTAAAGTGAATGTGGATACTGGGCTTCGGGTGTTGGTTGGAATGACCGGTCTTGAAGATAGAGGTAATGAGGAGAAGGGTTGCTTGTTCTGCTTGGGTTTTGAGGGGAGTTTGAGACCCTTTTATATCTTTGGTCTGGTCTTGCCCCAATTGTAGTATCATGTTGAACAGCGCAGACCGGCGTCGGGAAAACATGGAGAGATTCAAATTTGGTGATTGGTGGCATTTCCAGATAGAAAAGGCCCCAAGAACCTTGCCTTCCTGTGAGAGAATAATGCATTCCTGTCAGTATCATGCCATTGGGATGAGAGATCGGCTTCAAGGGTGTTGATAGCGCATGATGATAGTCCTAAGGCCATCTGCACTTTGACAAGGATGCGTTCAAATCATCGAGCAGCGTTCCTACAGGACAGACACGCATATCCGCGGCGCCCGGGGAGTAGAATCACGTTTGCCTGTTGGGTTGTAGAGCGGATTCCAGTGGGATATAGCTTTGAAGTACTATGCTATGATACAGGTAGGTAGCACTAATTTTGACAGTGTATAAGCGTATCCCTAACCCTAACGCCCGAGATCTGAAGTATAGAAACGCAGCATCCAGTCACTTTTGGATATCAATATTCTCTAGCGCACAAATTATTTGATATCTAACGCAGCATTGTGTCAAGTACAATATCATCGGACTGAACATTCAGAATTACATAAAAGTATCATTAAATATAGAATACAAGGGTGGCAGACATTCTTACATGGCGAGCTCACTAGCTACGGTAGTTAACTACAGGACCATTCCATGTTGCCATCAGTCCATAAGGAAGTGTTCTCAACCTTTTATAGTTGATCTTAATGTAAGGCAGATTGACATGTACACGGCCAATTTCACTCTGTTTTCTAGCATACACCCAAACTAACCAAGAACCTCAGAAGAAGTTCAACTATTCAATGATATGCTGTAAGATTTCTTTCAATATTCTCCTCTTCCTCTCTGCTCAACGACTGCGTCAGGGCCAGGCGACATAATAGCCTCATGGCCATCTTGAGTTCGAACCTACATGATGCCAGTCATTAATCAGGCTGTGATACCTTCACGACTTGAGAAAAGAGGCTTGATAGCATACCCGGTAAGGAGGCTCCCCATTAGTTCCCAAGACCTCTACGATCTCGAGAATGCGGTCTTGTTCACCGGTACCTATTCAGGGAATCAGAGGGTACGCCGACAATATATGGGTGACTCAACATACGACGAATAACTAACTTGTCTCCTCTTGATGCGTGCATCTTGAAATTTTTCAATGTGGAAAGGCAGATAGATATAAATATGATCAGAATTTATTCGATTGCTTGGGAGGAACTCTTTGTCTAATTCTCAAGTTAACATGGAAATGGCAGACTATTTATATTGGTATCTGATGTGCAATCTAGAATAGTCATTACGTCAAACGTGGGGGGATTCAACAATTTCTTGGTTCAATAGTATTCCTATGTTGCAGCGCCTAGATATCATGCGTCATAGATACTGCCTGTACCTCTAGCTGTCTTGATTCTAACTACTGGTACTAGTATATCCCGGGGTAATCTTATGTATCTTTTCTCTAAACCAGCCATTTAATATCGTCTGCATCCATGAAGAAATAGGAGAACGGTTGAGCCTTTTGCGTGTGAGAAAGATACTAACAGCCGGTATACCATGTCCGCTCCTTATAGTGCATTTTGGCGCGACCGTGGTTATCTTTGTTTTCTTTGGGCTAGACTATTCTTCTTGTCCGCATGCGTCGATGAGCTAGAAATTCAGGCGAATAGATATTGAACTCTGCATGAATGAGGCCTATGATATCATGTGTTCTATAATGATTAATTTAGTCAATTGATGTTTATTTCTTGGCTACTCTCTACTTGGTGAGCAGTTCAGGAAATTTACAAAGTACTTTCATATACCATCTACTAAACAAAGAGCCGCTAAAAGTAAGCCCTAGAACGGAAATAGAACGTCTCCAAGTTGGGTAGAGAATTCGGTCTATATATTGAGGGTTGGCTGAAGGGCGATGTATGGATGACCTTACAATACTAGAGACACTAGAATGCCATGCTCTGAAGAGCTTGAAAAAGGTATAGGGGACTGTGAACAAAGTGATTATCCAATATGGACATGCGCAGTGATCTCCTGGGCATGGAGTGGAGGGATAGGGAAGGCTTTTGAGGACTACAAATTGAGCGAGCCGGCTCTGGAATAGGTATCTCTCATTGTTATGGCAGAGGGGAAGGGACATAATAGTGTATGCAGATTAATATATTCAACTAGTTGTGCATATAGAATCAGTGCATAAGAGCTTCATTTTATTATAGAATTCTGCCGCAGCCATAACTCGCAAAGAATGGCTTAGTGAATATACATCGCCGCAGACATTAACATCTCTCCTAATACAATTACCCCATACCCGTACCATCGGCATAGTACGCACCCCATTCATGTCCCTAAAGCTCAATAATCCAAGAGCAAACAACCACCACACCTAAGTACAGTGAACCTCCCCACCCTCGTGCGTATGACAATTCTACACCACATTAGCCAACACCCCCAAAAAGAAAGACAAGAACAAAACTCACCGCAGGCAGATCATCCCCTCCATCCTCAGTCTCTTCCTGACTCTCCTCATACTCACCCGCACACCCAACGCCCGGCGCAGCAATATCATACGCATAAGCCTCAAGCGCAAAATACTGCAACGTCTCCGAATCCCGAGTCGAGGTGCTCTTATTACCAGCCGCAAGCTCGATAACCTCACCATACCCATCGGCAAAATGCTCAACCCAGTTCTGTCCAATAGGAGGCATGTGGAAGAGTCTGTGCAGCAGATCCGCCGCCCAGAAGGTGTTCGTCTCAGACCCGGAAATCGTGTATCCGAGGGCACACATGGAGGTCAGCGAGCGGCGGGTCGAGTAGCTTAGATCGCAGATGACGGTTTCTGAGGTGGCGTTCTCGCCGCGCCAGTGGCCAGCCCAACCTTTTGGAAATTTTCATGTTAGTATGGTTGATGGGGGTTGGTGTATGTGTTGGGGATTGGTAAGATGGGAGAGAGAGGGAATACGAACCTTCATTCTCGCAGTTTCCGTCTGGGTTATCACATCGGAATAGAACACTGGCTTTGTCGGCGTTGCTGACGATGTCGTAGGCGCCAACGGCTTCGAAAGAGGGTCTGTTACCGAAGTATTTGCGGTAGATGGTGCTTTCATTTCCCCAGCGGAGAATGTGGGCTTTGGCGTGGTCAACTAGGGCTATGGTTTCATTGAGGCCGGCTTCGATTTGCCGACGCTGGGTTGCATTGCAGCTCTGGTGGATTGGGTATTGGGTTGTTGCGCCGGCGTCCCAGGGGGATGGGGCGTGGGGGGTTGCTTGATCGCGGGTCGTGAGGGAGATGGGGGCCGGAATGGCCGTAACGGTGGATAGGAGGAGGAAGGAGATGAGGGCTACCATTGTGGCTAAATTTTGAAAAGATACTTGGGAGGTTTGTTGAGTCTATGCATCTACATGACCAGGGTTATAGATGGGCTTTTATACTGCGGTTTCTGGACGTGGATTGCTTGTCTCTCCTTGCCATGGGTTGTTGCCAAGTGCCTCCACGGATCGTATTCAGAGATTTCGGTATAGCTGCGAGCGATCGTACGGGAGTATCTTCATTTCGATAACTTGTGCCAAGAGGTACCTTGCGGCTGAGCTTGATATCGCCTTCCGTGATCATTGTAGGCCGTTAGGCTTGTGGTTTGATCATAGAATCATGTCTGGAATTACAGCATAGCATCTCATGATAAACTACGATCATAAGGCATGATAGGGGGAATCTGTCAAGCATCGCCTGACACGCACAGAATGCAACATCCCACGTGTTGACTGAAACATGTACATACAGGCATGTGGTCGGATATCAACATGAACAGCGATGCCAAGACATCGTGGGCATCGAAGGGAGCGGCCCATGCCAAGGTCTTGGTAGAGGACCTTGGGGGAAACAAGCCGTATTCATTCTCGAGGGCCCGGTCTCGGATTGTCCAATATGATTCAATATAAAGGCGGGTTTAATGATTGGAACCTTCTTGGCGGAGGAGACAGTCGTGCTTGGCACAGATACCTTGGGGGTTAGCCCGCGAGGCTTCTCGGCGGAGGAGTAAATCTCTGTCACAAAGAAATATTAGTAGCGCGCCGTCATGTCGGAGAAATCCGACTTTGGCCAGGTTTTCCAAGTATTCGAAATTACTGCCTGCTAAGCGAGTCATCGCATAGGGCGACACCTTGTGAGAACGGAGGGATAAATAGTAGTTGGTCAAGAACTGATTTCTCGGCTCATTATCCTGTCATCAGTTTGACACTGGAAAGAAGATTGTGACACAGAGATCATGGTCAATATGCTTCGGGGGTTGTTTGTGGCGTCTCTTGCAGCCAGCGTGGTGCATGCGCAGTCCTATTCGGGATGTCACACACATGGCAGCGTGGAGTACTGTTATGGGACCGATGGCGAAGAGACTCCCATCACCACACATGCACAGGCAACGGCTACGTCTGTGTCTGCTACTACGACTTCGTCGGCACAGTCATCTGCAGTGACGGGCTGTCATAACCATGGTGACGATGTCTACTGCATTAATGGTGAAGGAAACGAAGTGCAGGTATCGTTGACCGCGACCCCAACTGGGGAGCTACCAGCACAGTACACCGGTTGCCACTCGCATGGTGGCTCACAGTGAGTATACCCCTCAAGACCGACTGTTCATTGTATCTCACACTTCGTAGGTACTGCATGGACGCAGATGGAAACGATGTTCAGATTCTAGAAGAGGGAGAAACCGCAGACGAAAGCGACAGTACCAGCGAATCCAGTAGTTCCTCCAGCGACGAACAGAACTGTCACTTCCATGCCGGTGTCGAGTATGTTTGCCGCGAATACATAGAGAAATAACAGAACAACAAAAGCTAACAGAGATAGGCATTGCGTCGGCGCCGGCGAGTCGGAAGGCTCGAGCGAGGCATCCTGCGGTGTCCAGAGTCGCGACTATGATATGCCACTGCGGATTGGAACATTATTCGTGATCCTTGTTACCAGTGCCCTTGGTGTCTTCCTTCCGATGTTGCTGGTCAAACTTCCCTTTCCCACGATAAATACTATGGCATCGACTGTGATCAAGCAATTTGGTACCGGTGTCATCCTGTCCACGGCGTTCGTTCATGTAAGGCTGGCGTTCTTTAAATTTTCCGAAACCTGCTAATTGTATTTAGCTATACACCCATGCCAACCTCATGTTCACGAACGAATGTCTCGGCGAGCTCGACTATGAAGCCACCACATCTGCCGTCGTGATGGCTGGTATCTTCCTTTCCTTCCTAACCGAATTCATCGGCCACCGCATCGTGGCAGCCCGCGCAAGTAAATCGGCCCCGGAATGCTGCGAGGACACACCGCCGAACAATGAGTCCGCAACCCCAAAAGAAAACACAGCGCAACGGACAATGCAGCTCACCCAGCTGAGCCACAGCCACGGCACTGACGGTACCAGTCCTAACACGAAGCTGTCGGTTCTGGTCATGGAAGCAGGTGTGATCTTCCACAGTATCTTGATCGGTCTGACGCTGGTTGTCGCGGGCGACTCCTTTTACAAAACCTTGCTGGTGGTGATTGTCTTCCACCAGTTCTTCGAAGGTCTGGCGCTCGGAGCACGGATTGCGATGCTTCCAGGCCGCATCTTTCCCAGTAAAGCCGTGATGGCGGGGACCTTTGCGCTGATTACGCCGATCGGAATGGCGATCGGAATGGGAGTGCTGCACTCATTCAATGGCAACGAGAGGAGCACGCTGATCGCACTGGGAACACTGGACGCTTTGTCGGCTGGTATTCTGGTGTGGGTGGGTGTCGTGGATATGTGGGCCAGAGACTGGGTGATGGAAGGAGGCGAGTTGTTGGATGCGCCCTTGGTTAGAGTGTTGGTGGGAGGAGTGTCCTTGATAGCCGGTATGGTTCTGATGGGCGTGTTGGGCAAGTGGGCCTGATATATAAAATACTTTTGATTGCTGTATATAGACTACGATTGCGATGGAAAATATTGAAGCGATATTGGTTCTTATTCGATGTGACATGTTTATTAGGGCCTACAACACACGTGATGGTAAATAGGCTGATAGCGATGTTCTAACAAAACGATGTAACGCTTAGACAGTGAGCGATTTCTCTGTCCTCTACTAGCGAACCGGCTAACTTATCGGGACTGACGGCCGAGGTTCATTTATTACTTAAACGGGTGCCCGCGCCCTTGGCGCCGTCCATATCAACAGCCTTTCAGCCCCTAACGTAAACATGCAGCGATCATTCACTAAGCAAATTCCTTGAAATTATTCGTACAGCTGAATCGGCACAATATGACGGACAATATCGACATCCACTATGCCTCCGAGTCTGAATCGGCCGCCCTGGGTCATATTAATATAGCCAGTTTTAGGCATGGGCTAATGTGGCTAAATGCTTTGCCGGGAATGGATCCTGAGGTCTGTATACCGATGAAGCAGGCTCGCTGTCTTGAGAAGCTCGCCTCCCCTGATATTCATGTCTTCTCCGCGGTGGATACCAGTGTCGATCGGGTAGTGGGGTATGCCCGTTGGACAGTCCCCTGGGAGGAAAATAAAGTCGAGTTATCCGAAGAGGGCCGGGCGATGGTGGCGAATGCAGCAAGTTTAAGACCCGAGGGGATGAGAACAGATACCTGGGAACTGAGCTTCAAGTTGATGAAAGAGAAAAAGGCAGTTCACACCACGAAAGACGATATGAGTACGTGGATCTCTGCAATTTGTCGCCTTGTGTTTCAATTCCCTTTCTTGGCTGCTTGGGGTCATTCCCCACATTACGTGAAGCTTGTCTGTAGTAGGCTTACTAATATCCCCCGAAAACGATAGTTCTGGATATACTAGCCGTCTTGCCCGAATACCAAGGAAAAGGGGTCGGCAGCAAACTACTCCAGTGGGGGACTCAACAGGCTGATGCGCGGAATGCGCGAATCTATCTTGAGGCCACTATCGAAGGATACCCACTCTACCGCAAGTACGGGTGGCACGAAGTGGACAGACTTGAGATCGATTATGCGCAATACGGTGGCACAGGACAGATAACATTCATACTCATGATGCGAGACCCTCAGAGTTCAGCCGTGGCGCCGAACTGATGACGTTCGATGTTCAGTTTGCGTCAACACCACATCCCCAACCAGCCTGAGGCAGCAAAACCGTGCATGATAAGGGGTCAGCTGATGGCAGATAACGGCAGAACCTGCCTAATATCACCTAGCGGCTTGGCAGGATGATCATTACCGGGGGCGTTGATTGGTCATGTTGGGATTTGTATGTACACTCGAAGCATCCGCGTCGAACTGCCAGGAAGGGCTAAAGGCTGGATGATAGGGTGTGCTCTTATAAGATTCCTGGCCATGCACCGGAGCAAAGGGATAGAAAATCCAAGATCTCAAGTCCACCACGAACTGCTCATCTGTATTGCAATCTCCTCTCCGGCTTTGTATCCGTCCCCCTATCGTCGTACAGTCCGATTTTCTATCCTTCGCGGCTCGTCGACCTTAGATGGCGCTGTCCTTGTTCCCCCTTCGCCGCCATTCGCACTCTTATACCATCGCGTTATCCCAACCCATTCGCAGACACAGTAGGAATTGAATCTAAACTGCTAGAATCGAGTCCAAAACATCCAATATGGCCCTCCAGATCGTCCCTATGACTAAACAGGACATTCCTGAGGCCGTAGAATGCGTCCAAACGGCGTTTGCCGACGATCCGTATTTCCACTGGCTATTCGATTCTTCCGAAGTAAGTTTCGATTACCGATCTATATATCCTCTCCCAAAGCCCATGGATAGAGAAAAAGCAAGCAAGAAAGAAAAAGCCTGTATAGACCCTAAACGCATGAATGATCAATAGTACAATATCCACCGGAACGCCGCCTCCCTCGCCGCCCACTTCCAATATGGTCTGAACTGCAACACCCCGATGTACGTCGCCAAAGTCCCTATCAGCGATAAACACCCTCGGTCAATCGTCGGTGTCAGCTGGTGGTTCTCCCCCCAACCGGCCTCCAAGGGCGTATCTTGGTCCGTCTGGGCCCAGGACTGGCTCCTCTCCTTCCGCCAATTCCTCTTCAACGTCCGCTTCGGCGGACGCGGTGGCCTCAACCTCCACCGCTACAACATGTGGAAGGAGATGCAGCGGAAAACCCACGACGTAGTCTGGACCGACCCGCGCGGGTATTACTTCTGTAATGTCTTGGCTGTGAGCTCGGAAATGCGCGGGATGGGACTGGGCCGGAAGCTGGTGGAGGTTGTCACGCAGCAGGCGGACCGGGATGGCATGCCATGTTATTTAGAGAGCTCGAAGGGAGTTCCGAATATCATTATTTACGAGAAACTGGGTTTTAACTTGGTTACGGAGATTGATTGTGTGGATGGGAATGATGCTTGCAAGGTAAGTTGGTCTGTTTTACTTGTGGGTTAGGCTAATTTTGTAGCTGTATTGTATGGTTCGGAAGCCGAAGACCAAGGCCTGAACGGACTTTTGCAGGTTTGCTTTGTGAGATCATCGTCTGAAATGAGTCTCGCAATAAGTATTGGCTATCAATAAGCATCGGCTATACATTGGACTAGGGCAGGGTTGTGACTAGGGCTGCGGGGAGTGTGTCTGTTCGCCGATGATATCCGGTGGGTAGATTATACATCAATTTCGCCCCGAGCATTCCCGCCCGGCCAGCTCAGGTTCCCATTTTACAACACATTGCTATCCCTGCCTAGAATTATTCTTCAATAAACCACTTTGATCATACTCTCGAGTAAAATCAACCGGCTCTTCAGTTAGACTTCTGCACTATAGACAGTAGAGGCTCTAATGGAGTACCCTTGGACAAGTAACTTGTCCACTTCTCACCGCCGCTCAACTCAACCGATAAGAGAATAAGTGAACAGAAAATTAAGAGTGTCAGCACAGTTGATGCCGTAGTCCGTATCACTGAATCTGTCCCTCCGCTTTTCAGGGAGCCATCTGGGACCTTGTAATCATGCCAGAAGCCTTTAGTATCACATATTAGCAGGGATCGGCGTGCTCACCTCGTATATCCAGTCCCCTAAACTAGCTACATGTGTCGTATACCACATATAGAATGAACTCCACGGATATATGACCCAGTTCCGACCGGTTTTCTCATCGATATACCACTGGGGATCTAAATATTAGAATTCTCGGGTTAAACCTATGCAAGATAACTTACACTCCTGCACGCATTAGTAAGAACCGTCTTTTCTAGGGCCGTATGCAATTGATCATTGTATGCCCTCTCGCTAGACACCTTCGGTTCCACTGTTAATGCGTGTCCTGATATCACCGGTTTTATAACCCTTATAATCAAATACGCATAGCTATTAATGGTTAGACGAGGACCAACGCCCAGAAAACGTCTACCTACCTCTCCAGAGAATAAATAATTGAAGTATGGCCGCGCCCGGAATTAGGCCCCATCATGTAAAAGAAGTTAGGAAATCCCGACATCGCAACGGAGTTGTAAGCTTCGATATAGCCGAATTCCTTCCAGTGACCCTTTCTACTATGACCATGGCGTCCTCGGAGTTCGGCATCGAACTGTGTTAGCGAAAAGCCGTTTGCCAGTACCTAGTGTGCTTGGTCAGTCTAATGTCTCGAGAAATGAACATTGGGAGAGTGTGGGAGATCAGATACAATCACATCTGCAGGATATATTTTTCCGGACTGAGTGAGCACCGAGTGCTCTTTGAGGGCAATGATCGGGTCGTTGGTCAAGTGTACATTATCCCGGTTCAAACATGAAATGTAGCCGTCGTGATCGAAAACACGTCTCTAAATTGCTGCTGTTACGTGGAATGGTTTGTGTATTCAGCAGTTTATAGACTGACCTTGCATCCGATATCTGCGGTAGGCATCAAGAGGTCCCTGTATGCTTCTGCAATAGACCAAACTTAATAGGTGTGGAAGGAGGGTGACAAGTACGATTTTCAACTCACCTGGTGCATGTTGTTCGATATATCGACAACTCTTTTCGCGAGCTTCTTCCCTCATGCGTTCACCTGTCTTGGTGAGATCAAATTGGAGTAAAGAGGTCTCGAGGTATAGAAATATCAAGAGCCGAACGAAACGAAGCAGGGCAGGAAGACGACGAAAAGTCGTCCTCCACGAAGATGGAATGGTAATATCGTTTCCGGGAAAATAGTGTTGTGGAGACTATTCGATCTTAGTAGTATACCTTATGGGAAGACACATTCTCACGCACCCGGATAAACTGCGTGACGGAATGGACGTTGGGTGCAATAGCTGGTACTAGCTGAGTAGCTGATGCTGTACTCGTCGTGAGTCAAGGAGAAAAGCAAGGACTACAAATAACACACTTACAGCCATTCCCTATCACAACCACATTTTTGTCGGTAAGTGACACGCCGTGGTCCCATCTAGCCGTGTGAATTATGCTTCCTTGAAAACGCTCAATGCCATCAATGTGGAACGAGTTTGGGTTTGTCAGACCTCCCACTGCTGATACTAGAATTTTGCTTTCTTGGATGTACTCCTGGCCGCTTTTCACGTCTCGGAGTTTGACAATCCACGTCTTCTTCGAGTCCTGAAACGATGCGCCGACCCATTCGGTATTTCCCACTACATGGCCTGAGATTTTATAGCGTGAAGCAACCGACTCGAGATATTGTAGGACTTCCTGTTGTTTCGGAAAGAATCGAGAGAATTCAGCATTAGGGGCGAAGGATAGGCTGTAGAATGGGGCTGGAATATCCACTCCACATCCTGGGTCTGGGTTGATCATTGTTAGATCAATTGAGTGTCTTTATGGTAAGTTAGATACACACATGTGTTGGCAGCCCAGGTGCCTCCAAGTGTGGCTGCCCTATCGTAAATAATAAAGTCGTCGCAGTTCAGCTGCTGTTTCAGCTGACATGCTACCACTAAGCCTGAGAAGCCAGCCCCAATGATGACAACGCTCACACAGTTGGATGGAGTATCTGGAATAGCCATGATGAATAGTAGTACTCCTCATGATATTAACACAGAGAAAGAAGGACAATGGGATCAGAGTTGGAGCCGAAGTCAGTCCACAACGGTATATATGTGAAACTAGTAAACATGTGAATCAGCGTGTTAACAACGACAGCTTAATGATTTTTGATATCCGGCAATAGGCAATACATGATAGCATCGGATCGATAGAGCTGAACTAGGAAAGACTCCACATGATCTCTAAAGCTATCCAAAATACTTGGTAGAGCTGAGCTTCTTCGTTACTTGAAATACCAGATGAACTACATACACGGTGGAGCCGCAGCATTACAGTGGTGCTGCAGCTAAAAAGCAGTGGATCAACATGTAGGATGTGGTTAAATAGGAAGTGAACCCGTATAGTGGGGCCTGTCTAATCATGGTTGTTGATGTAGATGCTCGATTATATGTACACAGGGACCAGTAACATGATGTAAGTATGATGGCGAAAGCAGCCTAGAATCGTATATCAACTTTTTATAAGCAGGTGAAGGAAGAACCATGTACCCACTATTGAGCGTGCCAGGGGTATAACCGTTTATGATCCTGCATATGTTAGTCGTCTCTTAGGGTGAGCTAAATAGGAACTGTAGGCTACGAGCTGTCTTTTTTACGAGTTTTGAAATGAAAAGAGACCTGTATGGCCGGATAATATGTTACCTAAAGCCTAAGCTCTGCGAGGCCTGGGAGCCAGTGAACATGGTTTGGTCAAAGTTCAGATCAACTTCGCCTCTTTTTTCCTATGCCGTAGGATAGTGCTCACGATACCTGATGACCAATAAGAACGAGTGAACCAATCGGCTTTTCATAGTACAAACCAGAGCTTCTAATGTAAAATCAAGCTCTAGACGTTAAGATTTAATGGGAAAGGATGTGGTTCGCCATGAAAACATGGCTCTGCACGTCATTCTGTTAAGCTCGGTCGATTGAATCTTGTTTTCCTGATTACGAACGTTCGGATCCAGCATAAAAAGATTATTTTCTGCGCACCCCGAGTCCCCGACGTATGCTTATTTCATGCACTACTCAAGACGGTCACTGGTTGGAGAGACAAGGTTTGGCCCATTGCAAGCTGTATGCAATTGGATGATCATCATTTGATGTTCCTCGGCACGGCGAAATCAGGAACGGACCATTGTAGATGGTTACTGGAAATGAAGTTAATACGACCAGTCACCCTGACGCACTACCACCTATGATACAATATGAGATGAAGGCTTGGCCATGCTTGTTTCTGCAACAAATGTGTCGAGTAACCGGGGGGTAAGGTTTAAACTTCACGTCTGACTCTCCCCTATTTATCCTATCCATTGACAGGTTGCAACCCCACAAACTCCCGACGAGCAGCGTTTCTCTCTTCTTTAACCAGGGAATATCCTAGAGAAAGCCTTGAATTCTGGGGCTTAAACCTGTTCGGAACACATCGGTACCCCTCGGTGCAGGAGATATAGAAACTCTTAGAATAAAGAAAGAGTATAAATGCAGTTTAACAAGCAACACAGGGAGTTATCAAGGAGACTGACGTAGGTTTCTTGTCTCAATACACAAGGCTTTGGACCGGATACACCGTGAAACGAGGGGTTCTGATTGAGTTTAACGTCCAAGTCGAGTCTGAGAGGCATCCATATATTAACTAGCTAACCCAAGGCCACTTGAACACTGCCTTGCCTGGGTCACAAGTATTCTACCCTCACTCATACATCCCTCTTGATGGTGTTTTATTCTGCCGTTTGTGATGTGCTGCTATACTGTTCAACACGTCGCGGGTGGCTTTATCGTTAATTGGGCAGCCCCTAATATGAAGATGCTCGTCTTTATCCTGATAGGCTTGGTGACAGCGATTGGCTCTCTTCTATGTTCGCTAATGATTGCGGCATTCCTATGGCGAAGACTTGTTCTGCTGAATTCAGATATCAAGAGAGACTTCATAGGAAAGCCGCTCCTGTTCCCTGCCAGACTCACTCATACACGCAGATTCCCTGAGACGGAGCGGTATAATTACTGGTATGATTATTTTCTAATCGGTATACCGGTTGGGCTTCGTGGACGAGTTGGGAATCTTCTGTCTATTGATAATCTACCGCAACGGGAACGACTTTGGGAAAAATGTTGGTTCACTATCGATCCGGCTTATTACCTTGACCGTGGCAGCGGCGACCGCAGCTTAGAAGAGAAATTACATGTCTTCTTGAAGTCAGTGGTATGTGGGAGCTACATCGGAAGGTCAGGACACGGTACTGATGGCTAGCTACTAGGGCGAGGATCCGAAAGAGTTTCCTTACGCATATCTCATTAGCGTACCACGATTCTTATGGTTCCAGAAAAGCGCTATCAGCTACTGGTATCTGTATTCCTCAGATCAGGAACTGATTGCTATGATCATGGAGATCAACAATTCATTTTTTGAGAAAAGGAACTTCTTCTTCCGGGTAACCGGTGATGGCTTGGCTGTTGATAGTGACAATAATTGGTCAACCACTACGATGGCATTGGCGAAGAGTTACAATGATAAAGTGTCCCTTCATTTTTCGTCATCAATATCAACGTCAAAACAGTACAAAGGTAGCTGGGAGAAAGATATCTTCGGTTCACCCTTTGAAAAGGTTGGCGGATTAATGGTATCCAAGTCAATTGACCCTGTGGTTGGGCCATCACTCCAATCCAACTTGAGCTCCAATACCCCGGATGGCCAAGTCAAGGTAACCAGCCGTCTATCTTCCTGGGGGGAGCCTGTAGATCCATTGAATGCGCCAGGCTGGATTATAGCGAGATTTATTGCCCGATGGACGCATGTTGGTACTGTTTCTGCGCCTCGAATTGTTAAAGAAGCGCTCCGGATTCGATTGCGAGGTAGACTCACCTACCTGAAAAGACCCGAGGTTAGACCAGGGAGTATTCCTCGAAAGGAAACAGGAGTTGAGAGGCGAGTATGGTGCTCTCATGTACTGTTCTCAATGTCTAACGTCCTGCTAGGGACCTCGAACTTGCTTTTCGACAGTATCTATCAGAGCTGGCGTCCCACACCTCTTTCCCAGTATCTATTAAATATATCCCTCCCAAGTCAATTCACTTTGATGACATAACTCTCTACTCCCCAGCCTGGACTACCAGCTCACAACCAATTTTAACAATTCAACCTCTCACTCCACGATTCTATACGTCCTTCCCACAATACGATAGTCCTCAAGTTGCATTTTCCAATGAGACAAGAGCAACACCGATGAAGTCGGATGAATCTTCTTGCTGTTTGTCTATATCAGATCGCTCACTGATGGATCAAGTCCTGGCCACCGCCGGGCAGACCCTGGATACCGAGGCCGGAAAGTTAGGGGCCAGCAATCTCACGGACTGGGAATCCAAGATACTACAGAAAGTAGTATCCTTCCTCCGTAAATCACCAGCAGAAACATTCATGGATCGGTTCGTGAGCCACTACGTTCACCCCTCATTGCAATATCGGTACCAGATCAGCCTTATCCATCATCTACTGGCCTGTCTGCTTCCGATCGAATCACAGGCCATCGTCCAACTATGCTATATATCGGCAAGGAGTATAATCGCTTACATTTTGTTGCTTGCGGCATATTCTACTTCATTACATTACGACATGGAGGGGCGAATGTGCGACCATTTCATTTCGCCTGGTACAGGAGCAGGGCTGTACTGGTGTTGGGAGATGATGAACAAGTATCTTGGGAAATATTATCTTAATCCGTTTTCTTGGGGTGAAGGATTGTGAGTTTAGTATGCAGTATGATATGTTATTCTTGGCCACATAATGTTTTCTGCCGATAAATATAGGGATTATTAGGCTCGTGAACTATCTTAGCAGATTGTTGTTTTCTTATAGATAATAGGCGTTCCCCAGGCTTTAAGAGAAGTTGGATAAAATTTTAAGTTAATAAACTGCGGCCACCATCCAGATGTATTCATTCCTGGGCGTCTCCATTTCGTTTCGGACGACACGCGCATATATCCTTTGTACCGAACCTGCAGACAGTCCCTCCGCATCCTCACAGAGGATAGAATAGTATACCAGATGCCACAGAGCCCAGTGTACCCGGTATTTCTCAATCCATAAAAAGAGCTCGCTCGCTTTCTGTGCTTGGACAGTACTACATAGGCAACCGCATGGTAGAAAGACATATACATGCTAAACGCTGAACCTATGCAGCAATCTGAACTGTTCGATGTAGTTCAACAAGGCTCACCTGCCGAGGGAGAACACTGGATACGCTCTCACACACTACCCCGATATATAGTCGAGACTGGAGCGATGTACCGTGAAACCAGAGCCGTGTTTCGGAGTAGACTTCGAATTTCAGGCATCATAATCATGGGTTTTAATACTATGGGATCCTCCGTGATTCCGTACGGCTGAGCCTTGAAAACAGCATAAACCTGCGGTGAAACTATTAGCAGACTTTGCGTGCCAACAAAATCAGCGGCATATTGAGTAGTGCGTACAATTATTTTAGTGGAGAGGTTTTCAGGGGTACCCATTATTATTTCAAATGCAGTAGATAAAAATTGCAACAGAAGAAGCTCAAAAGAATGGTTGCAAGGGAGGAAGCGCCATCATGCCCCAGTATCTGTGGCGGCACGTTGACGACAATCAAGTCCCTAGCACTTGATTTCTCTGCTTCCTGCCCACTATCCTGGTAACCTATTACCAAACGCAAAACGTTCCAACAATCCCAAGCTAACACATAAGCAACTGGGTGTTACCTAGCCGCGTCATGTCCAAACCCCTGCCTCTCGATGTTCAGTGTTAACCAATCTGCTTCGGGGACCACTCGGTGGAGAACAAACTACTAAGCGCCCGGTGTGATTTATGCGCGGTTAATAGGTCAGAGACAGTGCTATCCCTGTACTTCCGGTGCTGGGATCTCGACCAGTCCGGCCCGTCTCGGAGTAAGTGGAATCGCTTTATATCGAGTGTTGCATCACGTGGTTGACTATGTTAGTCCACCGAATTAATCCACTTTAGATTATCGACTTCTGGCCTCTGCCCCAGCTCTTGTCCTCTTGGAAAAGCCAATAACGTGCATTCTTTTACAGTCGCTACTTTCTGGTTCAAATGGCCCGACTTCCTGACCGATCCGCGTGCCCAGAGCAAGTCCGGAATTGTTTCATACAGACCCTCACATCTAAGCATAAAACAGATCCCAACTTGGCAGAAGAGGCTGCCCGCTCTTGGCGATTCGGCCGGGGTTCTGAGCTTCATGAGACAACATTAAAAGATCTTCAAGAGGTATTTGGAGTGGACGTCGGGCTATGTCTTTTCCAAAGTATCCGTGAAGATAGGGATGATGCTTGGGAGCGATCATATATTGGAACCTTCTGCAACGGTCGGTTTTATTTCAAGCGAATGTTTGTAGTAAGTATCATACTAATTTCCTCTTACAATAGGGATGCTATATCTCTCAGCTGCGTTCTTGCTTTGGTCTATTACTCTATATTTTTCCGGATATCGTACAAGCTGTAAGAGACTCTTACCATATTATTTTACATAGTTACTCTGCTAATTTCTCTGCATAGTATCTTTCCCATTGCTACTTTTCGGTGCAGCTCTAGCAAATTATGCTTATCAAAGACCCACACGCAAATATGATATGCTAGCAATGGGTATTTGTAATATCTGTATCGCTTTGTTGAGTATATTATGGGTTCATGTTTCATGAACGACAGCGATGCTCGTACTTTCGCCCTGTCAGAAATTTGAATTGAATGATCAGTATCTCTTAGGCAATAAGGACATGATTTGGACTGCTACGAGGAAAGTGTTCAACCGGCAACAGCTATGCCGATCCAACATTGATCGTCGTGCATCCGAAGAGACCATTTGCCAAGCACGGACTCGTAGTGCGTCGGCCTAGACCAACATATCCAGAAGGGGCAATAGATCTGCATAAGCAAGGCTGCAATGGGCATTTAAGAAAACTTGGAATACATAAGCCTTGGATCTCCCCTGAAGAAGAGTGCTTGATGCCTCCCTGACAGAAGCAATGAAGTTTCTCTCAGTAGTTCTTCTATCCACCACCGCTGGGCTAGCCAGTGCCGCCCGCTCAGCAGGCTGCGGACAATCCTTACCCCCGAACCAAAACCCTGGGGGAACCAGCTATGGGGTCAACTTCACCACATCAGATGGTACTCAGCGATTCTATCGGGTCCACATTCCTTCCAACTATAATGTGAACAAACATACCCCACTTATATTTTCGTTCCATGGACGAGGCAAAACAGCCGAAAGCCAGGAGAAGCTGTCGCAATTCAGCAATGAAGACTGGAATCCAGATGCTATTGCTGTCTACCCGCAGGGGCTCAACGTACGTAATTATCATTTTATTACTCTTACCAGTTGAGTGATTATATTAATCCACATACAGAAAGAATGGCAAGGAGACCCAAATTCGAAAGATGTCGACGACATAGCATTCACCATGGAAATGCTCGACTACTTCCAGGAAACGTACTGCATCGATTCGACACGTGTATACGCAGCAGGCAAGTCCAACGGAGGCGGATTTACGAATCTGCTGGCCTGTGATCCAACGGCATCCACCCGAATTGCAGCCTTTGCTCCAGTCTCGGGTGCCTATTATCAGGATGTCTCTGAAGAGGCCTGTCACCCTACTACGGTGCCCATCACGTGTTCTCCCGGTCGCCCCTCAATTCCTATTCTTGAATTTCATGGTACGGCCGATAAGACAATTCCTTACGGGGGAGGTGGCCGGCACGGCGAATGTCTTCCTTCTATTCCGCACTTTGTTCGTGAATGGTCGAAGCGACTGGGGTACGGACTTCACAACAGCACTAAAGAGTTGTATGATGGTAATGTACAGGAGTATCAGTATGGGAATGGCGATAATCTTGGGATTGTTACTCATTACCGGATTGGTGGATTGGGACATGCCTGGCCTAGTGTGCGGCCGAATAGCGATAACGCTAATGGGACGTATCTGGATGCAACGCCGATTATTGTCAAGTTTTTCAGTCGGTGGGTGTTACCACAGGCCTCTTGAGGAGAACGAGAGTGGTACGGTATAGGCTTTCCATCTAGTTCACCGTTGTTTTAAGGTTCTTGGGACAAGAGCCGAAAACGTGACAAACCACCATACATCAGCATGGATATGAATATGTATGGTTATTGGTGTGTTGAGGTATTTATGCTCAAAAGTATTATCGTTGTCATCTTGCTCACCAACTGTAGCTAGTCATCTAGTAAATTTGGAATAGTTGATCAAGCATTGCTGAAAGTTCCTCTACTTTCACAGAACCAAGAGAACGATGGGGTTTGTGTGTCTAGATGAGCTTGATTATCCGCTTGAGCATGATCATATCTCGATTATGTTTAATGATATGGCTGGTGGGTTTGTCTCGTATATGACCATTAGCTTAGTGATGCTAGTGAGATGTTGATGTATGCAGAGAGAGATGAGTTGCTTGCTTGTTTGCCTAGGTATGAAGGCGAACCTTATTCGATCGATTTCACCTAATAAGCATATGTAGATACATAAGATCATGAGTATAAAACTCAATGTGTCATTTCTTCATATAAGGTTGAAGCTACAGTCGGTGGCGGCCTTCATGCCTCAGGCAGGAAAGATAACCTCGAAAGGGATGCGATTATCCTCGACTACGTGCGTTGAAAATCCCGATACACATATAAATCTCTTTCAACCCCTATATCCTGTTTAGTTACTAGTTCCATATGGTCCTCATGTTTAATGAGCTTCAAGTGAAACCATCTGAGGTTGAATTCCTCGAGAAGCTCAAGGAGGGTAAGAACTCGGTGGTGTTCAAGGTCCGCTTCCGGGAGAGAATATGCATCATGAAGGTGGTAAGTATTCATTAGTATTCGTTTACCAGGATTTTACTGATATTCAAAGTATCATGACAGAGGCCCGTCTGAATTTGATCCCCCTGACCGCGAAGTCAATCTCTTTGTTTCCGAGTCCACCGCGTACCATCGAATGCAATCGAAGGGCTTGTGCAAGAAGGGGGTTATCCCAGACTTTTACGGGACGATTAGAAACATTCGGCCGTCTTGCTGGTCAGGTCTCGATAGGTTTCTTAATGACACACTGCCGCCAAATGCTATTCTTATCGAATATATTCCAAATCTGCAGTCGATAAACCTATCTAACTTTTCAGAGCAACGCCTGGCTAAACTACGTCAGATTCTGGACGAGATCCACAAGGCAAATGTTCTCCATGGCGACCCGATGCCCCGGAATATGATGGTATCTTTAGGGAGACAAGATAGGGTACTCTGGGTTGACTTTGATTCTGCCCAAACATTTCCAGAGGGTGGTGATCGTTCGCCAAAACAAGAACGGTGGATGAAGGAAGAGGTTGAGCTAGTGGACTATTTTGTTGATGCCTTGGTAAGTTCTATAACTCTCGCGATGGACTTAGCTGACTCTCGAACAGGCTCAAGACTATAAAGAAGGTAAAATAAATCGTACAATTTCTTATTATTATGATTGGTTTGCGTAAACAGGATATGCCTCTGAGAGGAGGCTTGGCGGCCTGACTGCCTGAGTGTTTCCATTCCTAATCGGGTATAGTAAGGGGTCACGGGTACAAAGGAGAATTTCCTTTTTTAGGTCAGGATATTAGGGGGCTTCCATGAACAGATTTGCCATTGTACATCAATTGCCTCTCCTGCTAATGAACGATAACGTATTCAGCTTGATTCTCAAATATTTCTCCGGTCGGCTCAGATTCTGACGTCGCATATCATTAACTTCAAAGAGTAAACGATCTACTGGTCTTGGACCGTTAAGATCGCGAGACAAGGATCGACTGTGCGGAACTGCGGATCCTCCATGAGTTTGTCGATCTTATCAGAACTGTCCCTATAGTGTGTGGACGCTCGATAAAGTAAGTATCTGCACATTCCTCGTGACTGTGCTGGAAAGGAGATCCCCACTGGTATACTCGAGAGGCAAACCGACACGGTCTCAAATGACACCGGGACCAGATATCTGCAAGAAAGGAGAAAAAGCAAATTACGAGTTGTATTTGGCAAACCGTTAATTGGCTGATTTCAACATTTCTTCGTGATTGTGGTATCTCTTTGACAAATCAACAGCAGCGTAGAATTCCGTCCTTCCCTCTAGTCCTTCCATCCGCGAGCCTCGATAGTTTGTAGATGTTACAAGGCCAAGTCCACTGAATTTTCCAACGCTCACTCGCAGGTACCATTCTCGTTGGGGCTGCCGATATCGCCCTTAATGACGCAGACCTTCGAGCAGCAAGGAGTTTGCGAATCGCATGGCAGGCCGTTGGGGGTGCATTGGTTCGGCACCGCAGCCACGGTAGCGACAAAGACAGAGAGGATGAGATAGGCGAGACGCATATTTGCCGATAGATCAAGTGGGTTTGAAGGACTGGGGGTCATTAGTCACGTAGAACGATCTGCGTTAAACAAAGACTGTGCGAGATACCTTTTAAGGTTATGCTTTTCGGATTTAGACGCAAGGGCAGTGTGAGTAAGTAGCTTAAATGTAGGAAGGTCCGGCAGGGGAGGAAGCCGATCCTTATATAGAGGTTGGGTGGGCCTGTTCATTATTCGATTGTCTCCCTCAGTGTCAGATTTCAGTGACATTCCGAGGCCCACCTCCGGAGCCAGGAACGGCACTTGGGTGGATAGCCTGTAGCACTTGCCTCTGTCGGGAGTAGACCACTAACTATGCCATAGTGGGATAGACACAGGTCGCAGCACTAGATATGATACTCCACAGTCACACAGCCAATCTCCTTGAGCTATTTTTTTGGCCACTACGGCTTTCAGCTAGAAGTGGGTACTGGACTCGCTTAAGGGCTAGTCCCACGCTACTCCTATATTACGGAGTATGCCGAGCCAGCGATAAAACACCAATGGTAGCATGGATAGGTATACGCTCTCATATCATAAGAGCTTTCTTGATTGAGCCACTAGAGCCCTATACTCCAAAGGCTCCAAGAGGTCGGAACCGCACATTAAAACCACGCCAACATCCGTATTTCTTTCATTTCTTTGTCGCTCTCTAATTTCTTTGTCTCGCATCCTCTCTCCGCACAGATTACCCTCATCACTTGCAATGCTTCAGTACGAAGTATTTCGGAATGCTCAGATATACACGTGGTACTTCACTATATTCTCTTCTAGAGAGGTCTAAGCGTAATATTTTCCGGTATTTTCCGGAGCGTTGTCTTGCCGGCGTCTGTACTCCGGCATACACTCATCTTGGCGCATCATCTGAACGTCGGAACCTATCCAAAGTCTAAATCCCTCGCTAAAGATGCACCTTGATAACCGGAGAATATTGACATAAAACCGTGTCCCCCTCCGTCCTCTCCGTGACGGCTGGGTAGCCAGGCTGAACCGAACCGTACACTCGACATATAAGTCCAAGTTCCTCTTCCAATCACTGTCCGTCCGTCTAATATTTCGGACGAACTTATTGCGCATCACGTACTGTGTACAAGCTGCTGCGATGCTTAGAAGACCCGTGCGATTTATCCCCTTTCTGTCATAAATTCTATGCGGCTATAACTCTGTTCTTTCCTACTTCTCACCTGTGTTGTGTCGACCTGGCACAGGACTAACATAGGCACATTTTGATCGAGGGCACAGAGTAAGGCACTGTGTAAAATCATCTTTTGGATATCTTTGCCGGTCCAATCCATGAAAAGTATTGTCAAAAATTGGCGAACGGCTATACGTAACAGCGATAGTCATTCGGAAATGCTATTTCAAAACCACAATGCGTAAAACCCATCTTGAACGGGTGTTCGAATGGTCTGGTGGGGGAATAAGGCATCACTGACCAACGAACGACGGCAGTCGGACCACTCATTAACAATATGATTGCGATCGGCGTTCGCTTTTCCTTTACTTTTGGCCAAGCTTTTACCTCTTTCTTCCAACTCTTTGGTTCAGGTTTCTTCGGATATGGTTGGTTGAGCCGACAAATGTGGAGACCTAAGTGTCTTTTAGCTGGTGTTCTAAATATATTAACCACAGAAATGCCTGCCTATTCTAGTAGGGTAATGGATACTACCTGATAAGGGGCTGAATGAAGTCAGGGTTTACTGCTGCAGGACTTGACAGTAGCTCTCGAGAATATCAAGGGGTTGTCGTAGTTGTCAACCTCCTGTTGACGTGGGATCCCCTTAACTGCTTGGTGCTCGGTCGCTCCACTTTAGAAATTACTAGACCTGGCTGGATTAACACCAACTGCTGAGATGTCCTGGGCTTTCGTAGCCTCATAAGTGTACAGGGAACACAAAATAAGATTGAAAATAGCCTTAAAAGAGAGTTTTCATTGAGGGGTCGCGCAAGAAATCTGTCTCAGAAATTTCGAGCATATAAGGGGAAAGTATGTGGATATATATTTCCGAATTGAGTCTCGTCCAATTTCTATAGCCATCAAGTATAACTTGACATACTTCAGTCTTAGCTTACGATACACTTTGAAAAATAAGATGCCAACAATGCTATATTAACCCTAATTGTACTGAGAAGCTGTGTATGCACTTGATCTGGCACGTGTCCAACCCCGACTCCGGGTCCGTTTCCGACTCCGACTCTCCGACCCTCAACGATATCTACGGTCGCTCGTCTGCTTCCAGGAGAATGTATATCCTACTTCAACATGAGTAGACGACAATCGTCAAGACGTCATGCGTGCTTCCGATGCATTGAACTGAAAGTCAAATGTTCTACACAAGGCAATGACAAAGAGTGTCAACGGTGCTCTCGATTGGGCCGTCCTTGTGTTTTCCCGAGCACTTTACCGAACAATACAGGTAGAAAAAGCCGGATTGATGAGCTTCAGGACCAGATCAATGAGCTTCGTGATCAACTCACGAAAAGGGTAAGTTGACCTTTTGCTATGTGTGAGTATGCAAAGTTGGCTGACTGGAGCCGCAGGACAAGGGAGCTTCTGGACATGGCATTTCCAGTGATGAGGCAGTGCCACATGCCCTACAGCAACATAATGCGCCAATTGAACATACAAAGCACATCACTATGCGACCTGACTTGGGCGAGCCCGGCAACTTGTTGACCATTGGTATCCTTACCTTGGCTCAGTGTAATCGACTATTGGACAAGTTTCGCATGGTCAAAATGCCACAGTTTCCGTTTGTAATCATACCCGACTCGATGAATGCAATCAGTCTCCGCCAAGAATATCCCTTCTTATTCGTGGCTATCATGACTGTCAGTACGGAAGATAGACCGTCATTGCAAAAGGATTTAAACCATGAAGTGAAGCGGACCATTAGTACACGTATCATTATGAACAACGAACGGAACATAGATCTACTTTTGGGGCTTCTTGTCTACACAGCGTGGTACCACTATCATTGGGAGTCAATGCTGCCGCACATGTACCTGTTCCTTCAACTGACCATCACAATGGTTGCTGACCTTGGCCTCGATCGGCAGCCCAATTTCACTATGCAGAACATCGCAGCCAGCTTGGGTAGGCCGAGCAGTGCACGTCAGCTAGTGGCGAACCATTCGGCCGCTGGGAAGAGGGCTCTCCTGGGAACGTTCTATTTGTGCTCTGTGTAAGGTATCAACTTATTGTTTACTCGAACCTGCTGACATTGCCATAAGGTCGTCGCTTTTTCGACAGCAGTTGTTCATGGAATATACCGATTGGGTTAATCAATGTTGTGATGACTTAAGGAAGAATTCGGAATTTCCATCAGACCAACATCTGAAAAAATATATAGACGTGCGATTGCTAGCTCAAAAAAGCGCAGAGGTATTTAATGGCAAGGTTCACAGCCATGCGCATCCACCGTTAAATGGACGAGCGAAATTAGAGGCAGGTATCCAGGAACTCGACAAAGAATTTGGGTTATATCAAGGTATTAAAGATGAAGTTAGACAGCAAGGAAACAGCACTTGTGAGTTACCTCGTTGCATAATCTATTCAACTACCAGAGACTCGTTGCCAGTTGCTAATCACAGCTCCACAACAGACGCGTATGTATTCGAAGTCAAAGTAAAACCAGTTATCGTTCTTGGACAGATAGTCTACCACAGGAAGGATGGGTTCCTTCTCTATGAAATGGACCAACTTGACAACCTCATTTCATCGTCAGAGAGCTTCATTACCTCCTTCTTTGAGGCCTTACCAGAAATTGCGATTCACCTCCCTTTATCCTTCTACACCTATCTCTGGTATGCGCTGTTAGTACTTTCGAAGGTCCTTTTGTTGTGCGACCTGGAGTGGGAGAGAACAACTGGGCTTGGGCGAAGAATTCATAGAATCGCGCGGGCAGCAATCGAAAAACATGGGGAACTTTCAAGTGGTAATGATGTCTGGGAGAATAGCAAGAGGGTTATAGGGAGTATGATATCATGGCTGCAAAAGCATCAAGACCTACGAGGGCCGGAACAGAGACTGCGAAACAATCCAAGCTCAACGATGCACCACCTTACCGTTGTTGACGAGAATACACATTATCCTTCGGCTTCTACAGGCTCAAAATCGACTGAACCAGGAAGAAGGCACACCTTTCCTACACAGCAGCCGGACCCTGATCAAGTAGTGACCGAATTTACATTTGATCAAATTGATTTAGAGGGTATGGGCAACGGGGTGGATGGCTACTGGGATGCAATACTATGGCAGCAAATGCTAGAAGGACCAGTATTCCCAGGGTTGCCTTCTTCCCTGCACATATCTAACCCGGAGTGCTTCCGTGATTGACAGTTTGAATTCTGCAGTCGAAGGATAGGCAGAAACCTATTTATCTCTTTCCCCATTTCTTTCCATGGTTGTTGTAAGGGTTATGGATGGCGCTTTCACTCGCGAAGCCCAATCAAAGAGGCGTAAAATGCTGACTGAGCCCCTGAATGAGGCTACAAGAATTTCTCTGAAGTATTGGCGACGATTCTCAGTCACGACTGCTTGATTCTCAATCTTATCCGGCGAATCGGCGATAGACATTCTTTATTCAAGGAGAAGGCGGAACTTAATATGCTTCTCTACGGGACAGCTAAGAGATCTCGTAGATCACATCGGAAATCACGCCTTGGATGTGGCAACTGTAAACGTCGCAGGATCAAAGTAGGTACTCTCTCCGTAATACTATTATGCCCGGTAATTGACAATTGTACTCAGTGCGATGAGGTTAGGCCAGCCTGCAGTGGCTGTCTGCGCCACTCGGTGCAGTGTGACCATCAGCTTCAGGAATCGAGTTCCAACGTATCCACAGCAACAGAGAACGCGAAAGTGCAGCCAGCGGCGACAGCGCCCAGGAAGGTGTCGACTAAGCGGCATCAAACATTTATTTCTTCATATCAAACCAACTTCAAGCCACCGAAGCGTGCACATAGAACTCGCAAGTCCATATTAGCACAACTACTTCAATGTTCCTCATCTGAGCGGATTTTTCCCACCTTGTCATGTCGACCATTTGAGTTTACTATCATCGACATGGAGCTCTTCCATAATTTCCTAAATCCAACAGACTATGGCGAACCAGAGCATCACAGTGCAATGCAAATGCAACAAAATCAACTTTCTCGGCCTGGGTTTTCTTTCCCGTACGTACTACGCCTTCTACTTGCTGGTTTGGGCTTTCAGTTAGCACGGTGTCCAGAAAACATGCAGCTGCAACAGTCTGCCATCCAAGGGAGAGATTATCATGTAGTAGCTGAGCGACACTATAACATCGCCATCCGCGAAGTGGCAGCGGCAGTGCCACGGCTGAATAAGGAGAACTGCCATGCAATTTATACCGCCGCTGTGCACATCTTCGTCTGCTCACTCGCCATGGGGCCGCGACCAGGCGAGTACATGGCTTTTCGAGACGATGGTCAAGACGGCTTTTTATCCTTGTTCATGGGTGTCCGGACAGTATTGGAGATAAGCAGCAAGCTGTTTTCACCAGATGTAGTTGTAAAGGGTGATGAAGGGGAATCGGGCTCCGAGTCAGAACCGGACGCAGAGAACACAGGCTCCGCCAGAAGTTCAACTATCGCTTCTGAATATGGGTATTGGATGGACCAGTTGCGATATCTTATAGAATCCAAACTTGTCATGGGAGATACGCCTTATTCAGTTTATCATACAGTGCTCGAACAACTTCACCAATGCTACGATGCAATCTATGGCCCCTTTTCGCTGGAAACGACTGCACTTCTGTCGCCATGCATCTTCGACTGACTCTACAGACTGCCAGACGCTTTCACGGTTAGCCTTAGACAGCCACACCAGCCGGCATTAGTGGTATTCTCTTATTTTGTCCTCTTGTTAGATGAGCTTACTTGGAATTGGTTTCTCCAAAATTGGCCTAGACACATTCTCATTGGCATTCACCGTAACCTCGACGTCTATCACCAACAATACATCCAATGTCCCATGCACTGCGTGGCAGCCAAAGCCTAGAAGGCCCTTTGGCGCTGCACAACAGTTTGTGTCTGTCAAATACTCGTTCCTGATACATGAAATATGTCATCATGAGACCAATATGCCCTGTTCAGACCTTATGTTTGAGATCTGACCATAACCAGAGATTCAAGGTTGACTATATTGTTGAATACCAATTGAGCAAGGTATTTAGCTCTACAAAGACCTTACATACCCTATACAAACATGACAAGAGATATATCCTGCATGCATCTATCACTGATACCTAAACATGATATCGATGCAACACCAAAGTCACTCTATTCCTCTATCATCAGTGTTTTACATTGTCGATGACTCAATCCCTCCCTTATTTCTTAGGGAACAACGCCTATAGTAATAGAGGTCTGGATGGTGTGGCGGTCAAGAATGGGGTGCTGGCCATGGCAGCATGACCGCTGCACCTAAATCGTCTCCCTTCGAGTCCGCCTCTTGACGTCCTCTTCCCCGGCTGGAGAATGACGGCAAGAGGCGGATTCGATCGTAGTAGAAAGTCTCCGAGCACGGGAAAGAGTAGGGGAAGCTATCGTCAGAAAAGCACGCCTCTGCCGACTTTGTACGTTAGTCTTCGTCATAGACCGTATCCCTATTGTCACGGCCGCAAGTATCAATACGTGTGCGAACCGAAGTCCATGAATCTTTCAGCAGTACGATGAAGTAACTTGAAGATCTTACTGACGCGATATTTATATACCAATAACGCCAAGGCAATCTTGGCTTTATATTTTCACGTTTGAGCTCTTTCGTAACTGCCATCAATACGAACGTGAACTCTCGTTTCTGGGTTGAAGTCCGAAGAGCAAATTCTTATTTAGTACCAGTGAGCCTGAAACCCGTCTGAACATAACTCGAGGTAAGACCAGACCGATAGGAATACGCACGAGTTGTTTAACCTCGCCACACTTGTACTTAATAGTATCCACACTATAATCTTTTTGAACCATGCAACTGCAGATCCTTATAGCGAACAACCCTGTCTTATATATGCTACGGTTGCTACCCTACTATAAAGATTAGGTTCCCTGAAAAGAATCCACAGGAGGGTCAAGATCCTTCACTTGCTGCTCTGCCATTGGCCAAAGACCCACATTTCTAGAATACGAACGCGGACTTCCCTTTTTGGAAGTGGGTAACATAGCCCTATGGACCTACCATGGGGTAAAATGGAAGGTTATGATTCTAAAAAGGAGTGAGGTGGATGAATAGAGATTTTCAGTCCTTCTGTTGATATTTAACCGTCGTGGTATCCGGCTGAAAAAGGGAGACACGCATATTTCTTTTTCTATCTCCCACGGCAAAAGAACTGAACCTATATAACCGGACCTACTACACTCCTTCCTAATCTTCTGAAAATATCAGCCTTAGACCACCACACTCCTTACCACAAAGCCATATATAAACACTCTGTCTCATCACACTCGCTTATATCCGCCCCTAATCCAGCTGCGCCATTCAAAATGCCCGAAGCAACAGACAAAATCTACCGCTCCTGGCCTCATGGCCCCCCGACATACTCGCAAGCCAACCCGGGTCAATCGCGAGATATCACCCAGAACCCGGAATGGAACTATTCCCTCTTCGACTGTTGTGACCCAGGCTCACTATGTAAGACAGACACCGTCAACTCTCCCCTAAACCGAGCATCACAACTAACACGTGGAACTTTTGCAAAACTCTAGGCCTGATGAGCTGGTGTCTTCCATGCCTGACATTCGGCAAAACCCAAGCCAGGAACCACGATGCTACCTTGAACGGCTTTAGCTATTGCAACGCAGATGTAAGTCAAGCCAAGACTTCAAACAAAAAACGAATACCTGCTGACGAGGGGTAAAGTGCACGATTTTTACAGGTCTCGGCTTCATCTACTCCCACTGGATCATCCAGACTATTAGACGCGGTGAGATGCGCGAGCGCTACGGTATTAAGGGCAGTTGTTGTGGGGATTGCTGTGCCACGTTTTTCTGTTCTTGCTGCGCTCTGGTCCAGGAGGAGAAGGAGGCTGAGTTGCGGACGAGGGCGGAGTTGGGGTATCAGATGACGCCTGGCATGGAGTATAAATGAGGTTTGATACTATGGGAGATGGTATGGGCCTTGACTGGTTACTTTCGTTCGTTATTTGACTTTCTTTTTCTGTAACATTTCCCGGCTGAAGACCGAGTGCAGATGAGACGTATAACACTAAGCCCCATATTCTTAAACTATACTTTATCGTCAAGCCCCTCGGGCTTCTTTGTTTCGCTGAAATTAAAACGAGGTGAAGATATAGTAGCAAATGCTACATGAGTGCAACCTTCTCAACCTATTAAACTATTCAAAACATGGTAAATTAGAGAGACAAAAAGACACCCACTATATTATAATTTAAACTTAAGTGAATACCTTAGACATCAATATTGGGCTCCTCAACAATAACCCTTTTGCCTTTTTCCTTCCGGCCAACCAGCCACTCTACAGATTCAATACCAAATCCAGTCCAGAGCGTCAATATGATCACAAAGCACAGCCCACTCACCCAGCCATGAGTCCTCGTAAATGTCGGTGCCTCTCCACTGGGAAACTGTAATTGTTGAAACGGAATGACAACCGCCTGGCCCAAACTAACCATGAAAGCCAAGGTGAAAGCCCGAAGTTGCTGATCTCCACCACAGGAGCTATTGACCCATCCAGCCAAGAGAGGTGTATAGCACCCATAGCAACCAGAGAGTATAAAAGCAGCCATCTTGAGATGACGAGACGCGGGCCACGCCGTGAAAACAGCAAAGCAGAATGTTAACAAACACCCGACAGCGAAGCAGACAGGACCACGCCGCCCGATTTTGTCCGCGACAAAGCCCGATGTCAACATGAAGACGAAATTGACTGCCCCCAGCGCCGTGGGGATGTTGTTGATTTGTGGCACTGAGTAGATATTGAGTGACTTCAGCCAGATACTGAAGTATTGCGTGACATATGACCCGCAGGTGAGGGTCCAGAAGGCGTAACCTAGGGAGAAGGTGTATAGTTGCCAAGAGGTAAGGACTCGCTTGAACACTGTGCGGTCCATTTTACCGACTGGTGTACGTCCTTCTTCTTCGATTCGGGCACGCGCCCGTTCTCTTTCGCTTTCGGATAGGTAGAATGCGGTGGTATTATCGGGTGTGTCCGGGTAGAAAATAATGCCGTAGATGGCTACAGGCACGGCGAGGACGAAGTCGAAAATGAAGAGCCATCGCCATGATGACATGCCCCCTTTGCCCTCCATGCCGGTGAACAGCGCCGACTGCAGGTAGCCCGAAAACATCTGGCCGAGGACGCCAGACATGACGAAAAGGCCGCTACGACGTGCCATTTCGGACTTGCGATACCAGCAACCCAGGACATATTGTACACCAGGCCATGCGGCTGACTCGAAAAATCCAATGCAGAATCTCAGCCCGTAGAATTCGGACGCCGTATTGCATTTGAAAAGAAAAAGCACGAACAGAGACCACGCCACTAAGCAGCCCGGTAGCCAGAACCGGGGTCGAATAACCGTTAATGCAAGATTCGACAAAGGGCCGCCGAGAATCTGGCCGATATTAAAATAAGTGTTCATCCAGCTGAGCTCATTCCCTGGACCGAAGCCTAGCTCCTCCTTCATGCCAGAGACGTAGGCATTGGAGATATTGTTGCCATCTAGCTGCTTAATGAAGAAGTATAGACAGCTGAAGCTTAATAGGAACCAATCCAGTTTGAAGATGAGCTTTTTGTCCGCCTTTGAGGTGCCTGGCTCGTGCCAATGAAACCAACGGCGCTCGTTCAAAATTGGAATAGAGTTGTCACTCTCAGTTGGGAGTTTGTCCTGACTCCGCGAGATAGTAGTTAAGGGCTCCTTGTGGTCAATGAAGCCACTGGGTAAGACGGTGGGATCGCCATTTTCTGCCCGTGCCGCGTTTTGTCGCCTCATAGTTGACTCGAAGCCAGGAATATTTTATGGCGGCGAGGGAGAAGTGGAACGTAACAGCCTCGGCCATGGGACGAAGCACGGCAACTTTTATACTCATTCCAGATATGGAATGTGTTTAAGGTAATGGAACAAACTTCAATAGGGAAGCTA
This sequence comes from Aspergillus sergii, assembly GCA_009193525.1. Lineage (NCBI taxonomy): Eukaryota > Fungi > Ascomycota > Eurotiomycetes > Eurotiales > Aspergillaceae > Aspergillus > Aspergillus sergii. Next base: position 204,124 of record ML741772.1, read on the forward strand.
TAAACGCCCACATTCAACACTATGTCTATGCGACCGTCACTATCCAGGTTAGCCACGAATGGTCTGGCCTCCATATTGAACAAGCGGCCGCTAAGGTACAGATAATCTTTACAACATTTGACGGAGAGATCACGCAAGATTCGCCCACTGATAATCAAGTCGGTTACGTGCTTGAGCCGAATAGGAAATTACCGGCGTGGGGCCGATGTGCTTGAAGCGAAGAGAAACTAAACTCTGGTGCTAATTCTTAGCGGAAACTTAGCTATCTCTATCGTCAGCATACGGCTATTTATCAGGCCAGCTGATGTAGGTAATGGTAGGCAAGGTTTCGGCGTTTTGTCCTAGTATTCCCTGCCTTGTCTCATCATGGTTGAGTTCATCACCATCAACGGCGCACAGCTAGCCTACCGTTTGGTTGGCCCTGCCAATGCGCCCTTAATAGTGACACTCCATGGCGGTCGGGGCTTTGGTAAGCTACTATTGTCATCTTTGAATTTGTAATTTTAGTGCTAATGTGGCGTTGCTATCTACTGTTTGGTTGAGTAGGCGATCACAACTCGGACTTTCACGCATTCTTGCCACTATCCTCAGACTATCGACTACTATCATTTGATTTTCGCGGCCATGGCAGGAGCTCTCGAACTGAGCCTTACAGCTTCAGTCAACTAGTAGAGGATATCGAAGGGTTGCGACGGCACTTCGTAGGTGGCGAGAATCCTTGCATTATATGCGGTGGAAGCTTTGGTGGATTTCTTGCACAACAATATGCCATTACTTATCCTTCGCATGTTTCACACCTCATACTCCGAGGCACCGCGCCATCACATCATCGTAAGTAACACTCCAACTGGACGGGGCCAGAGTTGTGGTGTTTTGGTGAGCTAGAGCATGAACTGAACACTCTTAGACGAAGCAGAGGCGATTCAAGTACTAGAGGGCCGCATGCATCGCGCACCTGGTCTCTCCACGCGGATGTTGCGAGACAAAATCTTTGGCCAGTTTGACAGTGACCTTGAGTTCCAACTCATCATGTATGCAGCCGCTCCGCTTTACAGCGAGTCCTTTGATGCAGATATCGCCTTAGGTCGCAATCTGGACACCGCATTCTACGCCAAGTCACACAGTAGGTAGAATATGCGCTTTGTCAAGCTCCATACTGACTTGAAAGCAGATGATCTCTATGCAGAGCCGGAGAAGTTCTTTGACTATAGAGATGGCCTCTCAACTGTGACAGCGAAAACTTTGATAATTGTCGGCGAGCGGGACTGGATTTGCCCACCAGCGCAGTCGCGGGTCATTGCGTCCCTGATTCCGAAAGCTCACTTGGAGATCATTCAAGATGCAAATCATTCGGTTCATGTCGAGAAGAATGCTGAGGTCATTGGGCACATTCGAAAGCATTTGATGCGGCCTGCAGAGATTTCGTAACATAACCACGCTTTCTGCACGCTTGAGGTTACGGACACAAAGTGTGGAAAAGCCCGAGGGATTCTTAACTGGACGTTAATGGCTACCTTATAAGAAGTCCCATCCGATCTCCCCAACTAATGGTGAGGACAAAGCTGCAATGTCCCTCGTCACGGCAGCATCGGTTGACGACGATGTATCCGCTGGAGAGCCCGAGCTGATTGCCTCCGCATCCCAGCCTTCTATGAATTGGTAGCAGTTTGCCTTCCCCATAATGCGTCCGCCTACTTCAATCACCTGAGCTCTAAGCGAAACCACGCGAGGATAAAGTGATGGCTGTGCGGCATGTCGCAAAACGGGCGTTGTTTGTAATGTCACAAGACAGCTGGCCGATCGGCTTTCGTAAATAGAGACCACAGAAGAAAAGTCTGTCATAATTTGTGCCAAGGATACAGCATGTTCCCAGCCGCTGGAGAAACTCTGAAGAATTGCTATACAGCTTTGTATTTCTTGCTTGGCTGAAAACACCATGGCCGTCGTATGACCAAAGCAGTAAAGCAGGACAAGACATGCAGGGACGAATCGGGTCAACGTTATGTAGTTAAGCGGCAGTTGCCCTAGTTCCAACAATACCTGACTGTAATGGATATACTTCTGAACAACATTGAGGAGGTGTTCATGAGATCCTGGACGTGGTGGTTGATTGAACGGTGTCGGATAGTATATCAACATCAGTAGTTGATAATAACGTGCGTTAAGCCAGGCCATGGTGTCATGGATCCTCACATTACTTGCTTCCGGGCGGGAGATCAGACATCCATCACTGTACCAGTTATCCACAGCATAATGAAGCTCACTGATGATAGCCGCGCGATCGGAAGGAGTCAAGGAACGGACATCTGCTCGAGGACGTAGAAAGATCGCATCCGTGATTTTGCTCTCAAGACGACGCAGCTGGATGACATGTCGTGTTACCAGCAACATACTCGAAACCTCTGCTCGCTGTGCTGAAGCAAACTCAGTAACTGTTACAGCTGGCAATGGGATGTGAGCGTCCGGCACAAACAGCCCCGGAGGCTGTCCGACAGAGGACGCGACCATGCGATCCAGTACGTAAATACTCCAAAAGAGTCGATTCGACGGCTCGTCTGATGGCGACGCTTGATCTACATTCATTGTACGCTGTAAAGTCAGACCCTGTGCCATAGCTTGCCGGGTCAGGATTCCAACAGTTGTCCATGGACCAGGACCGTGAGGATCAAACAGCGAATACAACGTCAGTAGTAGAAGAATCTGTACTGAATCAATGCTTTCATTCTCCATGCAATAATGGAGAATAATGGAGTATGGTAGTTTAACCTCTTCCCCAGTGAGCGGGCTAAGTTTTCCTGATCGCTGAAGCGTCGTCCGCCCGATGGCATGGATGAGGTATAGCATCTGGCCAGTCTCATTAGTTAAGCCTTTCTACTACCATTTCTTGTATTCTCTGGGGCAATAGTAATTTTATGGAGCCAAACTCACCATTGAGTCAGCATCATTCTCGATCAACACGACGTTCACATTGGCGCTCTGAACTTGCATAATTCGTGCTTTATCGATGAATGGGTATGCCCGATGAACGTGGTGAAAGTAAGCATTAAGACATGCCAGCGACTGTGGTCCTTTGCTGTCTATCCCTTTCCAAATCATCACTGAAGTCCCCTTCTTCTGTTCTGCATTGTCAGGCTCATTATCAAAGGACGAGCTTGTACCTTGAGCTTGACTATTATGCTGAACCTGCACCGGATTTCTAGGAGAGCCAATTTCCCCTACACCCTTGTCGACAGCTTGTGACGCTTCCTTCTCTTTCGGTGGCATATTTTGGCCCACGGTCGCTCCAGGTATGTTGTCCTCAATGTACTGCGTGAGCCATTGTATCCGTGCATGAAGGACCTCTGGTGACGACGCAGCCATCCTATCAGACGCGAAATACGAACATTTCCGTCCTGCGTCCGCACAGGTCCTGCAGGAAGGTAGAGTTTTACTGCATTTCTTCTTGTACTGGCGGCAGCGGTTGCAGGCTGGAGGAGGATACGCATACGGCCACCGCTGCTCCGGTTGCCTCTCAACCCCATCGGGACTGGATTGATTTAGTCGATAACGTTGGGTATGGTATTTCATTGCTGGTGGATAATCTGCACCTTTCGGTAATTAACCATTGGGGGTCGCGAATGCAGTCGTTGGGATCTGCTCCATATCCACCATCTTTCTGAGTAGTAGCCCAGTTCTACTCGATTATTCAACGACCTGCGGGGTTTGGGATTGCAACATTTGGTCGGAGAACCACGTCAAACCAGGCTAAAAGTGTGTGCTCGGACGCTCCACAGTTGAAGTGGAGTCTGATGGGCCAGTCAGATAGCTATCCTGCATATCAACCATCCCGCTATCGCAGTGTTACCGGCGTGTCTCCGACGAGATTATCCTATTCAGGTAAATCACCTCCGACTTCATATATATCGAAAAGTGCGGAGTGTAGTCGGTATTTTAGTTTTCTTTGTAAGAATTCTGTAAGGAGTATGGATATATACATGGCACACTATGATCATGAAAACCCTGATCCGCCCGAAATATATATCCATCGGATGCTTGGCTATTGGAAATCATAGCCAAGATGCTGCCACCAGCTGACATTAACATTTCAATCGGTAGGTATTTCAATATGTGTCATTATTCCTCTTTCCAACTACTAACTGCAGCCCAGACCGTGGAGGGACATTCTGCGATGTCCTCGTTCAAGTCCCAGAAAGGGAAGAACTTGTCTTCAAACTACTTTCCGAGGACCCGCAGAACTACCGAGATGCACCGACAGAGGCCATTCGCAGAGCCTTGGAGATTATCGAGGGCAGAGAAATCCCTATCGGAGAGAAGCTAGACGGCTCCAGAATTGCATCATGTCGCGTCGGTACGACTATCGCCACGAACGCTCTGTTAGAAGGGAAGGGCAGGAAATTTGCTTTCATCACCACCAAGGGATTCCGAGATATTTGCGTCATAGGTGATCAGTCGCGGCCAAAGCTGTTTGCCCTCAAGGTGCGCAAGGCCGAGGCATTGCACTCCAAGGTTGTCGAGATCAATGAGCGAGTCACCATTGAGGATTATGACCTTAACCCCTTTCCACTGGATAAGTCGCGCGAGCTTACAGACCCCAATCTTGTTCGCACAGTAAGCGGCGAGATTGTGCGTATTTTGAAGCCAATAGATCTTCAAGAGGCTCGGCAAGCTCTTGAGAATCTCAGAGCAGAAGGGTATACTTCTGTGGCTGTCGCTTTTATGCACTCTTACGTTTATCTAAATCACGAAGATCAGGTAGCTGCGCTGGCAAGGGAGATGGGCTTTGACTATGTCACCACCTCGCATGAGACTAGTCCGGTCATCAAATTTGAGCAACGTAGTAGCTCAGTCTGCTCTGAAGCTTACCTGTTCCCAATCGTCAAAGATTACGTCGCGGCATTTGAATCTGGGTTCAGCACACTACCTAGAAAGGTTGAATTTATGAGTTCTGATGGCGGTCTGCGACAAGCTGTGAAGTTCCGAGGCAATGAGGCCTTGCTGAGTGGACCTGCAGGAGGAGTGGTCGGTATCGCCCGGACGTGCTTTGACAACGAGGAAAAGACCCCTGTGCTTGGGTTCGACATGGGTGGGACTAGTACGGATGTTTGTCGCTACGACGGCAAATATGACTATCTAACCGAGACAGTGGTGGCAGGCAGAAAGATCATTACCCCCATGCTAAATATAGCCACAGTTGCCGCGGGTGGTGGTTCCATGCTCTTTGCTCGTCATGGTCTCTTTGCGGTAGGCCCTGAAAGTGCAGGGGCACACCCAGGGCCAGCTTGTTATCGCAAGGGTGGACCCTTGACTGTGACTGATGCCAATCTGTTCCTGGGACGCTTAGTCCCGTCTTCGTTCCCAGCGATATTTGGACCTGGAGCAAACATGCCCTTGGACTACGATATCACTAGGAAGAAATTTGAAGAAATCACCCGTGAAGTCAATACGCAGACTTCGCAGAACCTCACTCCAGAAGAAGTCGCTCTGGGATTTCTTGATATTGCGAACGAAACGATGAGCCGTCCTATGCGTAATGCCACCGAAGTTCGCGGATTTGCTCCCAGTGCTCATGCTCTTGCTAGCTTTGGTGGTGCCGGCGGACAACATGCGTGTGCCATTGCTGATAAGCTTGGGATTGAGAGAATCATCATCCATAAACACTCCTCTATTCTGTCAGCAGTGGGCATCTCACAAGCTGAGCTACAATTTGAAACATCCGCGCCATTCGCGGGTACATTCTCATTCGAGATTCTTCCCCGTCTTGAAGCCCAGATCCAGAACCTGAAGGATAAGGTGCAAAAGGAGCTGATAGCCCAGGGCGCCGAGGCAGGCAGTATTGAATACGAAGAGTCACTAAGCATGAGATACATTGGCACAGACACCAACATGACCATAGTTAAGCCAGACGATAGTGACTACGGAAAGAGTTTTGTGCAGACACATCTTCGTGAATTTGCCTTCGTCTTGAGTCGCGATATTGCAGTAGACTCCATCAAGGTACGGGGAGTCGGCCGCAATCATACCTCGGATACGAAAGCTTCACCTTATAAACAGGTGCAGCATCTTAAGAAGAGTGATCAATACATACGCTCATCTCATGCACAACGTGTCTACATTGGTGATGGATGGCAGAATGCCCCAATCTACCACCTGAATGATCTTTCACGTCCCAGCAAGCTGCACGGCCCTGCGCTTATCATCGATGCCACGCAGACTATATTCGTTGCACCACTCTTTGATGCTTACATCTTAGACAACCATGTGATTCTACAAAAATCGAGAAACCAGGTTGGCATTGCATGTTTGGGAGAGGATGAAACTATTAATCCGATTCAGCTCTCGATTTTCTCTCATCGTTTCATGTCTATCGCGGAGCAAATGGGCAACACTCTACAACGAACCTCCATTTCAACCAGTATCAAGGAACGACTGGACTTCTCCTGTGCCATCTTTTCACGCGAAGGTAGACTAGTCGCTAATGCCCCACATATCCCAATTCACTTAGGTAGTGTGCAATACGCCATACAATACCAGCACCGCCTTTGGGACGGGAAATTGAAACCCGGCGATGTACTTTTGAGCAACCACCCAGAGGCAGGAGGGACGCATCTCCCCGATCTTACTGTGATTACTCCTGTCTTTATACAGGACGGGGACAGTCAAACCCTGGCCTTCTACGTCGCGGCTCGTGGGCATCATACTGATATTGGGGGCCGCGGGATCACCTCTATGATGCCTGAGTCGAAAGAGCTATGGGAGGAGGGCATTAACGTCCGGTCCATGAAGATCGTCGACAGTGGAACCTTCCTAGAGGAAGACGTGCGACAAGCATTCTTGGACGCAGGCAATTTCCCCGGTTGCAGTCCAACCCGTCGTTTGCAAGACAACATCTCCGACATAAAAGCACAAATCTCGTCTAATCAGCGGGGAATAGTTCTGCTGCAGAAGCTTTGTCGGGAGTTTACCTTACCCGTTGTCCATAAATACATGCATGCGATTCAGGCCAACGCAGAGGTAGCTGTAAGGAAGTACTTGAAAGGTATTGTTCAGACACGAGAGATGCCATTGACGGCGACGGATTATTTCGACGACGGCACAATGCTCAAAGTCTCGATTACGATCGACGACACAGGGAGTGCCACATTCGATTGGGAGGGTACTGGACCGCAGATGTGGGGAAATTATAACTGCCCTATTTCCATCACGCACTCTGCAATCATCTACACGATACGATGTTTAATTAACGAAGATATTCCCCTTAATGACGGCTGTCTCGCCCCAATCACCATCAAGATCCCGAAGGGGTCCATCTTACGGCCAAATGCAAACGTGGCCATCTGCGGTAGCACACTAGCCAGTCAAAGAGTGATAGATACAATCCTACGCGCATTTAACTGTGTCGCGGCCTTCTCCGGTTGTGCTAACAGCTTTGGCTGGGGTATGGGTGGAAAGAATCCCCTTACTGGTGCCATCGAGCCTGGGTGGAACTACGGCGAAACCGTTGGAGGTGGATGTGGCGCTGGTCCCAGTTGGGATGGTGAGCATGCCATTCAAGCACATTCTACCAATACCAAGATTACAGATCCGGAGGTCGTGGAGAAGAGGACGCCTGTGATTATTCGTCAACATGCTATCAGGCATGGATCCGGTGGTTCGGGAGAGTATTGTGGTGGCAATGGTGCAGTCCGCGAAATTGAAGCCCGGGTACCCTTGAAATTCAGCATCTTAAGTGACCGCCGAGTCTATCATCCCTACGGTATGAACGGAGGCCAGCCAGGCGATGTAGGCAGAAATTACGTTTTCAAATGGAACGAAGACAAGACTGGCCTTGAAAAGCTTTCCATAGGTGGCAAAGCTGCTCTAGGCTTAGATACTGGGGAAATCATGCAGATAAATAGTCCAGGAGGTGGAGGTTGGGGAAGTGTACAGCCACATCAATCAGGGCTAAAAGTGGATGAACCCAAACCCTAACTAAACCCTATCCGACTCAGCTGCATAATGACAACCTCACCTTCCCCCCGCCCTGATTTTCTCGGCTATGCTGGGGTTTGTCCTAACCCTCTAGAGACTAGCATCAATTTTAGATGGTACCTTTTGTGCTATGCCTATGGTTGGTCAACAATGCCTGACTAGTTATGCATGTTCTGGCCCCTCAGCCGCGCCAACGCACGGAGTAAGACCAAATCTCGCAGTAAGACTTCTCACCCACCTTGAACCTCCTCCATATCCATGTCTTCGTGAAGGACAACTTCAGCCTCGTTATATCAACTCTGTAGAAATTACTATCAGGATGCGTCAGGAGCTAAAGGCCTGGGGAAGAGACGTGAAATCCCGTCTGCGCCACAGACCCAAAACACCCCAGCCTAGCAAAACAGGGATACAGGCTGGCCCCACATCTTTGACTCCTGCTTCACCCGCAATCAACCAGCATAGCATAAACCAGGCCCAGGATTTATGGCAATCTGCATTTGATCAGCTAGACCGGAAGGAACAGCAGATATTGTCCACATTGAAATACCCTCCTGCCCAACTAGAAAATGACAGCGACCAGAATGGACATTCCCCAACCGAGGCCATAATTGAGAAAGTCATTCAGGGGACCAAGCAACAATATGAAGGATACCAAAACGGGGGCATAAAGATCCGGAGGTCAACGGGCGAGGATATTGATCTTCGAAAGCTTTCCCGCAACATAATTGATGCGGCGTTATCTTTCAAAGACATTGTTAGTGCCGTGGTGTCTTTCGATCCAAGTTGTTATGCAGCAAGCGCTTGGACTGTTATCTCGCTTGGTTTGACGGTAAGCCATCATCGCGGAGTTTGAACTGTCAAAAAGAAAAGACCAAATAGAGAACCTGATACTTATAGATGACCCAAAATCGACTTGACCTCCGCGATGCCTTGTTTGATTCTTCAGAATATCTGGCAGATACCCTTGCCCGGTGTGCTTATGTTGAGAAAGCAATCTACCGCAACGATGCTGAGAAAAAGGCCGAAGTAGGACGCGCACTTATTGGTGTCTATAAAGTCATACTCCAATACACAGCAGAGGTATTAACTGCTCAACAGTCCGGTATTGGGAGATGGATACAGGACACTATTACTGGAATCACCAAGCAACGTCTCGGGGAGCTTCAATCCTCTGTCAAAGAACAAGAGCAATATTTGCATCAATGGGTTCAGATGGACCAACACTTGCGCCATAACGAACAAGCGGAACTGCTTTTAAGCCAATGTGACAGAATCATAGAGTCTGTTCAAGCGCTCATCCAGAATTTCGGCCTTCCCATCGCAGAGGGAGCCAGTTATGACTCATATGATAATCAACATGAAGACAAATGTCTTCCTGAGACCCGGACTGAGCTTCGTCGTCAGATCACCGATTGGGCCGGGTCGCCGGAGGGTGAATGCATATTTTGGTTGAACGGCATGGCAGGCACTGGAAAGTCCACTATTGCCCGTACAGTTGCACAGTCCTTGAGAGAAAAGGGGCTGCTAGGAGCAAGCTTCTTTTTCAAGAAGGGTGAGGCGGAGCGTGGCAATGCCAAAAGGCTTATATCAACGGTTGCAAAGCAATTGATTACCAGTAAGCGTCAGTTAGCACCAGGTATCCTGGCAGCGATTCAGAGCGATCCGGATATTGCCTCAAAAGCTCTTAGCGAACAGTTTGACAAGCTTCTTCTTCAGCCACTAGTAAACCTGAGACTAGATGAGCCTACATCCACGGTAATTGTGATTGACGCATTAGATGAGTGTGAACAAGAAGAGGACATAAGAGTTCTTCTAGATATCCTGCCACAGGTGCAGAATTCCAAGTCTTTACATTTGCGGATCTTGTTGACAAGCAGACCTGAACTTCCCGTTCGGCTTGGCTTTCAGCATCTGGAACATCAGGACTTAGTGCTTCATGAGCTTCCCCGTCCAGTGATTGAGCGCGATATACGGCTATTCCTCCAGGATCGGCTGGGGAAAATACAGAAGGAGCATTCACTGCCCCCTGGCTGGCCGGGTGAGAATATCACGGAGACTTTAGTGTCTAGATCCGTTCCTCTTTTTATCGTCGCCTCTACTATGTGTCGCTTTATTGGGGAGAAATATCAGGTACCGGAAGACCGTCTTGACGCAGTCCTCAACGATTCGGCCTCTACATCTGGCTCGCAGATGGAAAGGGTCTACCTACCGATATTGAACAAACTAGGGGGGGAGGCTGAGATGAGCAACTTTGCAAAAGAGCTACAGGATTTACTTGGAGTTATTATTCTTCTTGCAGCGCCCCTTTCTGTTCGGGCTCTCGCACGACTTGTTAATAGCCCGGAAAGAAAAGTCCACTCTCGCTTAGCCGCATTTCACTCCGTTGTTAGTGTACCTGGCGACTGTGATGCACCGGTCCACATTCTACACTTATCATTCCGGGAATTTCTTCTTAACACAACGAGTATTTTCCATGTCAACGAAAAGGGATCACACCAGAAGATAGCATTACACTGCCTTCGCGTCATGGAAACTGGTCTCAAACACAATATTTGTGGTCTACCAAGTTATGGGACACAACGTGCAGAAATTGACAGTCAAAGTATTGATAATTGTCTCTCAGCAGAGCTACAGTACTCCTGCCGCTACTGGGCGTATCATATCAACCAAGGCAAAGATCAGGTATATCAAACTGAAGTGCTTCCATTCCTAAAAGGACATTTTCTTCACTGGTTGGAGGCGATGAGCTTGATGGGTTTATTATCGGACGTGGTCAATATACTTAACACACTATGGTCAACAGCACAAGTAGGTTAATATATTCCGTTTGGAACAATGACTAATGGCAATATAGAGCGATTTATATCCCGAGCTTTCGTCATTCTTGCGTGATGCAAAGCTTTTTGTACTCAGAATTATTTACATCTGCACTGATTTCCCACTCCAGCTATACTGCTCTGGGCTTGCGTTCTTGCCGCCAAGCAGTATTATTCACAAGACATTTCAAGAAAGCCAAAGATGGGTGCATATTCTACCACCAGCCGAGGGTTCTCGGAGCGCGGAGCTACAGAGCCTGAAGGGCCGTTCCGATTGGGATCAATCGGGGGTCTTCCCTCCAAATGGCCAGATAGTGGCCTCCGACTCCAAGGATAACACCATCAATGCCTGGGACTATTCCAACTCAGTTGTGTCGGTGGCCTTTTCACCGAACGGCCAGATGATTGCTTCCGGCTCCAAGGATAATACTATTAAGCTTTGGGATCCTAATACTGGTCAACAGCTGCGAGTCCTGGAGGGTCATTCTGACTCAGTTGCGTCAGTGGTCTTTTCATTAGATGGCCACATGATCGCTTCAGGCTCCTATGATCGCACTATTAAACTCTGGGATAGCAAGTCCGGCCACCAGCTACGCACGTTAGGCGGTCATTCTGACTCAGTTGTGTCCGTAGCTTTCTCACCGGATAGCCACTTAGTTGCCTCTGGCTCCGACGATAATATTATTAAGCTCTGGGACAGCAATACTGGTCAGCAACTACGCACCATGAGTGGTCATTCTGACTGGGTTCAATCAGTGGCATTCTCACCAGATGGTCAGGTAATTGCCTCCGGCTCGTATGATAATACTATTATGCTCTGGGACACCAAAACCGGTCAGCGTCTGCGCACCCTGAAGGGCCATTCTAGCCTAGTTGGCGCGGTGGCCTTCTCACCCGATGGCCTTATGGTAGCGTCTGGGTCCTATGATAATACCGTTAAACTCTGGAATACTAAAACAGGTCAACAACTGAGCACCTCAGAGGGCCATTCTGGGATAGTTAGATCGGTAACATTCCTTCCAGACAGCCGGACAGTTGCCTCTGGCTCTTACGATAGCACCATTAAGCTCTGGGACACTAAAACAGGCCTGGAAGTGCGCACCATAGAGGGTCATTCTGGTCCGGTTCGGTCAGTGGCCTTTTCACCGGATAGTTCAATGATTGCTTCCGGCTCCTACGATAACACTATCAAGCTCTGGGATGCCAAAACCGGTCAACATCTGCGCACTCTGGGGGATCATTCTAGCCCTGTGACCTTTTCACCGGACAGCCAGACGGTAGAATCAGATTCTCTGCTCTCTGTGGAGGATCACTGGGTGACCTTTGCATCTGAGAAGGTGTTATGGCTCCCTTTCGATTATCTTCCGTTTTCCAGTTCCGTGGCCAAGGGGAATACACTTGCCCTTTGGTATGCAGATGGACGAGCGTGTGTCATGGAGTTTCGTGCACCTACCGCGTAGTCATTTGCATTTCATCTCTTTTCTTTATTTTCTAGACTCTGGTTACGAAGGAGCACGATAGAGACCATCCCTACGGTTTGAACAGAGGACAAGCCGGGTAGTATCGGTAGAAATTACGTCTTCAAATGGAACTAATACAAGACCGTCCTCAAAAAGCTCTCCATAGGTGAAAAAGATATTTGGCCATGGATCCTGAGGATATCAGGCAGAAAGTAGTCCAGGGGTGGAGGTTGGTGAAGTGAAAAATCATGATTGAAATAGTTAGGACTGAATATTGGATGATTGAAGAGCAGCTATTCCCATTGTATCATATATATACAGGCTACATAATTCTGGCATAGACTTACTATTCGTTACACATTCGCCGTGTGGCGGAATTGGTTACCGCGTCTGGCTACGAATCAGGAGGCTGTAGGTTTGAATCCTATCATGGCTATCATCTTGTTTTTCTTTTTACCACTAGTTTTATTTTGCTCGTAGCCATAATCCTTGTTAAAACTTACTCTGAAATACTAGGATAAAGACGATAATGTTAACGCAAGCTGTAAAATAGGAATCGTTAGGCTATTCATTCTGTTGGTTCTTGAAATGATACATTAATACAAATATTAGAATATCGCCTCAAGCAAAACTAGCATGATTAAGAGCTTTAAACCCAGGGGGAGAATCCCTATTTCTTCCTGCCAGTTATACCAAGAGCGTCAGTGATAGAACTTAAGCCCAGACTATCAAGCAACTTGTCAAGGCCCAAGCCGCCGAGCAAGCGATTCACGAGAGGTCCCAGGCCGAGACCCTCAAGGAGACGACCAACAAGCCCAAGCACGCCAGTCAGCAGCAAGCCTACAGCGGCAATGATCTGGAACAAGGGCTCGCTGAGAAGGGCCCAGAGGGGGTTGAGCTGTTTCTTGGCGTGAGGCATGTCGGCAATCTTCTTTTTACCGTTCTCGATGCAACTAACGACGGTATCTGTCATTTCCTTGATTTGATCGGCGAGAGCATACTCTTCGGGAGACGCTTCGTGTGAAGCAGCGCGAGCCTTTGCCGTAGCTGCGATACGGCCATCTGGATCAAGAGCTCGGATGGCGCCGTTGCATTCCTGGAGGATTCGGCCTCCCTCTTCAAGGAGCGGCTTGACATCCTTTACCAGTCTTTCCTCATCCAATTCCTCTTTCGGGGTACGCTCGGCTCTCTCAATGTGCTAGTGCATGTGTTAGCGAATCTCTGATACAAAAGCTATATCATTCCTTAGCGTACCTCCGTAATCATCTTGCAGATCGGTCGAACACGATCCAAGGTTTGTCCGATGATGGCGCTCATCTTCTTAGCCAGCTGTTTATCTTCTTCAGCTTTCTTCTGCTCCTCGAGCTCTTCTGGCGACGGGCCTGGCTCCTCCTCCACGACCTCTTCCTCCTCCTCCTCCGGGATATTTTCGATCAGGGTACACTCGCCCAGCTTGTTACCATCGTTGTCAACGACAAAGCCATTATCATCGATCTCCTTGCCAACGAGTGTAGCCAAGTTGCCGGAGGTCAGCTTTCCAATGAGATTGCCATCGATATCACGCACTTCACCCTCGCGAGTCACCTTGCGGCCAGCCATAGGGTTGACGCTTCGTTGCTTCTCCTCCGGCTCCCAGCGTTCTGCTCGGCCGATAGTGTTTCCATTCTTATCCAAGATATCTCCATCTTCGTCGACCTTGCGTCCCTGGAGTCGCTTGGCGTCACCTTCAATGACACGACCAACAATCTTCCCACCAGAAGTGACTACGCCATCCTTCCCAACTTCTGCGTCATCAAAGCCGAAGAAGGGCCCTTCGGGCTTCTCTTGCTCAGCGCCAGGGACAAGCTCGGCTTTACCAATGACCTTGCCATCGTCACCCCAGATCTGGCCTTTGCCGTCAACCTTTCGCCCCGCAAGTCGCTTGTCACCCGAGGTGATTCGGCCATAGACGTTTCCTTGGGCGTCCACGACATTGCCGGCCTTATTAACGGTTTTACCTTCCAAGATTGACAAGTCTTCTTCGACTACCTCCTCTTCTGGAGGCTCGTATGGCTCGGCATGTCCCTTGACATTACCAAACTTGTCGATAATGTCTCCATCCTCATCCACAGTGCGCCCGCGCAAGTTCTTCAATTCGCCTTCGGTGACCTTGCCAACGATGTTGCCATCGGTGTCCTCGACGAATCCTTCCTTGTTCACGACCAGGTCCTCCAGGCCAGCGAATGGGCCTTCGGGCTTCTTCTCGCGCTCTTTCTCAGGGATAAGCTCAACGCGTCCAATGGGCTTGCGACCGTCCCAGACCTGGCCATCATCGATTTCTTTACCGGCCAGCTCCTTAGGGTTTCCTTCCACGACACGTGCAATTGGAACTCCGTTAGGTCCCATAACGTATCCTAGTTTGTTGCAGGTCAATCCGTCCAGTTTCGATAGGTCGACCACCTCAGGCTCCTCAGGCTCCGGCTCATCCGGCTGCTCATAGTATTCGGCCTTTGCGACGACATTTCCATGTTGGTCAGTGACCTCTCCATCCTCGTCAACAGGGCGACCGAGGACCTTCTTAGGTTCACCCTCAACGATCTTGCCGACACGCTTGCCCTTGCTGTCCTCAACCCATCCGTCTTCGACGACATGGAGGCCATCTAAGCCGGCGAAGGGAGGCTCATCACTGTAGTCCTGCTGAGGAAGTGTTTGAGCACGACCAATCACATTCCCGCGGTTATCCCAGAACTGGCCCTGGTCATCGAGTGTGGCACCCAGCCGAGTAAGCTTCTTCGGATCGCCCTCAATCAGTTCACCGATTGGCTTTCCAGTCGATGGGTTGATGATCTTGCCCAGCTTGTTGCATTTCAAGCCCTCAAGTGTAGAGAGGGGAGGCAGTTGCTCTTCGGCGTCATCAACTTTCTCTTCGGCCGTGCTTTCGATATCCTTTGTGGCGGAATCAGCCTTGTCCACCTCTCCAGTTGCTTCCTCGCTGGCACTCTTTCCAACACTCTTGGTGCCCTGAGAATCGGACTTTTGAGAATCAGCAGCACTTCCAGCAGCACTGGTAGCCTTGGACACGGGCTCGACCCGTCCGACAAGGTCGCCTTCATCGTCAAGGATCTCACCTTTCTCGCTAGGTGCATACCCAACGAGATCCTGAGCATCCCCTTCCACGACCTTTCCGACGGTCTCTCCAGCCTCATCCTTGATGAAACCCCCCTCAGACACCGGAATACCATTCATGTCAGCAAGACCACCGATAGTCTTCTTCGCCTGGTCCGTATTCTCCTGAATCGCCTCCGGAAGAGCCTCAACACGACCAATCAAGTCGCCATCATCATCCAAGATCTCTCCATTATCCCCAACAGCGTATCCAACAAGATCCTCAGGCTCGCCCTCCACGATGCGACCAACAGGATTCCCATCATCACCCAGCACCTGACCCCACTCACTAACCTCAAGCCCCTTCAAGAACGACAAATCAAGGCCGGTCGCGTTCGCGACGGTCTGCTCACCCCTCGTCGTCAACGCCCCAGCAGTATCCTTCACCTGGCCGGTCAGACCACCAGCCAGTCCTCCCAGTCCCCCGGCAGACCCGGAAGCCTGCGACTGTGTCTCTTCGGGAGCATCACGCTGCTCACCCTGAACAGTCTTACGTGGTTTCGGGGACGGAGTAGCCGGTTCTTCGGGGACGTCTTCTTCGATCGGCTTGCGGCTTCGGACCTGGAGCTTCTGGGGTGTTCTTTTAGAGGGGCTCTGCTCGGCGGCATGTCCGGCGCTCGAGCCAGATTCCGCTCGCAGCTTTCGAGGAGTGCCAGTTGCTCTTTGCACTGTGGGAGACGACATGTTTGGTTCTGGGGTAGGGTATGACGGTGGTCGTAGCCTGAAGGGTGTCTTCAGTGGTGAGAAGGGCGATGTGAGTTGCTGTCCTATCTTGGGAGGTTTAATAGGGTAATTAGATTAATGGTTAAAGTAGGTATAGTATTCGTTAAAGCTCGTGAATTGTGTGGATCGTTGTAATCATGAAAGAATTGCGGATATTACAGCCCAGATACTGAACGCTTGTGCTATTAAATAACTTCAACAAAGCTCTGGATACAAGATATCACAGATCCACATACGTCATGTCTATCGGCGTTAGAGATCCATATACGTCATGTTGGGCCTATAGGTCAATGGTACTGGAACTTCGGTATATTTGGATAGTTTTCTTGACATAAGGCTTGAGGTATGGTGAACTTGGTGTGGAAGAGATATGTCTAGACGTTTCTCTACTCTAGAAATTCCACGTTTGTTTTCCAGACTCTACTATATTCTGCTAGATATTAAGAGCTCAGTAGAGTATCTACTGAAGAATATTGAAAAGTTGTTCGAAAAATAGAGATGGACTCTTAAGCGTCACATACTAACTTTCTAGCCCTGCTACGCTGTTACACGTGTGCTCGCCCGGACCTTGCCACAATTTACGTCAGTCAGTTGATAGACAGAAATGAGAAGATCAAAATAGGAAGATCAAGGGAATTAACCTTGAGGTGCTAGTCCCTCTGAAAGCATATTAAAATAGTTCCGATACGACTCCATCTAGGCTATGCAGACCCACAGCCTTATACACACTCCACAGTACACATATTTCATTCAATTCACAGATAATACTCCGACAGCCCCCGTCCTCGATCAAACCACGCAAGCAAAACAGCTGTGTAGTACTATGTAAATACCCTACTGTTTTACGTAGCAGAACCAGTACCTGCTGAGCCAGCGAAACCCTACCCATGGATCCAGACACGACCACACGGAACTGAAACCCACCTCACGTCATCCAAATCAATACGTCAATTCGATCATGCAACCACTGCGCGATCGGCCAATCCACAGTTTTTGGAAGAGTGAACAGTAAAGATCGACACGATATTAACGGCGCGGCAGACGGTGTGGGCTTGTAAATTCTCCGATTGGACGCGTGCAGGGGTGGGTATGATCTCATCCGGCGCTTGGAGGGTTAAGAGACAGGAATGCCGGGATTCAGAGGCGTGGTTATCCACTTGTCTTTGTCAGGAGGGGTGGGGTCTTTTTCCCTTTGTGGAGATTTTTGGGATATCCCGTGTCCTGTGTAAAATAAACTACGTATCCAAATCATTAGGGTTGGAGTGTCATGCAGTACAACATGCAAATCAAGTCCATCACTATCTACAGATTCAATAGATTCAGATATCGCCTGCGTTTCATACATAACTACCTCGTATCCAGGACCACATAGACGTAGCTGACGCCAGCTTACTCTGACCTACCATCCACAAATCCCATAGAGCACAGTCCAGGCAACAGTCCAGATAATGAATGCATCGAATCAAACCCAACGGGATAAAAAATATCCTGGGATGCCCCATTTTGCTCAAATTCTTGTTTTCCTTTCGTATTAGCTTAACTGACGTAATTTGTGACCTGTGGCGAGTTTTCTGGCTTGCATATACTTTTTTTTATATTAATGGAGATTAAGTGGTGGAGCTATGACTACTTGGCGGGGATTGCATAACTCGTACTGTATAGTTAGTCAGCTGGGTTTATTCTGCGCATAATTGTGTTCTTTATTCCTCGGGTTTTGTTGTTTGTTGGGTGTGGAATAAATCTGTAGTACTGTGACTCCGCTACTTTTAGAGACTATGTATTAGGATGTCGGAATTAGTCGAGTAGAGTGTCTGTTTCAGTTGAGAGCAGATAGGATATTGTTGTTCAGTGAGTATGTACGACTATTGAATATATATAATTTTTGAACGCGGGATATCACAAGAACAATACGAAGGACTGAAAATAAATGCACGAAAAACACACAGGGATAAAACAAAAACAACAATAAACGACTAGTTATCCATAGGAATACAAAAAGACGCGAATCGAGATATCACGGAATAAAAGCTGCCCTTCAACTCAAACCCGGGATGCATCCTTGGGCTAGAACAGTTGACCAATTCGACTAGCAAGGACCGCAACCGGAATCGCAACGCTCATGAATACTGCAACTAGATATCTAAACATCCCGCCAAGTCGGAATATCTGGGCAACGATAGCAGCGGAGGTGTGTCATCAGGAATCCACGAGAGCTTCCATGGTCAGCAACAGTGGCCTCGCTCGTTTTTACCCAGTGAAAGACACGGAGAAAATATCCTTCTTGTGGCGATTACACGCTTTACTGATATCCTCAGTCGACGGAGTCTTCCTATCCATGGCCTAGTGATCGAAGTGGATGAGTTCACGTAAGATCTCCCATACTCGAGGAGCGCCTGTTGCCCTCGAGCTCATGATAATGTTAGCCTATACGTTCAAAGACAACCACGTGAGTCGAACTGCCCTACCTATTTGCCTGCCGAATGGCATGCATTGTATCCCAGAGCAACTACACCCAAGGGTGACCATCCTCGTTGAATTGGACTTCGCAAAGTGATTGTCAGTGTTCGGTAGGGGAGCGCTTGCATGTAGTTTGGCAGCCTACGTCAATCCGGCTCGACCGAAACAACATATAGCGCTTAGGTCGTGCTTTGAACAGCTAATCCCCAGCAGTCTACATGTTGTCGGTAGCTTTATCTGTAGATGCACTGTCGACCATAGTGCGACTATTCTGATTGCGAGTAAGAGGTAGTTCTCTTCTTGACGTGAACTGACCAGTGACTAGTTATTTCCACCAGATTCCAAGCCCCCAACCTGCTCCTAGTCTGTTTCTGAGTAAGTATCGAATATCAAGCGTATTCCAACTGGCGTTTAGCACACTTGGAGGCACTCCTATTGGTCCCGACGAGTAGGTCGCACCGGTCGCAAGTCCCATCTGTGAAGTAAATGACCACCTGTTCCTTGCCCGCTCAAGAATAATCCCGTAATAAATGAATGTCTTCCCAAAAGAACCATGCTAGCTTACTTGATCGCTTCACTAGGTCATCGCACAGGGCCAAGCGATTAATCGAAGCACCTTTAGCGTAACCCGGCAAGCGGCTGAGGTCCAGCAAAGGGCAAAGCCGGTAGGAATGTATCGCAGGCGCGGTAGATAGAGAGCCACCAGCCTGAGAGAACCTCCTGTGGATAGTGGCTACCTGTGACCTGAATGGGCAAGCTCGAAAGCCCTCATTTGCGTCTTCGTCATCCGGATGAGACAGCCTGCCCGCTGTAACTCCGGCTTGTCGCGCTCGTATATGCTGAACTCAACTCCGTTATTTAGGAAACCGTTCGCAAGCAGAGACTCCGCTAATCCAGCGACAGCAATGATAACTTTAAACTCTATTGCCTTTGCGCCGGGATCTTGAAGCTTGTTAGGCCGATCGTGTCAGCGGGATTGATTCATGCGGAGAATTCAGTGACGAATCGATACCACTACTAAGCTGGTTCAGGATGTGTTAGACGAGGTATCTCGTATATTGCCTTCTCGTATTACTGTATAACCGTTAGTAAAAGAATACTGGCACGAGCTCTGTCCGGGCCATCAAACTATGTATCTTTGCTATGGACAAGGATTTTCAACCAAAAGGACTGGGTATCCTCAGGTTCTTACCCGTACATTGTAGGTCTAGATGACCCACTGGGTGTTTATAGTGTGCTCAAGTGACGAATAGCCCGAGCGTTGAACTTCACTTGTCTGACAGATGGCGCACGCGGTCGTGGGAAATGTCCCGTGGAGAACCGCAAAGATGGTTTCTTACATTGCGAAGTGAGAAGTCAGCGTAGCTATGCATATAAGAACTGGATGAAGATAACCCAATCTCTGATGACAGATTCGACTAACATAAGCGATTCGCTTACAAGAGTGGCTTCTAATACGATGGAGGCTTTCGCGAATCCAGCTAATTGGGCAACAATCATCTTACAATAGCACAAGCTAAGAGGAACAGGCAACAATAAACAAGCTGACGTCAGTAGGATGAGGGCTTAACGAGGGCTCGAGTTGTAATCCACGACTAGGGTGACCCTTCCAAGTATAGCAAGTTGGGAGGTAGGTTCTGCTGTCTTCCAGACTGTTTGAGAATACGAGACGATGACGGATACCACATAGGCCCTCAACTAATGTAACAGGGATTCGGGGATCGTGGTGATGTACCCAGTTCCGGCTTTTAATCTTCACAATGTGTTAAGTCAACCGTCGGGGCGATGAGATCGAAGAGAGTGTTGTCAGGCAGTGGAAGACACGAAATTGATATTGGGGACAGTGCGCAGGATTGCCTTCGGCGGGCGAGCTCAAGTCTGGTTTTACATTGTATTATCTTGCATCGTAAGCGCATGATTTGCAACGAGGCTATGGCTGGTCTACATACCGGAGATTATTAGTTGGCTATTCGCAAAGCAACCAGCTCATCGCGACCATAGGGCAAGCCATCCCCATGGTATGGAGGTTTATCGGGACACTAAAGGCACCAACCAGGCAGCTTTAAGTTTGCTTTGTATGGTTCAATGTTTCCCTGTTTCTCAAAACATATTTCTTGCCTTTGTTTAAATGTTGGCATACAACCATGAATGAAGCCGACATTGACCTAGTCGGTTTGTTAATTGTATGATGACTATAAATAGAACAGGTACCCGTAGGTTCGCGGTTGCAATATTGATAGTGAACCAGATTGAAAAATTCTTTATGTGACCGTACTACGGTTTGGTGAAACGGTCGTGTAGGCGTATGGTAAGTAATAGACATTAAATACAGCTAGGATTCCTGTCTACTAGAGCACCTTCTTGGGTTACATTCGCGTCCAATTGCTGGCCACTAGAGTGATACCCTAGAGAGGTACAGTGGAAGTATTCCCATGGGAGAGATAACGACTAAAAGATACGTGGAGCCTTATGTCGGGGGCAAAATGCTCGAAGCTAGGCTAATTGACTGTACTTGAGCAAACTAAGTCTCTATTATGCCAGACCAGATGTAAAGGAATTTCCTACCTAGGTACATCATAGGTAGGTATAGTAAGGGCAGGATATACGGACGGTACTAGACAGCCAAATATTTCAACACTGCCTCGCGATATATGCACGATTGCTTTCCTAACAAACGGTAAAGGACGGTTTGAACGTACAAAATTCATCCACCTTACTTGTTAAGTCATTCAGTGTCGTTGATAGAAAGTGAGAAACAGCCCCAAGAAGAGCACCTATTGGTTCTCGCCCATCGCGCGTTCTTCCAAGCGCACTCTCTCTTATTAAGGACAGAACTTTGCTGTAATATCCAAGCTCACAGAGCAGGACCTGAGCTGTGATACGGTGCTCAGCAACGATATCAAGTTCAAAGTCACCGAAATATATTGGTGTAACAGGGAGAGGTTCCATGAGGTCAACAGGGCTCTTGGTGGGTGAGTACTGATCGATACGATCGAACACCGCTCGGTACCATGATATTGCCTTTGACATAGTGGTTACAATCAAGAGAGGAATGTTGGGATCCTCGAGGCAGTCGGTACAGTCCCGAGATAAGAACAGATCAAGGTTTTGAGCTGCCGTGCGGTTAATCTTCAGGATGTGGTCGTTCGATGGCAGACCAGAGCCCCTTTCCAATCGACATGTGGCTTCAGCGCGGTACATCTCTTGCAATATATTGAATGCTGAACTAGCACATGGGCATACATTCCTTGATGCCCAAGAAGCTGGAGATGAAAAATAAGACTCTGACATACCAGCCTCTAGCGGGTGATGTGATTCACTTCCTCCGAGGGAAGCCAAAGACTTGATCTCCAGTTGGCCTGGTAGGCTGTTCGTTGTCGTGCCAAAGTAGTCCAATGGAGCTGGCCTAGCCGATATTTCTTTCCTGTCATCATCGCCCATCCCAATGTACATACCGTCGAGCTCACCGTGGAAATCAAACGAGACAGGTTCCAGCCCTGGGAATAGAGAAAGGTCCGTCAACGGGCGCATAGGACCGTCTGGTAGTATGCGTTCGGCCACCTGTATATATTGAGCTGTTGATTGGTTAAAGCCTTCTACTCCTTTGAAAGGAACCTGTCTTCCAGTTCGAATATCAGAACTCGAGAGTGCAGCTTGGGTTGGTGTCGACCGCCCTTTCCACCGATACGGACCGTAGACACAATGTTGCTGCACTGATTCACATCGTTCACAGCGGGGTTTCTTCTTGTCGCACCGAACTTTGAGCATCGTACAACGGTCGCAGGTAGACCGAAGTCTCCTAGGCGGCTGCGGTTTCTCTGTATATTGCTGAGTGATTGGTCCTTTGCTGGACATTTCCATTGGGGCGCTGTATGATATGTCAGAAACAAGTAGTCAACATCTGCATACATGCAAATGTGAAGGGCCACATACTCATATCTCACCGTTGATGCTCCTTACATAAATGCTCCTGAGATATAGCGACGAGGTGGCATCTGGTGCACACGAGACTACAAATTACTAATACCTCAATATACGCGCTGAACACTACGTCCATAAAAACTTCCATCCTTATTCTCAATACGTGAACTGCCTAACCACAGCGCTACAGGACTAGGCAGCAAACAGGGATAAACTTTGGAAAGCTCGTGTTGCGAGAGCGCCCACTTAGGGAACATTTCCCGAAGCTGGTAAGAACCATCAGTGAGACGCCAAGGTATCACAATAGATCTCACCCGCCATGATGGTTCGGCGATAGGTAATACAGGTATGACTGTACCTAGTTCACCGGGGCCCTTAATCTTCGTGAGCTGAAGAGCAATTGGCTGAGGGGCCACCCACAAGTTCGTTTTGCAGCTGTAGGCTGACAGGATCTGTCTTACCTTGTTATACGTCAGGGTTTATAGCAAGTTTTATCTAGACTTGGCTGGGCATGGCGAGATGATATCGATCTGAAATATTGGTTCATTGGTAGAGTCAAGTGCCTTATCAGAGTTCATGTTTCGCAGGGTACATGATACGAGCCCTAATATCGTGAGTGTCGGGACACCCCATCAGAGTACAAGCCGCTCAATAGGCGTCATCTTGATATCGCTTAGCAACTAGGCAACGGAAATAGATATCCACGGTTCTCGCTAGCAGGAATAGTAGTAGTACTACCCTAGCATCCCACCACTGCAATATTGCAACACTACTAATAATAGAGCATCCTGAGCTGAGGAGAGAAGAAATCTAGCTGAATGAACAGGGCACTGTGTGAGGTGATCAGACATTCTGGCCCACAGCGTCAGCCGCACATGTAAGGTATATCCAGGGTGTCCTTTGACTGGGTAGACATGACTATTTGGACACCAGACAACGTGGCTGGATTAGAAACTCGCCCAGACGTCCATGATGGCTCTTGAAGCACTAGAAGCCAAGGAAGACCGTTTCAAGCATTCTGGTTACCCCATGGTGCGCACGTAACATGCTAGTAGATGCTGATGGGCTACCTACAACGTGGCATCAACTGGATCTTTCTTGGAACGTCATTGACGACAAGCCATCCTAAGGGTCTTCCCTGGAATACAACATAGCGTGTGATCTGGAAGGACATCCGAAATGTCCAATCTAACCTAGCGACTATGTACTGTGACTACCAAGCATATTAGCACCACGTATGATCAGCGAACATTGGCCAAGTCAATGAATGTCTTTGTCTTGAAGAGACAAAAGACTGTGGCCTTGTCAAAGTATAATTTCATTTCTGTCATGCACTTACCATTATCCTCATCTCATTTTGATTGGAGAATAAAGGATAAACTACGGAGAATATTTGGAATACAACTTTTTGGTCTCTGGTAGTACCCCCGAAATGCCTCGTATTCGATGTTCAGGGTACCAAGTCAATGTGTGAAACAGGAGACAAAGGCTATATGAACGTGGTCGAGAGACTATGGGTCTATTTCGCTCGGGCTGGGGAGACATTGGTTCTAAGCCCAAGTAATGACCTGAATGATTTATTTCTGATAAATGGACTTCTATTTACTGTCAACCGATTGAATGGCTCTATACATGAGTTAGCCAAGAATTTAGCTGAGTGTAATTGCGGTATTTGTGTGGAAAACTTGCAGAAAGGGTCTATAGCCAAAGTCTGCTACATGGACGGCAGAATTAATTCGAGGACATATTATGCTATAAGAATGGACCTTCTATTGCATACAATAGTGTAACAAGTTGATTTTACCTTATAGATTGGGAAACATATAGGAGACTTCTGTTATCAAAAAGGTGGCAATGGGAAGCGTCACTCTACCGTCGGTCACCGAGAACGCAGCACAGACGGATCAGGTCACTAGTTCGACCAAAGTGTACGAACCCTAATCGTAGCCATGTGTGAGTAGTATTCAAGAACTTCAGACCGTGTGATACATTGTCCTTCTCAATATCTTACCAGGCGCAAATCGAGCCTGCCAATGACGGCTTCATCGGTGGAGTAGGTAAGTACCGGGGAAATCATTACTTTACGGTATGCCTAGGTGGCAAAAATGCCTCAAGAGCCACTGAAATATAGTATTGCATAAGATCAGGGGAGCCTACTGGATTATAGTGCGCATGATACACTTGTGTCCAAGGCACACCTACCATAACCCGATAATGCTCTCAAGACAGCCACTTCACTTCACAGGGTCAGGAGACATTCAAAGCACGAAGGAGAGTGTTGTACTCCTAAGTCTTGCGATCACCTCTCAGCCTCAAGTGTCACGTTCCAGCTCTCAACCCTCTGGTGCCTGCATCTAGCAGATCCATGCCCAGCCCACAAGCGGCGGCATCCCTGTACTTGACTTAACTAATCCTGCCATGCGGATGACCTGCGCGTGAATCCGAATTGAGACTAATATTCCATTAGTCAATCGCTTCAGTACTCAGATGGACCAAGGCCCAAAAGCAATACCGATACATAGGCTACAATCTGTCTTTTGCTTTTAAGAACGGGGGTCCGTACAGTTGATTAGGTCGGGAACACACTCGAGAGAGCATAGGTCTTGCTTTCGCCTGAAGTCATCCGCAATGTTGGAGATCGTCATTTGACCACCCAACTTGTGATTGTTGAGTGCTATTCGTCACGCCCCTAAGGGCTGAGACAGAAAGCTATTTGTATTTTCGTCTTTTAGAGCTTGGATGTGCAGCGAATTGTGACTTCCATGGCGTTGCCTTGAAAGGGTCTCGAAGACATATACAATAGTGTAAGATTCAATGCAACCTTCCCTGATCAGCTAGGTAAAGGCATCTGCGATTGTTGAAATGATGGCGGCGGATGTCAATTTTGCTAAACTTAGGCTTTCTGTAATCCTTCATCACAAATAAGAGAAGGCGGCGCGGGTAGTCATCGGGAAATGCAGGCAGCCGTGGGACTTCCGCTACTGACTTGACTGTGTTGAATTGTAGCAAGACAGCTATTCCACTCTGCACATATATAGAGTAGATAAGCTCGAGGTGGCATATGGGCTCACCGAGAAGATCGGAACCATTACTGCTACGCGCAAGCTGTAACCATCAGCGAATACTGAATAGTCTGGCTGATGTGATCCTGCCACTGAAAGGGCCTACCTACCGTTGTAGGTCCAGGGATAGGCATCCGTGACCATATCCCGAGGACCGTGAAGGTTTTCTTACATCCCGAGGTATCCGAAAGAGAGCAGCAGCTGCCAGTAATCCATCCTCTGAGTCAAGATCACGGATCCACCTTCGGTATCCTACCTCTTGTGCTACATCGGACTCGCATCCAGATACGATGAGGTACCTGATGTCTGTGAGCAGACGCACGCACAAGATACGATATCCGTATCGAGCCAACCTTACAGTCATCATGACTGAAACCCTGAGGCTGACCCTTTAGGTAAAGTTGTCTCGGGCTTCCAAGAAGGTCAGCCTGGCACTTCTCCGGGCGACAGGGCTATTGTCGACAGACATCCTGACTGGCCGAGAGCCAATGACACAGATTTTATGTCAGACATATAAAGCTACATATCCCCAGAAGTACGTGCTGCAGGTAAAGGAGATTGATAGCTTCAACTGTCAATATCTAGTCTATTCGTTAGAACCATGGTAGTTGAGAAGCGCAAACAGATCATCGTCTTCGGAGACTTGACTTGTGACTCCGTCGCGGGTCTCCGAACCCTGGTCACTATCAAGGACAATCCCCTTTTGATCTCCTTTTTCGAAAGAGTTACATCTGGTCTTCGAGGGGAGATTGGTCTGCTTCCGTTTTCGCAGCGTCAACGATTCATCCGATTTACCACATTTGAGGAGCTTCTCGCTAGAGTCCAGCGGTCAACGTGTCCGCATCCTGCACTTGACAAAGCTTTAGCGTGTACCTATCAACTGGCATGCTTTATCAGGTAGGCGTACTATGTGACAGTATAATAGAGAATGCTGGACTGACTAGGGAGCGTAATAGGCAATACACATCTCCTGGCCACAAGTATCCCTCGACTCATCAGACCTGCCTCGTTGGTCTTTGTACTGGCCTTATTAGTGCAGCGGCTGTGGGATGTTGCGAAAGCATCACGGACCTCCTCCCCCTGGCGACACATACAGTACTTATCGCGTTTCGCGCTGGTTTATTTGTTGCCGATGTGCGTGACAGACTTGAGCCGCAGACAGGGGCACCTTTGGCCTGGAGTGTCTTGATCCCTGGCTTAGATGGTGACACAGCTTCCTTGACCTTACAGAGATATAATGAAGAGAAGGTACATACATAAGTTGATCCCGGTATATCTCCATCTTGTACTGATACCAGGAATAGGGCCTTCCCACTACGTCAGCCCCATACATCAGCACATATGCCAATACAGGAGTTACTCTGAGTGGCCCACCAAGTGCACTTAATGACCTTCTCGATTCAGGCTGCCTCCCAAAGAACCGAGCTCTTACTATTTCTATATACGCCCCATACCACGCTTCTCACCTGTACGGACAAAAAGATATAGAAAATATCCTCCGAAAGACTAGTGCGACACAGTTTGCATCATACCAGTGTCAATTCAGTATTTTGTCCTCCATCACTGGGCAAAGCATTCATGTCGACACATACGGAGCATTAATTGACTACGCTCTGAATGCAATTCTCCGAGAACCACTTCGATTGGACCGCATCGTCTCCTCACTTCGTGAGGCCCTGCTATCTGATCCACCCATACGAGGCTGCACAATTCTTCCCATCGCCACACTCGTTGGGCAAAGCTTCGCTGCCGCGCTCCGAAAGCACGGTGCCCCGGATATAACCGTAGACCCATGCATGAACTCTAGTGTCGCTGTGCGAGATGATAGAACGTCTGCCACTGGACATCTAGGACATTCTAAACTAGCCATTATCGGGTACTCTGGTCGGTTTCCTGATGCCAATAACAACGAGGAGTTCTGGCAACTACTCCATGAAGGACGTGACGTCGCTCGCATAACGCCTAGTAATCGCTGGGATGTTAAGACTCATGTGGATCCGACTCTCAAAAAGAAAAATACCATGGGCACGCCGTACGGATGCTGGCTGAAGGAGCCTGGCCTCTTTGATGCCAAATTCTTTGCTTTAAGTCCTAGAGAAGCACCACAGGTTGATCCTGCACAGCGTCTCGCGCTCATGACCGCGTACGAGGCCATGGAATTTGCTGGCCTCGTCCCGGACTCGACACCATCTACTCAATCCGATCGCATTGGAGTGTTCTATGGTACGACGAGCAATGATTGGGGTGAGACAAATAGCTCACAGAACGTTGATACCTAGTACGTCTCTATTTTGTTTACGTTCTGCCAGCCTGCTTTCTTCTTTCTCGGTGTCTCTTTATTTTCTCCCTCCTCCCCCAACTCTACCTATTTGTTTCAAAGGTATGGTGCTTCGCTGCTAACAAGAGTTAACTAGCTACATTCCTGGCTCCTGTCGAGCTTTCATCCCAGGGCGGCAAAACTTCTTCTACAAATTCAGCGGCCCAAGTTACAGCGTTGATACAGCCTGCTCCTCGGGCCTAGCTGCCCTCCACCTTGCCTGCAACTCACTACTCAAAGGCGACATCGACACGGCGATATGCGGCGGCACTAACGTTCTTACCAACCCCGGTAGGCACAATGCCATATATTATCACAATGTCGGATACTGATTCCCTCCAGATATCACCGCCGGCCTTGACCGTGGGCACTTCCTTTCCCGAACAGGAAACTGCAAGACCTTCGACGACGACGCAGATGGATATTGTCGCGGAGAGGGTGTATGCACGATGGTCATCAAACGACTCGAGGATGCTAAGGCCGACAATGACCCCATTATCGCTGTGATTCTTGGGGCTTACACCAACCACTCAGCTGAGGCGGAGAGTATTACCCGACCGCATATCGGGGCGCAGAAGGCTATCTTCGAGAAGGTGCTCACTTCAGCTGGCGTTGACCCTTATAGCGTTGGGTATGTTGAGATGCATGGCACTGGGACTCAGGCTGGTGAGTACTGCGGTTCCTCATTTGCCAACTTTACTAAGCTATGTGTTTGTGTAGGTGATGCGAGGGAGATGAAATCCGTTTTATCGATCTTTGCGCCTGAGATGGAAAGGCCGCGTACTGACGCTGAGAGACTGTTCCTGGGCTCAGCGAAGGCTAACGTTGGCCATGGGGAGTCTGTCTCTGGGCCTATTGCTATGATTAAGTCACTTATGATGCTGGAACGGAACGAGATACCTCCTCATTGTGGAATCAAGACGAAGGTGAGATAGATTTTGCCCCCCTCGAATGACCAGATATTGACAATCCCAAGATCAACAGTGGCTTCCCAACGGATCTCACGGAGCGTAATGTACACATAGCCAAGCAACCTATTCCCTGGGAAAGACCGGAAGGAGGTGTGCGCAGAATTATGATCAATAACTTCTCCGCTGCCGGTGGCAATAGCTCTGTCTTGATCGAAGATGCACCAGTCTTTGAGCCGAAAAGCAAGGAGGCCGAACCTCGCTCTACTCATGTCGTAGCTGTCAGTGCCAAGTCGAGTACTGCATTGATAGCCAACATCAAATCTCTCCTGTCATACATGGCCACTACGAAGCCAGAGTTGCCCAGTCTATCTTACACAACCACCGCCCGTCGCACTCATCATCCATTTAGGGTCATGGTCAGTGGGTCAGACCTGCCGGAGATTCACGCTCTTCTAGAGAACAAGCTGGCTTCTCCCACAGTCCAGAACAGAGCCAGAGCTGCGCAGCGTGTTGCATTCGCCTTCACCGGTCAGGGATCCCAGTATATCGGCATGGGCGAAAGCCTGCTGAATTTCAGTACCTTCCGCAGTGACATCGAGAGATTTGATGGCATCGCGCAGACCCTTGGTTTCCCTTCCTTCTTGCCGTTACTTGAATCAGGAAATGGGGATATCTCCGAGCTTCCTCCACTGGTCGTTCAGGTCGGAACGGTATGTATCCAAATAGCCATGGCACGTCTGTGGCGATCTTGGGAAATCGAGCCCTGTGCTGTGGTCGGTCATAGCCTCGGTGAATATGCAGCACTGAATATCGCTGGCGTGCTTTCTGAAGCAGACACCATTTTCTTAGCTGGGAAACGGGCGCAACTATTGCAGGAGGATATTTCCGCAAACACCCACGCCATGCTTGCTATCGGCGCTAGCGTGGAGGAAGCGAGATCACTGTGTGAGGGTCTGGAATACGACATTGCGTGCATCAACACACCAAAAGAGACAGTCCTGAGCGGTACGAACAAGCAAATCGACCGAATACTCGATGTTTTATCTTTGACAAATCTGAAGAAGACTAGACTTCGTGTTCCATTTGCCTTCCATTCTTCCCAGATGCAGCCCGTTCTAGACAAGTTCAAAGTAGCTGCGCGAGGCGTTAAATTCTACGAGCCAAAGGTCCCTGTTATCTCGCCTCTGTTTGGACAAGTCCTCACATCGAAGGAACCTTTCGGACCGGAATACCTGGCTCGTCACTGCAGAGAAACCGTCAACTTTGCTGCTGCACTGGAAAGCGCAAAGACAGATGCGGTCATCAGCAGCGCATTGTGGGTTGAGATAGGTGGTCATCCCGTTGTATCTGGATTACTGAGGAACAATCTCGATTCCACACTCAAGACTGTCCCAACCCTGCAGCGCAACAAAGACACCTGGAAGGTACTCACCTCCAGTCTATCTACTTTGTACGAGTCCGGTGTGGACATCAGATGGTCAGAATATCACCGTGACTTCATACCAGCCCTTTCTGTGCTACGCCTCCCGTCATATAACTGGGACTTGAAGGAATACTGGATGCAATATGTCAACGACTGGTCTTTGTACAAAGGAGACGCACAATTCCTAAAGGGCGCACCTGGGCTATCGACTACCTGCGTCCACAAGCTGGTCGAGGAGAAGAGGGACGGGAACAAAATCACCGTCGTGGGTGAGGTGGATGTCCTTCGCGACGATGTAGACCCGTTTGTTCGTGGCCATCGCGTTAATAATCTTCCCCTCGTCACTCCATCCGTATATGCTGAAATGGCTCTCGTGATTGGCGAATATCTCCGTAAGCAGCAGACCAAGCTTTCCGGAGCCATAGTGGATTTGCAACACATGGACGTGCAACGACCGTTTGCCACCAAGAGTAAGGGAAAAGGTCCCCAACTGTTGCAATGCCATGTCGTCCTTGATTGCGAAACCTTCCAGGGATCCGTGGAGTTCTGGAGTGTTACACCCGAAGGCAAGAAGCTAGTTAGACATGCACTCGCTAGCATCACGTTCCCGGATGCGAAAGCTGCCCAGGAGGAGGTCCAGCAGCGTGCAGAGGGTATCCTGAAGGAGATGGAGGATATGGCTGCAAGACTCAATACCGACGATCGAGTGCAAAAGTTCACCGGCAAGACCGGATACAACTTGGTATCTTCACTCGCCTCCTATGACCCTGAGTACATGGGTGTTTCCTCAGTGCTCCTAGACAGTGCCCGATTGGAAGCTGTTGCGACTGTTAAATTCAATAATCCTCGAACGGATGGGGTGTACCACGTAAACCCATACCTGATTGATAACCTTGGACAACCAGCTCTCTTCGTTATGAACGCCAATGACCAAGCTGATCTCAGCAAAGAGGTCTTTGTCAACCACGGGTGGAAGTCCCTGCACTTCTACAAACCGCTGTCAATCCAGAAAACCTACCGATCACACGTTCGGATGAGCGGGCCAGACGCTGATGGCCTCTACGGCGGAGACATGGTTGTCTTCGAAGGTAATGAAGTCGTCGCCGTGTACAAGGGCATAAAGGCGCAAGGAGTTCCGCGAAGACTCATGGATTATATTGTCCACATGCGAGACGATACAAAAGCCGGTGCGCCTACCGGGGGAACTCTCAATGCTAGCCAAAGCGCTGCACCAAATTCAGCAGCCGATCCGTCAACACAAGCTGTTAGTACAGCCAACGGCTCCGATAACTGGCAAGCAGCACTCAAGATAATATCCGAAGAGAGCGGTGTCCCGGTCGCCGAACTGTCACCCGAAGCAGCATTCGACGATCTCGGCGTGGACTCTCTCCTCGCCTTGCTCTGCGCCAGTCGCTTCCGCGAGGAACTTGGCCTGCACTACGAGTCATCCATCTTCCTAGACCATCCGACCATCAAGGAGCTAGAGGCATTCTGGAAACAAGGAGCACCAGAAACCGGAACAGTCACCGTGAGCGGCCGCGACGCCGTCCTAAACTCCATGTTTGCCGAAGCAGAAGCAGAGGTAGACCAAGACAAGAGCAGCAGCGACGAGGACCGATCATCACTAGGCACCAGCTCGTACGAAGTCATCAGCCCCAACACAACCGAAACCACACCGGAGATTAGCAAAACATCTTCACCCAAGATCTCCGCAACGTCACTACTCCTGCAGGGCAACCCGGCGCTGCCCTCGACAGTCAAGACTTTATTCCTACTCCCAGATGGCTCCGGATCCTGTTCCTCCTACGCAGGACTTCCGCGCATCCACCCATCCATAGCCGTCGTAGGCATCAATTGCCCGTTCATGAAAACCCCAGAGTCCTACACCTGCGGCATCGACGAGGTCACCCAGATGTACATGACCGAGATCCGGCGGCGCCAGCCTCATGGACCATATACTCTAGGTGGCTGGTCCGTAGGTGGTATCTTCTCCTACCACATTGCGCAACAGCTGGCCGCACAAGGTGAGCAAGTCAGCGAACTGATTCTCATCGACTGCCCAGTCCCCAAGGGCCTGGACCATCTCCCACGTCGATACTATGAATACTGCGACACGATCGGGCTCCTCGGCGACGTGAACGGAGTCAAAAGGGATCCACCACCGTGGCTAATCTCCCATTTCGAAGCCTGCGTGAACAGTCTACATACATACCACGCAACGCCCTTTGCCTCCAATGACGTGCCCCGTACACAAATTATTTGGGCCTGCGACGCCATCGACAAACACTGCGAGCCCAAGTTCGAGCGCAGACCAGATGACCCGGAGGGATTGAAGTTCCTCACGGCGACAAGAACTGACTTTGGTCCCTGTGGCTGGGAAGCTCTCCTCCCGGAAGAGGATATGACCCTGGATAGGATGACGGGGGCCAACCATTTCAGTATGATGAAGGGGGAATTTGCGAAACGTTTGAGTGAGATGATCGAGGGATTTTTGATGATAGGAAATTGAACTAGTAGATTCTTGTGCTTGTTTTGTGTTTCGACGCTGTATTTAGGTTTCCTTTTCCCTATGTTTGATATAGTCCTGGTTTTTCATTAGGTGTTTACAATTCACATTCTACCTGGGATTTCTAGAAAAGACTAGTAAATTAAAGATGCAGGTAATATGTTTCTTATTTATCTATCTAGACCGCAATCTTCAGTAAATCGGGATGGGCCTTGATCTTTTTGCCAAGTGACAATTCGTATACTGAAAGCTACTAGATCCTCACAGAAAACAGCTGTGTCTACATTAAACGATATACTGAAAGTCTGAATGTATAATAAATTGAAACTTGACTCGTTAGTGCAAAGATATTATCACTAATATTTGGTATCACAAAACCAGGCTAACTAAACATTACCATAATCACGACAACAAACCAGCAAAAAGCTCGCAGTCCAGCTCAGTCTTCTGTATATGAACGTCAGTCTAAGACATGGCGGGCAAACAATTTAATCTCTCATCAAAACGTAAGCAAAGTGCCTAGTTCATCATTACACTTGCTTCTCCGGGGTCACATGCGTAGCAGAGAAGCCAGTAGCCTCGTGTGCAGGAGTAATCTTGAGATTTCCTTCGATGATCTCTTTCTCAAGCTCTTCCATACGGCTCTTCCTCTCGAGCTTGCGCCATGCGGGGATTCCGCTGTCAAAGACATCGTCCATTTCCTCCAGCGTGTAGCCTTTTGTTTCGGGAGCCGTTAGGAACATGTGGATGAAGGCTGCGGTGTTGAAGGCAGCGAACTGTGACACAGAAAGACGTTAGTGGTTACCCTATCTCGGGATGAAAAGAGGGAGAAACATACAATCATGTACATCTTCCAGTTGATCGACCAGAGCAACGGTGGAACGAAGAGGGCCAGGAGACAGTTCCAAATCCAGTTCGAGGCCGTAGCGAGCGAGACTGCTTTAGCGCGGACTTTCGCAGGATAGATCTCAGCGGGATAGGTCCATGAAGTCGGGCCGATAGTCGTCGCGAAGGAACACACGAACAAATAGGACAATGCGATGATCGCCTTCCCCACGGCGGGGTGGTCGGCGACCGTCCATGAAATAGCATCGAGCTTGGGATCAGTATGAGGGTTGGGCGCCCCAAATCCTCCTTGCAGTCCACCCTCTATGTAAAGGAAGATAGCCTGGAGGAAGAATCCAATCAAAATAGCTGGGCGTCGGCCAAATTTATCCAGGTAGATAATGGCAGGTAGGGTCAGAGCCGTGTTGAGAATATATTGAATTGATGCGGTTAAAAGTGGCGATCCAGCACCTGTGCTCTGCATAATATAGACTATGTAGTTGTCAGCATGTTTCAGCTCAGTCCAGCCAATCTTGATCGCTACTCCAGGCCTTGAATTGAAATTAGTCGAACATACCAATGTAGTACATCATCACGTTCATTCCGCATAGCTGCGACCACATCTGCAAGCTCATACCCAAGATGACACGCTTGAAGATGCGAGGCTTGATGAGCTCCTGGAAACCAGTGGCGGATTGCTCCCGCTCTAACGCCAGAGCTTCTTGGATTTCTTTATATTCGGCGAGGACCTTGGGGTGGTTGACGTCTCCTTGACCGTGCAGCTTCGATAGCACCTGGAGAGCTTCCTCCCAGCGGTCTTTGCTGGCGAGCCACCGGGGAGACTTGGGGAAGAGGAACATGCCAAAGAAGAGGATGACGCCGGGTACAATCTGGATACCCCAAGGAATGCGGAAAGCAGCAGTACTCTGTGTGGGGTTATTTGGGCCGCCGTCGATGTTGCTCGCGCCATATTGCTGGAGGGTTGTCAGTATAGGAATGACAAGCAGGATGAGAGCAGGAGACCCACAATGAAAAATTGAATCAAGATACCCCATGTAATCGCCCATTGTTGCAGTGATATAACTCGTCCTCGGATTTCCTTTGGTGCTATCTCGGCCTGATAGACGGGGACCATAGCAGACGCGATACCGACGCAACCACCCGCGATGACACGACCGACGACTAAAAGAGGGATCCCGTTCGATGCACACATAAAGCTAGGAGGAATTAGCGCAATCCATCTATATGTGCTGAGAATCAGCTCTCACATACACTGAGCCAATGATCCACAGAATGGAAGAGAACTGGATCGCCCTGACACGCGAATAGCGATCGGCAATAAAGCTAGAGCACAGTGCACCGACGAGAGAGCCAAAAGGCATCGCACAGGTGATACTGCCCTGACAATAATTAATACACCAAGACAAACCTTACAACTAGTGAAGCAATCGCTTACCTGCTTATATTGACCGCTACCCACTTGAAAATAGTTGGTATACGCTGCAGTACCCAACACGCCTACACAGGGTGAGCTTATATTTTGATTTATAGACCTCCAGAACTGCTTACCACTCATAGACGAGATATCAAAACCGAACAAACCACCGCCTGCGACAATATCAGTCTATGTCCTCCGGCATCTAAACCAGAGATGGATATGCTCACCTAGAGTGGCAAAGCCACAGAGAAAGTAGACGTTGTAGATTTTCTTCATAGTGACAGTTGCTGTTGACACTCGGTCAGCTAAGGTCGGATCAAGCAGAGAACATGTGAAGAAAGTCTACCGTGAGAGGAATCACCGTATGTTTAAATATGCTGACTGGCTGCAGTGAATAGAGCTTTGGGCGGCTGTCGGAGAGTCAGTGATGAATTTGAGTACACCAAATGTAACACTGCGTGTCGGCTGACGAGCATGATTGGAGAGGGGGGATTATAAAGTCAGAACTGGGATAGTGATTGGGAGATCTTTACCTTGCCAGAGGAGAGAGTATCACAAGTTGCACGGCGTGGCGGACGCCACCAAACAAGAGGCGTGGTTATGATTCGACGGGAAGGTGTCGTGTCTACGAGTAGAGTCTCGTATTTCTGATCATGGGGAAACCAACCCTTCCCCGCAGTTGTGATTCTGGGGTAAACAAGGTCTCTCTGAAGCTTTTAACTTTTCCTCTGTTGCTTAAGCCTTTCGAGTGGGACAGTTGAACAAGGGAAGTCTTGTAGGGGGACATCGTGCGTTGCCAACGGATAGAGACAAAGGAACATGGGGGGAAAGCACGAGTCAGGGACTGGATTCAGTTCCAGATCCACGTAACGATGATCTTCGACTTACTGCGACATTCTGACTCTCCGAATACGACACTGTCTGTCCCATACCATGAGTCTCATCAACCCTAATTGAGTTAAAGAACAAAGAAGGTGCTGAGGGGATGCACTATTGATAGGCGGAATATCTCCTGGGACCCTAATCGTGCCCAAGCCCGCCAAGGCTGCTTAACGCGTTAAAATAAGAGTTCCAAGACCTTAGTGGTCAAGAGGCGTTACACCACATGGCACTACAGAGTAAAAAGGTAACATTACTAGGGCACAGACTATGGCAATTAACCAAGGGTAAGCTCCATCTCCCGCTCCCGTGACATCAACCTTAGGGTTACATAAATGTCACGTTCGATCAACTGCCTCGGTCGAATTTTCAATCCATACCCAAATCATTCCAAATCCTTTGTTCAACACTATGCAGGGACTTGCAGGGATTGACATTTCTTCTCTCACCGTGTTAGACCTAGTCCAACAGTAGGAGGCTATTGAACTGGAATTTTCCCGGCATTACATATCTTCTTCATCAATCTAGTTACTATTGCTGAGCCTGAATGACTATAATAGATTGAGGGACTCATATATGATCATAGATCTACCATAGGATAACACTTTGTTCCATTCCTCATGCATTGGTTATAGGCTGCCAGGGGGTTTGTGCTTATATGATAACCCGCACGCGCCCCTAACCCATATGGATTAGGTTGACCCTACAGTGGGGGTCCAAAAGTATGTGACCCGCTATACCTATAGGTACCTAGCCGCCCATAGTAGACGGTAAGAGCCATTGGGTACCCATAAGTAGAGGGGGTCACATACTTTCGGACCCCCGCTGTAGTATAGTGGACTCAGCAGCCATCTTATCTATTGAGTTGAGATTAAGGCACTGGTACACATTCTTGCTCATAAACCAGCGGTGTTGGTACAAAGCTTAAATAATCGCCAGAACCTCCATCTCCAGGTGGAATATTTCACAATAAAACTACTGACGATCGGTTCGACAGCAGACCCTTCAAGGGAATGAGCAAATATAGACTGAGCGACCGTTCTCTCTGCTCCGCCGACCACACGTCTCCCAGCACGCCGTACCCCAAACTGTACACGGCACTCGCACCAAATCCAGCGAGAAGACGAGCGGATATAAGCAGACCCTTGGAGTATACAAAGCACCTTACACCGGATAATCGTCCGATGGATCAACTTGCCGCTTTGTGAGATGAAAAGCGCACCCCTTTGAAGTACATTCCCAACTCAGGCATAGATATCAGGTAATTGAATACTTCAACGAGATACAAGAAGCTGGGCCAGCCGCTGGACCGAGCCAGTCACCTTAATACGGGAAAGACTAGATACAATATCTCTAACCAGCGGTATAGGACGTTTATTTCTACTGTCAAGGTAATAGACTAATATGTTTTGGATAGCCAGCTTGCATTTCTACATGAGCGCTCGAACCTTGCAACCCTAGTCAGAAAAATCCCAATGTGAAAGAAAGACAGAAACAAGTATATCTCCGAGCAAATCCAGTCGCTCGCTCAATCAAACCCCAAGGCACCCGCGCATAGAACTGAAAAGAAGCTAGAAGCAGCCAGCAAAGAGAACGTAGCTTGTTCACGACGTCTCACTGTAAATAGTCTCCCGCATAAAACCGACAAGGTCCTCATCTGAAAATGCAATCGTTGCATCCTCCGTGATACCCGGAAGGTCAGGCATTTCATCCAGAATCGAGGCTAACGGGATCATCAAGGGCGCATGTCGAACCCTCCCACTTTGATAGTCCACACTGACCGCGTGTGTACACTCTGCATCACCATCTCTATATTCCCAGCACTCGAACACGATCTTCTCAATATCAAAGGCGACAACCAGGATGAATTTTGTAAGGCCGGAGGTATTCTTCAGCCATAAATGCGCATCGA
Organism: Aspergillus sergii; assembly: GCA_009193525.1. Lineage (NCBI taxonomy): Eukaryota > Fungi > Ascomycota > Eurotiomycetes > Eurotiales > Aspergillaceae > Aspergillus > Aspergillus sergii. The sequence continues at coordinate 241,886 of ML741772.1, forward strand.
CTCGGAGCGCTTCAAGGGAAGCCGTATCTCCGAATTCCATGACGAGGGATGGGTAGTTATCGGGTGCTCTGCTTGAAAGGGGGATATAGGCCTGTTCTGCTTCGAGCTGCAGTCCGTTTTGCAGAGTGTATATCATTGGGCCGACGTGAGAAAGTATGTCCGGAGGGAGTCCGTGATGCTGTTGGTATTTACGAATGTAAAATCTTTGGTACATGGCCTCGCTGACTTGCTCGCATAGCGGCGATTTGAATTTAATGACCAGAGTGCGGTGATGGGGAAATTCTCGGACTAGGAATGTACGGGGGCGAGTGCATGCTCGCCATTTGTTGAACTCGAGAAGGTCATCGTCGGACACCTGTGTGATTACCATGTATTGTTCGCCGCCATTCATAAAGGACTCGAAGTACTCTTTGATGAATGTGGTGACTGTTTGAAGGTCTGTGTAGACTTCCATAATGACATCGTCGCTCTGATACAGATCCAGGGGATGGCCCTGGTCGGTGGGGTTAGGCCTGGTCATCGTCCTGGCTCTTATAGTTCGAAAGGCCCTCCAAAATCAAGAGCTATACTTTCTTTGATGTTGTGTAGTAGTCTAGAGTGAGTATAGTCAAGACGCGGTGTGCACCGACGGAGAGAAATGAGGCTTTTTTGTGGGACAATGGTGGAGAGCTAATAGTGGTAGAGACGTATTCATCATGATGAGCGTTATATTAGTGGCGTAGTGGCCTGAGGGCTGCCTTTAACCCATGATTACTCTTGCACAGTCCATGGCTCCAGCAAAAAGGATACCATCACCAACATTATGTGTTATGGGGTGGAGCAAACATCAACCACGACCAAAACACTCGGACCAGTCCTTCTTTGACGAACCGAGGAAGCGATACAACCATAAGTCAAGCAATACTTCTCATACGGACATGGACCACATACGAAAGGGTCAGAACACGGAACGTTAGCAACATACTTGCATTAGAGATACTCATTAAAAAATGGGATTCTTTGTATCATCGGAATCTCTGGATTGTACCCAAGGGTGGCCTGAGTTAATCAGTCTCATCCATCAAATTCGCATTACTTGGTGCCCGCAAGTCCAGAACCGTCCGAACATGATCATATCCAAGCTCATGATCCTGCTCGCGCGCCAGAAGATGCGCCGTCTTCAGTACATTTTTGATCTGTCGGCCATTTAGCTTCACCTGTGCAAGATAGTCCAGCTGTTCCGACGAGAATCCTCCATTGCTGCCCAGAAATTGTGCCCAGATCTGGCGCCGTGACTTAGCATCGAGGTCAGGGTACCGAACCGACACATGAATACGGGACTCGAACGCCGGATCAATGCTTTCGGCACGATTGGTGGTGAGGAACAAGATACCCTGCCCAAACAGTCAGCCTGCAAACGTTAATGTTCATCAGGGCACTTACCTCATAATATTCCAACAATCGCAAGAAGATTGAAACCAACTCGTTTCGCTCCAGATCTTTAGAATTGCGCGTCTCCATGAACACATCCGCCTCATCGAGCAGAAGAACTGCACCCCACTTAGGGACCATGCGAAGGATATCTTTCAGTGCCTTTTCCACATTCCCAGGGGATGTGCCTAGGTCTCCCGCACTCAAAACATACAGAGGAACCCGCATGACCTCCGCCACACTTTCAGCCGTGAGCGTCTTTCCTACTCCAGGAGGACCACTCAGCTGTATGATGACGCCCCGACCCTTGCCCTGCACTACATCGTCAAAAGTATCCATCTGCTTCGACTGTGCTTTTGCGATGGCCAGAATCAGGCCTTTCAGCCGCTGCTGCTCTGCCGGAAGGACCAGCGAGTCGAAAGCGTGTGAGTCCCAGACAATATCCCTGACCCCTTCGAGATAGAATTCGAGCCATTTTTTATCCTTTAGCGAGTACCCACGCAAAACGGGAGTCGCCAGAAGCCGTTGCTCATCTCTGAGCGTTTTGGTGCAGCCATCAATTCTGGTGGAGTCGTTGGGGTTGAAGGTATTAAAGGCCTCGCCGTCGATAATGATTCGGCTCTTGACGTTGAGCTGCATGTTCTGTCCCATGAATTTGATGAACCCAGGTCCTTCGTACTGCTTGTAGTGATATCCGCTGTGTTCCTCCCACACTCTTCCTCGGGCAATCAGATTGTCCCGTATGGTGGCTGCATTCGCGTGGAAATGTAGAGGGAAAACGGGTAGGGAAGTGATTGGCACTGTCCCTTGGAAAGGGGGGATGCATTGGCCTTGCTTCCTATATCCAAAGCCATTTCCATCATAGTCAACGTACTTGGCGGACACAACGAATACTCCTTCACAGTTGGTCGAGGCCGAAACTGACTGGAGGACACGTTCATGATCGCTATGAATACAATAAACATTGACTCCCGGTTCAAAGATCGCCCAGAGCATATCATGAGTGACAACGCCATTGAGGATCAGGTCCTTCCTACGGGTAATAGTCTCACGAAGCTCTTCCTCTAGAATATTATAGAGCAGGTCGACCACGGACTTGGTCATGGGGTCTTTGACTTCATCTCTGGCTTTCGAGAATTGCTCCCATCGGTGGACAAATGGCATGAAGGGCGGTTTGAACTCAACCCGCTTCAACGTCATCGTCAGGCCCGGGTAGTCCTTGAAGACCTTGACCAGAAACTCCTTCAGTAATTCACTCTGAACGACGATGGAGTGAATCTGCAGGGGTTTACGGCCATCGTAACACTTCACATTTCGCACCAGGAGTGCGTATTGGCCGGATTCAGTATTCTCGGCCGGCACGGTGAGGTCATCAGGGTATTCCTTCGTCCACGTTGTGCGACCCCTTTTGTCCGGCTTTGACTCGTAGAGGTTATGGACCTCGGAAATGGAACCAGTGGGGGCATAGATCACGGGCAGAGAGTTTGGGTCTTATAAAGTATTAGTCTCGCTCTTGCTAGTGCTGTTGACCAGTTACGGATCAACTGACCTGGGGCCATCGGAGCGCCTCTCTCGCATGAAGCTTCCTCTTCTGAAGATGACGACATTTCGCTATCGCTATCGTTCGATTCGGCCTCTGTGTCGTAGAGGATCAGCATCTGGCTCGGGATATTTCCAGAGCAACTGAGGATTGGCATATATCTCTAGGAAGCTAAACATGGTGAGGGCACCTGCCATTTAAGTAGGTGATGAGCTACTAGCTACAAAGAAAAGAGCACCCCAGATGCTTTGTCAGACATCCCTCTCAGTGTTGTACGATGACTCAATCATTGTGTAGAAAACGGTAGCATGGAGAAGGTCACTGCCTAGGCTCGCTACTACAAAGTAGTTGCCTGAGCAATGGACAAATCAGAGGCCAATAGTTCTGTTGGTCGTCCATTTGAGCCTCAATGAGTCAGAGGCTCTCCACCGTCCATAACACATGTATCGCAGTGATAAGTCTAGTAATACGCCTAGAGAGAGGAGAGATGTGCACGGAGCTTCCTTGAGGCTCTTTCATCAGGCTGTCATTGGACGATACGATCACGTGTCCATGCAAGACCCTGCCTGGTGTTTGCCTAGTGGAAACATTCCCCACTGTTGCTTCTATCAGTATGGGTAAACCTTATTATATTCAGCAATATGAATGGGGGACTACAGGAATTGGCACCGGCTCAAGGTACAGCTCGCCATTGATGGCAAAATTTGAGAGTATATTCATTGAATACACAGGATATACTCTACACCATCAAGGCAATAACAGTAACATCCCTTGGTCTATCCCGTAGACGGTTCACATATTCAAACACCTTTTTCACTCAGATTATACGTCCAATTAACCATAATAAGCTGTTCTTTAGCTACAGTAGCGAAACTACATTTACCATCATCTCAGCCAGATCTCACCCCCGGTCCTCAAAATACCGATACACCTCCACAAAAGCCTCCAACCAGGCAATCTCCCTCTCATCATGAGCCTCATACTGCCCCTCCATGCCATCCTTGGTATAAAGCGCCGCATCCACTGGACCCCTAGGAATGAAATACCAAGACTTTCCACCCTCCTCCATATCTATCCTCGGCAACCGATCCCCATCACCATTATACACAAAATTCAACCCCTCAACCACAACCCTGACTGACCCTCCCACCTCCCCCAAGCCCTCAGTCTCCCTCCTCAACGTCCTAGAATCAACGCCATCCTTCCCTGGCCCAAATTCAACCCCCAAGCCCTCTAAACCCCGCAAAACAACCCCCAAAGCCCGATCAAACGGCACCACCGGAAAATACCCATACGCGAACCACGACGTCCCCTTCAACGCACCCCCTCGAAGCAACGACTGCCGTAGAACCTGTTTCTCAGCGCCCCTAAGCCGCTGCAGAATATGCGGGATATTCTTCCTTGGTGTCTGGCTAGGGTCGATCATTTTCTTCAAGATCTCGGAATTACCCTCGAGTAGATCCGCTGCTTTGCTCAACTGACCCGCTTTCCGCTTATTGAGCTTCTCCTGAGCATTTTGGATAGCATTCCAGCGGCCTACCATCCCATCGATAGTAGACGAGTCCCAGACAGCAGGGAGAGGGGCGTAACGAGCCAGGACCTCCCGTCTCCAGGGCTCTAGATACAATTCATCCCTGAGGCGGCAGTGCATGTAATTTATGATTTCCTGGTAATCTGATTTATAGGTCTGGGTGTTTAAGGCTAGGGGAGATGTCAGTGGTGCTGCGGTGAGGCTGTGGTCTGCGCAGACTGTGCGGTAGAGGTCTGCTACTGGGCGGATTTCGTCCAGGATTTTTAGATCGTGGTGGACAAGGTGGCCGAGTGTTGGGTGGGTGAGGATGTCAGTGTTGATGTGGTCATTGTTGTGGATGATGAGACGCAGAATGTCCCAGATGCGGATGTCGTTGAGGATTTGGTGGGCTAGTTCTCTGGGGAGGGTGGAGAGGGAGGTGATGACTTTGTTTAGGGACATTTTGGTGGTTGGTGTAGGTTTAACTCTTGATTTTGGGGGATTTGATATGGGACAGTTGAGATGGTGGGTATACTTCATATATATACGGTCATAGATACTAGTAGAGTGAAATAGCCCTAGTAATGGGGCCAAAAAGAGAGTGACTCATGAATGACGATCCACATTCCCCCACATCGCTTTTTACTTGTCCAGCCTCATAGCCCTAGTATAAGTACTATTATATAGTTTGCACTACGCCCCGACCACTTCATAACATTCATTTCTCTGTATCCTCCTAAAAAGATGTCCTACCTCTACAAAATGTCCCAAACAGAAGAAGACTACACGCAATTCATCCAAACTCAACCCGCATCCACAATCGCAGCATGTCTACGCCGTGACCAACTCCTCTGCCAGGAGAATCACCTCCCCAGTCCCCTAGCCATGCACCTCCCAACCCAACCCTGTGAGCTCCTCGACGCAATCTCCAAACACCTAATCCCAGACACCACCATCCCAGCCCCAATCCGCATGCTCCAATGCCAGGGCATCATCAGCGGAATCAAAGCCTCCGTAAACCAAATGTCCTCCATCAGAACCTGGACAGCCGAAGCCACCGAAAAAGGAACAGGGATAATCCCCACAACAAAAGACTTCAAATCCGCACTCCGTGTGCTCGAATACCTCCAAAGGTACCCTTCCATCTCAATGCTCACCAGCACAAGTCCATTCCCGGACGTGATCGCCTCCGTGAAAACGCAACTGGCATTTGAAGATGGTCTCCGCGCCGTGAATCACCTTCACACGGCCCATAAGGATAGCCGACTGGACTCAAAAGCCAGTTACAAGTCCCGCAGACCGAAGCGGAATTGCTACATGTGTCATTTCGAGATCAGGACTGACGAAGCGCACGATATATACCCGTCGTTGTGTCGACCGTGCGGGTCGTTCAACCTGGCGTCGTCGGCGATCTCGCAGCCCCCGAATCTGGATTTAGCAGGGAAGACAGCCCTGGTCACGGGCGGGAGAATCAACCTCGGTTATGAAACTGCGCTGCGGCTGCTCCGCTGTGGAGCCAGTGTGATCGTGTCATCGCGCTATCCGCGGGACGCGGTGGTGCGGTATGCGAGGGAGGTGGATTTCGGGACCTTTTCGTCGCGGCTGAGGGTTGTGGGGGCGGACTTTCGCACGGCCCGAGATGCGTTTCGGCTTGTGGAGGTCGTGAAGCGGTTACTGGATGATTGGGAGGGAGAGGGCAAGGAAACTGCTGGCAAGGCGCTGGATATTCTGATTAATAATGCGGCGCAGACGCTGACGGATCCTGTGCGCTCTGAGACGAAGGCTATTGTGCGGGAGGAGCAGTTGGAGGGGGAGGTTGGGGAGCATGGGCTGATTCCGGATTCTGGGGATCGGTATGTGCCCAAGCTTCGGGGTGGAGTGGGCAGTGCTTGGGGTGGTATTGAGGATCGGGTCCGGTTGCAGATCGCAGGGAGCGCGGAGTCAGGGTCTGTGGAAGATCATGGAATGGTGCAGAAGGGTCTGGGTCCGGATGGAATGGCGGAAGATGACTCAAAGTCGTCGTGGACTCAGCGTCTGGACCAGATCCCGTATGAGGATGTGATTAGTGCGCAGGCTGTGAATGCCTTCGTGCCGCTGATTTTATGTCGGGAGCTTTTGCCCCGAATGGGCGCCACGGAGAAGTCGTCTCGGCCCTTGGGGTACATCGTGAATGTGTCCTCCCGGGAGGGAATCCTGGAGAGCAGGAACAAGTCTGCGAGCAAAGCTGGTCACCATGTTCACACGAATATGTCCAAGGCGGCGCTCAATATGATCACGGAGACGGAGAGTGAAGCGGCGTGGAAGCGGCATGTCGCTATGAATACAGTAGATCCAGGCTACATGAGTGCTGCACCGGAGTGTCAGCGGGCAGACGGCTGTCCGATTGGATTTGAAGATGGTGCTGCCAGGGTTCTGTGGCCGATTGCTATCGGAGAGCGTGAGCATCGGGTGATCCGCGGACGGTTTATGAAGCATTTCGGACACCATGATGCTATTATATCGCGTGGATTATAATATACTGATTGCCATACCCAGATGGAACTTAGAGGTATCACGGGCGAAAAGCACCCATTTTATAGACAGAGTTGTTCGTATATCATGATACAGTGGTAAGAGCATGTTCATATCGACTTCATGCCCTATCCCTCCTTTGCTCCCTCACCCAGAAATACCGTAGCACGAACAGCATGATCAACATGCAGACATCCAGTGCCAGATTCCAGTTATACCCAATTAAATATCGAGGCGCATCAACCGTCTTCCATACACTGCAAATCAAAGTCAGCAAAGGCATTCACCTACACACACACATTAAAACCACTTACAAAAGCGGAATCCAAGCGCCAAACGTATTTCCAATAGTATTCATGGCACTAATAACCAAGGCCCGCTCCTCTGCACTGCGCGCACAGATCTCGTTCGCCCACGCATAGATGATGGCCGCAATACCGTCCGCCGTGCCTGACAGAAAGAATGCGAAGAATTTCAGCCCGACCGGCACGTTCCATATCGCAAGCACCAGGCAGGCAAAGATATTAAGAAGCGCAGTGATAGCGATCAACGAGACCTTGGCGTCGTAGATATCGGATATCACGCCGCACACAATCGAGGCGACAATAGTGACGGCTGGCGACACGGTGGTGATGGTGTTGATGGATTCGACGGAGTAATTCTCTGCTTTGAGCCAGAGGGACAGGCCGCTATTCGAGGAGACCCCGTCAGCTTGAGAGAAGAAAAAGGCGAAGCCGACGAGGACCCAAATGCGCCACCCTTTGAGAATGGTGATGATTCTGGGAATGGTAAATGGTTGACGGGGCTCGCGGTGTTCAGCGGCCATGCGCTCTTGTGCTAAGCGAATCTCATCCTGGGTGAGATAACGTGAGTTGCATCGGTCTGGCGTACTGGGAAGTAGGCATAGACCAAGAAAGGCGATGGGAATAGTACAGGCAAAGCCTACGGATCTCTGTTAGTACATCTGTGATGCGGTTGGGGGAATATGATTTACAGATGATGTATAGCCATCTCCATCCTTCAATCCCATATCGACCATCTAGTCGTGCATAGGCACCGGCTTGAATGTAGCCCGAGCTCATACTGCCCACCTGGCTAGCGATGAAAAAGATTGCTCCACGACGCGCAAGCTCAGACCTCTTATACCAACTGCCCAGATACCATTGAACAGCAGGGAAAAAGAAACCACCCAGAGCTCCGACGAAGAACCGCAGCGCATAAAGCTGGGTCACGGTGCTGGCCTTGTATTGAGCCAGAGTAAAAACACCCCACAACAAATCTGCAGCCGGAAGGAAATAGTTCACTGGACAACGGGTCATCTAAGCTGTGATGTTAGTATTTATACATATCCACTCATCGTCAATATAAAACTAACCGCCAATGTCAGAGGAATCTGCATCGTGATGAATCCAACCCTACATAACAAGTTAGAAAAGGTATCCACTGCATGCCATCTATGAGCCAACCTACATATACACCGTGTTGAGATAATTAAGTTGATTCCCATACAGCTTTAGGTCTTCTTTCATACCGCTCACATAGGCAGTACTCGTCGCCGACGAATCCAGCACCTTCGCCCAGTGGGCCAGAAAGAGGAAGACAATGATCAGGCCATCCAGCTTGAGTATCAGACGACGCTCAGCTGGCGTATCTGTCGGCGCAAACCATTGATACCATTTTTGTCGCTCTGCGGTTGGCTGTTGAGGCTGTTCTGGGTTCTTTTCGTTTGACTTGCATCTTTCCACATCCGATGTCTCTCGCGGAGACTCGGTGGTGGGGTTTGCCTTTTCAATTGGATAAGACATGGTGCATATGCGATCTTGCCAAGTACTGTTTACATATGTCGAGCACGTTCCTCCTTTTTCTGCATATCTTTGCAGCTGGTTGTGGTTTAGAATCCTAGGAGACTACTTTATTTTTTGTTCGTGGAAGCACGCCATCGCTGGCGTTTGTGGCGAGAACCAGTCGAAATTGACCAGCAGGGATTAGCGTTCGGTTAAAAGATGATGCTTGTCTAGTGTGAGTAAGGAGTTGCTCTCGAACTTGCCGTCTTTATCGATTAGCGTCTGCATTTTTGCCAAGATTGAGGGGGAAGCATTCTACTATTATTGTTAGATAATGATAACCACCGAACTAGTTAATTTCATGTAAGCTGCATAATTCGACATCATATGATGCATTGGAACGTGTATATAGGATAGAAGATATCAGTAGTGCTTGTATTGGTGTTGTTGAGAGAAGGCTTGTTCCCCACATTAGGGTTCGAAATTTTATATTTCCACTCCAATGCCTTGAGGGACAGCTCTGTACCTGACGCTGTCATTGTCTCCGCTATGTCGCAGCTCCACAAGGTGTAAAGTACAGATATTAGTACTATTACTATGTATCCACATGCTGCAAGCATCAGAGCTCTCTAGCGACGAACAAACTAGCTTCTGAAACCACAATTCTCACTGTCAGTCTCACGGCCGCCTCATAACGACAGAAGATCTGCCTCCAGAAGCCAGACGTTTAAAATTGAAGCAAATACTCCTACTTACAGCGGCGAATTAATTCTAAGGAATGAGATGGGGCTGTAATGTGAATGAGACATATTAAGGGGAAACAAACTCAAAGTCCTAGCTACATATCGTATGCGGCACATATTTCTACATTGCTATCTTGAACCCTAGGGCACCAGAACGGTCGCTCCAATGCCAAGGCTATCGAATTATTTACTTACGCTTAGCCCGTAATATAAAAACTTATCGTTTCCGGATACCTCTACCAGAGCGATGCAAAAGCGGTTTCGCCAAGGTCTATGCATTTATCAAGACAAATCTTCTGGTAATACTTGTGATTTCCACCTAGTTTTATCATGTCGGTATCGATGGGATAGCCAAATACATATAGCATCATGGCAAGGTGCTCTATATCAGAGCAATATCAGAGCAATAGTGCCCTCCCGATGAAGAGCTCCATAAGTGTACAACGAGAAAAAAAAAAGAAAGAAAGGAGTTTTGTAGATCTTCAAGCCCAGGATATATCCAAATCAACGCCATTCAACGCCGCAACAGAAGCGATAATCATATTCACATAATACATTCCACCATAACCGTAGACACAGGGCGACTGTCCAAGCGACTCAAAACCGCGACGACCCATCTTCGGTATCTAGATCACAACCAAGGACCATTAGCCCACACGCTCGCAATGGGACAAATCTGAAATAGAAGAAAAGGTAAGACACGTACAAACAGCAGATTCGAGATCCCTCGGCGTGGGTTCCTTCGTGCGCGACTCTTGTCGAAGACCCCCCACATTTTTCAACCGCACCGACCGCATATATAGCTCCTGGTCACGAGAATAATTGTATCGATGCGCCGAATGGTCGGTGGGATAGACTTGTTTCCACATGGCAGCGCCCAGCGACGTGACGGCCAGACAGGCGACAATGACGATGACGATGACACCGGCGGTTGGAATCGCCATGATGGTCGGATGTGCCGGATGTGGAAAGTAGAGGGTGTAACACGGAGTGAAGGTGTCCTTTATGGAGGTAAAAGGGTGAATTAGTGCTGTCAGCACATAATTTCGTTGTCAGTATATACAGTTTATGGGCCGGTGGTGATTTCGCGACGAAATACGGATCCGAGTAGAGGTCAAAGTAAAGCTCCAAGCTCGACGGTCGTCAGCCGATCCACGACTTTAAGTAGATTCGATTGGTATCACCGACTTATGCATGCTTCCCAATATTCCACCTCTTTCGATGCATGAGGAGGGCCGGTTTCCATCTCCATTGGTTGGCCTCTGCAACTTCCGAGTCCGAGTGGAGCGTCTGTCGTCAATCTGATTGGAGAGGTATTGATCTTTTCTTGGTCTGGAAGTATTTATAGCCATTGAAAGTCTTTGACCTGACACTGGCTCCATTTTTCCCGTTTTTTTCTTTTTTTTTTTTTTCCTTGTTTTTCTACTTAGGGCATCTTCCACCGATTACCCTATAAAACCCCTCGGAAAGACCCAATGGTTCATCCTCACCGAGGTATTCCAACGTCTAGATCCACCAAAAGAGAAAAGGTACCGAACGACGGGCCACGCGGACTCCGTGAATGGGTTCCGCAGTGTCCGAGTCTAACAAAGCTTGTCCATCCTCTCGTCCCTTTCATTCGATACTCTCCATTAGGCAGCAAAGATTGAAGTTGGACCTTCGGCGTTAGCGGCAGAAAATTCACGCCTAACGATCAGACGAGTGTGTTTGATCGACAACGACAAACTGATTCAGATATTCCTCGGCTCGACCCGTCAATTTTCGCTTACGGAGTTAGCTCGCTGCTAATGAGCACTGCCACCCGGGAACCATGTTCATGGCCCTTGTACACGCGCCAACATGTTAGAGCCTTGGTTTTCTTCCTCGGCACTGGTATCGAGAGTTAACGTCGCTTGAAATACCAAGTATGGGAATCAGGCACACTCTTTCTCCTAAATATATCTTCGGCCAGATCCACTTCATGGACTAGAGACGAGAGTGCACTGCATGAACTGCAGGGCTATCAACTCGTACTCGATTTTTTCTCGCAAATGTGGACCTCCAAGTGGCGGCTGCTGTATTATGCGCATCTATCTCGGTAGTGCAGCGTTAGACAGAATACAACGTCGATAGAGGCGAAATCGTATGTTCCGGAAGCAGCGTTGAATCAAAGGCAAATAGTATGATTATTGCTTTAAAGCGATCGATATTATGACGCATCGCTGACTAGAACTGCGTCAGATATTGCGCCATTTTTATAACACTACTATAGACTTGGCAAACTCCAATTTCCAAGATATCTTTGCCATGACTGTTCTCGGAGAATGAATGTCTAGAAAATGGAAACACAGTTTTTACTACCTTCGCTGGCAAGCATAGGATATAATGAATGAAGCGCTGTATAACCACATATCATGAAGAGGATTAATTACAGTTAGAATATTGACAAGCCATCTCGCAGAGCCATAGAATCAACTCGATCCATTAATAATAAGATCGGAGATCTTCTCCGCCAACATATCTATAACCCATTAGCCATTATCCAGCCCATACCAATAATACCAAAACTTACAAACAGTCGACTGAGGATGTCCAGGAGGGAGGAATGGAAAAGCACTGGCATCCACAATCCGAACCCCCTCCACGCCATACACCCGGGCCTGACTATCAACCACCGCCATGTCATCATCAAAAGTGCCCATCTTGCAGGTACACGCGGCGTGCCAGAGCGTCATCACATTGTCTTTAATATATTCCAGGATTTGTTCGTCAGTTTGCACTCGTTTCCCGGGATGATACTCTTCTCCTATGACAGCGGGTGCCATGGCTTCACTCTGGAATGCCTGGCGGATACGCTTGAACATTGCCACTGCTACTTCCTGATCGGACTTCGTATCGAGCCAGTTGGGATTGATGATGGGTAGGTCGGATGTATCGGATGACTTTAGTGTGATATTGCCTCGCGATGTAGGGGTGATGAGCACACCCAGCATGGAAGCGTACTGGTACCCGTCTTTGGGTTGGTCTGTTAGGAGGTTGGAGACCGTGCCCATGTAGCCTGCGCCGGAGATATACTGTAACAATAATGTTAGCGAATACTAAAAGTCCAGACGCAGCAATAGATCAATATACCTCGGCTTCTGGCCAATCACTCGTAAAAGCGGCCAAGTCCTTCAGTGTCTGGCTAGTGAACTGGGACCGCAGAACATCAGGGATCTTCTCCCATGCTAAATAATCCGCAACCGGGTTCGTCAGAGGCCCTGTTTTCATGATGGAGGAATTCAAAAAGTCTTTGACGAGGTTTAGCAGGTTCGTCGCGATCTTAGTGAAAGTCTCCACAGTAACCCGGTATGAAGGTGCAAAGAATGGATGATCCCACATATTCTGTCCAACACCTGGTCGATTAGCAAGTACCTCAATATTGTGTTGCTCTAGAATATCTCTCGGTCCGATTCCAGAGACCATCAACAGCTGCGGAGACTGGAAAGCACCTGCAGAAATGATCACTTCTTTCTTCGCGCTCAGGGTAAAGGTGTTGCCCAGCGGGCCCTTAACCCGAACTCCAGTTGCCTTTTTGTTCTTGTCAAAGAGCACCTTCTTAGCCAGGGTATTCGAGTACGTAGTTAGGGAGGGCGCTTTGATGGATGCCAGGAACGAAGCCTGGGAGCTGCTCCGGAGCTCGTCCTTCGGGCTAATCGTCGAAGCACAATACTGCGCGCCTATCAAAGACCCAAGATTGAATTCCTGGGTCTCGTTGATCCCAATCGCCTCCATTCCGCGACTCATCCAGGTTGAAAAAGGCATCGCATAGTTGGCGTACGATACTTCTAGAGGACCACCTTGGGCGTCATACGCCGCTGCATCGAAACCGGTCGTCGCATTAGCGAAGCGGGTCTTCGTGTTTGGTGGTGTGAAGTGTACACTTTTCTTGTAGTATGGTAGAACCTGGTCGAAGGTGTAGCTGCTATCATTGACGGCTGTTGCCCATTGTTCCATCGATTCGCGCGTCGGCCTGATATTGCATTAGCTCGAGTCGGACATTTTCATCTCAGGATTGGCTGACCTTTGGTAAATCATAAAATTCATGGCGGATCTGTATCAATTAGTTACTTTCGACAAGCCCTTCGGAAGAAACAAATCCATACGAGCCACCTAAGCATTTCCCCCGCGCATAATGGATCGATCGCCCATTAGCCCCGGCCACCTTCTCTGCCACAAAGCCCCAGTCGTGGAGAGCTTTGGTATTTGGATCCGATCCTACAGGGAGAACATCCGCCGCAGGAACCGCAGCGACTGATTCTAATTCATACAGTCCACCAGCCTCGATCAGGGCAACCTTCAATGACTTCTGCGCGAGCCGAGTAGCAATGACATTTCCACCAGTGCCGCCACCGACAACGATGTAGTCAAATGATGCATCTCCAAAGCCGCGCGCATCCACCCGAGACATATATGCATCTGACTGGGTACTCAGAACAGCGTTCGTGTAGAGGATTAGTGACTGCAGCACGAATGAAGCAAGCACAGCTCGACGCATCTTTAGGATAATGTTAGGTAACGTGCACAGTGGTAAAGCTTCGAATGATACTTACCTTGAACGTCAATCATGCGATATCAGAAACAGAATGACCTTAAAAGTCGCAGGGGTTCTAATCAATTTTCTCGAGCCGCAGGTATTCACCCTGATACATATAACTACGTCCCTGATCCCATCCACTCCGTGTAGGTGGTCCACAAAATGGGTCGTGCCTACCATTTCCAGCAGTCCCAAAGAGCAGAACCTAACCTTTGACATCAAGTCACAATATTCGATCTATACAATTTGATTTGTCTGGTCTCATTTAAGAGGGAACATTGAAACGGCCGCGCGGATCTCCTGTATAAACTCAAAAACTAGCCTGGTAGATATTCGGATCTCAAAATTAGGGTTATGAAATCATACTGATCGGAAATTAAATGCCAGGTCCAGGGGTTCGTTAACCTTGGATTGAGCGCTCCAACCTGGAACATGCATTAGTTCACTCTCTGTAGTGCTTATTCGTTTGGTATTAGATGATCTGGGTGTGGGTTCGCTGGTTCGGCAATACCCCGGAACGTGTCTCTGGCTAGTGTGGATCCAAAAATAGGTGGAAGGAGTGAGTTTCGCCATGAAAATTGGACCCCTGATATATGACTTGGTAATACCATCTACCGACCTTGGCCTCACAGTATATTAGCATATCTTAGATACAAAGAATATACTCTGTCAAGCTGTGGTGTAGTCGTTTGATTGACACGGGGGGTCCATCTGCTCGGTTGATCACAGAGTACCCCATATCCTTTTCAGTTGGCTGAGAGTAGATACACTACTTCGCGTCAAAGCTGAAACATTAACAAGGATGAGCTTGTGCATCTAAACCTATAATCTCTATACATACATCACCTAGAGCGATACCGAATACACCTCCCAATTACCGGCATGCTATGTACCAATTCCAACGCTCTGGGAACAATCCGCTGTCCATGAATAATCAAAGGAACCACAGCAATCAACCACATGCAGTACACCAGTCCAACAGCGAGAGTAAGGCGCAGTTTCTCCAGGATCGGAAACATGAAATTAGCCACGACAGGCTCATCCGAACTGCCCGGACTTTCTTCAGCGGAACGCTGCTCAAATGCACTGGCCATCTGCCAGGCCACACGGTTGTTGATCTTCTCCCACGTTGTCTCTTCTGCATACCCCCGAGCAGACGCAGAAAGGGCAGACCGTAACTGGCTATCGATGGAAACGTCTCGTACTAAGCCAACAAAATTGCCTATGTCGTTTGGAGGAACCAGGTATCCCGTCTTTTGATGTTGGACAATATCCGACGGGCCGCCTTGGTCTCTGGCAATAACGGGTACCCCGCTGGCCATTGCCTCCAGCACAACTAGTCCAAAGGTTTCGGTGATCGAGCAGTGGAGGAAGATATCGCCTGAGGCGTATGCACGAGCCAAAGATTGTCCGGTCAAGAACCCGGTGAAGATGACATGTTCTCTGACAGCGTCGAAAAGACGGTGGATTCGGGCTTCGACGACCGGGTTGCGATTGCCTCCGACGATTAGCAGCTTAAATGGGATCTTTTGTTCAGCTAGCTTGACTGTCGCCTCTGCTAGGAACTCGAATCCTTTCTCTGGAGCAAGGCGACACACGCAGACGAGGATAACCTCTCCGTTCGGGGCAATCTCCTTTCGATATGCATTGTCACGGTGTGTGGGGTTAAACAACGATGTATCAACACCACGTCCCAGTCGAACGGTGCGCTCGACAGGAGTGCCGGCATCCTTCAGGTAGTTCAGTACAGCCGAACAAGGATAGAAGATGGTGTGTACAGCTGGGTGGCTGAACAGGAACCCTTGCACTGTGGCCAAGAGCCAAACTGCAAATTTGTTCAGAGGTGCCGGAAAGATTATTTCGCTGTATGCTGAGAGATCTGTTTGGTAGTTAAGCAACACTGTAGGTGGTTTTCGAAGTTGACGGGTCTGCAGCAAGACCTGGAAGCCTAGAGACGCTGGGCTGGCGACGTAAAGGATATCTGGCTGGAAGGTTTGCTTATAGACAGTGTCCAAGCGAAAGGGGTACACTATTGTCAGGTCTGGATTGTATGGCAGAGGATATCCCGATATCCGGTAATCTGCTGCATCCTGTGCCTGGTAGCGGAAGCCTTGATACTGCGGTGCGACCACAGCCAGATCGACACCGTTGCGTCGGAGATACTTCACCAAGCTCAACGTCGTCCGACTAACCCCATTAACGGGTCCCAGTGACTCTGTCGTCAGCAAAACACGCCTTCCTTTGAGAACTTTAGGGAAATTATCAGGTTTGGAGGTAAACGACGCCATTGTGCACTGCAGCGTTGCAGCGAATTAGAGGTGGCAATACCATGGTTTAATAGAAACATTTATCTTGCATTAGATCGCATCCATGGCAGATGACACGGAAGCATGGATCGCACATGATGGCCAGTTGATTTGACGATCTCCTGCGGGATGGAGGGCTCATTCTTTAGAATTGAAGACAAGCTTCGTGTAGGAGGGCTTCGTGCGGGCACGTGGGGTGGCCGGTATAAATTAACCTTCACCAGTGACATTCCGTCTTTTCTTCCCCGTGCATCAACTCTTCAAGCTCTTTGGAACTCCCTACGAATATGTTTTGCGCTCAGCAGGCCCGTTAGCCCTTATCTTGCTTCATCACGTTCCGGAAACGCTCGTAGGAGGCATTCGCAGGACCAGTAGCCTGCCAGAAACATGTAGCGATTAACTATGTTAGTTTACCTCGGCCACCGGGTGGCCAGGAGGGTCAGGTGCGATAGAAGACTGTTTAAACGCTTTGATCCCTGTTAATAATCTCATTCAAGAAGACTCATGCCCGCAAACTAGACATGATCTTGCAAATGCTCGCGGAAAAGGAGACACAACCGATGGATATTCCGTCTTCGCCACTGGGCACCTCGGAGGGGAGTCTGTATGAGGACTCAACGCCTCCTACGACTCCAGCTTCGAGTCCTTTGTTCGGTGCCTCCAGAGGAGATGAGCTCGCCTCGTCAAGCTTTCCATCTTCGTCAGCCGCTTATAATCTCAGCTCCGAGCAAAGAGTTCACGACATTCCCGGCGTCGCTACACTTTGGAGACCCTCAGCGGGACTGGTTAAAAATGTCTGCGTCGTGGGCGCGGGGTATGTAGGTACGTTTATACTGCTGCGCGATTCTCCCGTCAAGGTGCTATTATACATGACCCTAACCGTTCATAGGAGGGCCGACCGCTGCAGTCCTCGCGCTCCACAACCCGTCCATCGCAGTTGAAGTCGTAGACCGGGACCCTCGTCGCATTCAGAGATGGAGGTCACCACATCTCCCAGTGCACGAGCCAGGCTTGGACAACGTTGTCCGCGTCGCAAGGGACGGCGCAGAGTTTGTGACATCGAGTGCTTCTATTGCAGCCATCTTAGGGGACGTAAAACGGAAGCCCAACCTATTCTTTACGTGCGACTCAGCTAGTAGCATATCTCGTGCTGACATGGTCTTCCTTGCGGTAAACACGCCCACTAAGACCTTTGGGTTAGGCGCTGGAAGAGCTACCGATATGACAGCCGTCGATGAGGCTATCCGAGAGATTGCGCTCCACGCAAAGCCTGGCGCAGTTATCGTGGAGAAGAGTACGGTTCCGTGTGGCACTGCTCAGCGGATTCGACAAATGGTATGCATTACTCCTTGCTCTTCATATCCTTTGTGATCAGTATCCCTCAACAGAATTCTGGGGCCTTTGAAGACTCTACCTTGGACCACGATGCAAAGATACTAATATCACCATAGTTCTCCACCCTTCGACCAGAAGTCCCCTTCGAGGTTCTCTCCAACCCAGAATTCCTATCCGAAGGCTCAGCCATCGACAACCTCGTCAAACCAGACCGTGTCCTCGTCGGATCCTCAGGAACACCAACAGGTCGTCATGCAGCAGCTATGCTCACTAGCCTCTACTCCACCTGGGTACCAGCATCACGCATCCTTGAAATCAACTCCTGGTCCTCGGAGCTATCCAAACTAGTAGCCAACGCCATGCTCGCCCAGCGTATCAGCAGCATCAACTCCATCAGTGCCATCTGCGAGAAGACCGGTGCCGAGGTCGACCAAGTAGCCAAAGCAGTGGGCATGGATACACGCATTGGACCCCAATTTCTCAAGGCCGGGCTGGGATTCGGCGGATCGTGCTTCCGCAAGGATATCGCCAGCTTGACCTATCTGGCTGAGTCTCTGGGGCTGGAAGATGTCGCGCAGTATTGGAGTCAGGTCAATGTCATGAATGAAATGCAGCGGAGCCGGTTCGCCACAAAGGTGATTGATCGGTTCGAGGGCAATTTGCATGGTCGTAAGATTGCCTGTCTTGGCTTTGCATTTAAGAAAGACACGGGAGATACGCGTGAGTCTTTGGCTGCTGATGTGGTCCGGCTTTTGATGGAGGAGCGGCCGATGGAGATCGCTATCTATGATCCTTACTGTCAGGAAGAGGATATCCTCCGTGAGCTAGAGGTGGTCTTGGGTACTCACACAGAGAAGGACAGTGTAGTGAAGGTTCTTGCAGATCCTTACCTGGCCTGTTCTCAGGCGCATGCAGTTCTGGTCTTGACGGATTGTGATCAGTTCCGGAATGTTCCTACTAACCTTCGAGGTCGCTCGGTGTTGACCTATCAGCCATCTGTTGCTAGAGCGGACCAGGAGGTATATGATAGTCTAGCCGAGGTGATTATGACTCCTGTCAAACCAGAAGAGGAAACTTGGACATTCAAGGGAATATCCTACCGTCTTGCCCGACAAGAGGATTGTGCTGCTAATTGTTCATCTTGCCGCTCGACATCCAGCCGACCTGCAACTGCCGAACCGCTGGAGTGGGCGCGCATTGCTTACAACCTGAAAGAACCCAAGTGGGTGCTTGATGGCCGGTGTTTCCTAGATGTACGAGAGATGGAGAAAGTAGGCATTCAACTGGATACTGTTGGACGGCGGCCTGGTGCATCACAATCAGGTGATACCACTAGCGTTGGTGTTGACCTGAGCACTCAGAAGACCTAATTAGATTGATACCCTACTTGTGTTGATATTGAAATTCGAATACACAGAATCAAGCATATTATCAATTAGGCACTACAGCACGGTCATAAACATAAGTATGAACATACAAAAACATCATCGCCATATCAACCGTACAACAGAATCCCATAGGAAGCATAAATGGAGCTCACAACGAAGCCTGGAACTTCCCATCGATCTCCTCCACCTTCTTCACAGCCCTCTGGTAGCCCTCCTCGGCCTGAATCCTCTCCACATACTTGGCCAGATGCGGATACTTCTCCTTCAGGGGCAATCTCAACGACGCCGCAATAAGCGGGAAGCTCATCATAATATCAGCAGCCGTCAACTGCTGTCCGCAGAGATACGGTCCACCACCAGGGGCGGTCTTCAAGCGCTCCTCAAGGAAATCAAAGTTCCCAAAGATGTTCCTAGAAAGGAAGGCCTCTTCGACCTTTGACGCAACAAACCTCGGGATGGGCTTAATGAAGAACGGAACAGGGGCATCCTTCATACCTATACCACACCATCAGCCACGAACCACAAACATCAAGCCAAAAAAAAAAAAAAAAAAAAAAAAAAAAAAAAAAAAAAAAAAAAAAAAAAAAGGTAAACTCACGGTCCATAACCAACTGAAACACCAAAAACGGCATCAGAGTACCCTCGGCATAGTGCATGAAATACCGATAACGCATCCATTCCTCCGTCTCGCCGCCGACAGCGCCCTCCTTGCCCTCGGGATAGCGCTTGGGGATGAGCTTCTCGCCGCCGAAATGGTCGCACAGGTACTCGGTGATATTACCCGATTCGGCAAGCACGAGCGGTTTCTCTGACTGCTCGGTTTCAATAGTGATGACGGGCGATTTGCCCAGGGGATGGATCTTTTTCAGCTCCGGGGGAGCCAGCATCTCCGATGTGCGCTTGAAGGTCTTCAGGTTGTAGGTGAGGCCTAGTTCTTCGAAGAGCCAAACGATGCGCTGGGAGCGGGATTGCTCCAGCCTGTAAGGGTTTCTCTTGTTAGTGTGCTCTGATGTGTCGGTAGTACATAGGAGGGGAAGAAGGAGACGGACCAGTAGAGGGTGATGTTGGCGCCTTTGTTTGCGTCCGTCATCTTGATGTATATCTACACTTTGGTACGAGGGCAAAGGTATATTGCTTTGAGTTGAGTCGATCCAGCGAGAAGCGACCGAGTTGATATAAATTCAGAACCGAAAACGGTATCCTATGCGAGTACACTGAGCACAGTTTCTGACGTAGTAGATACGAGTCGCAGACCAATATCAGGAAGCCAGGACTCTTATACCGAGCAGATCTAAACTGATCGACTAGAATAATCTCCTTGTATTGCAGCGACTGAGCAAAAAGAGCATATCTGCCTCGGCATGTCCACCTGTGAAACTGCGTCATCGGCGGAAGTGGGTCTTGCAGTCCAATTCCTAGAGGACCATTTTCGAGTTTGGTGATTGAACATCTTCATTATCTGGACTTTTTCCCGACAATCACCCGATTACTGCATGGTCTAGTACATTAGTTCCTGGTACTAGTAGGATAGACATGATATACCCTAATTAGGATAAAGAAGAAGTAATGCATGGCTGCATGACATTCAGCCATGCCCAGCCAATCACATCCATGCACAAAAACAATCTTACTAAGCAGTGTCAATATATTCACGTGACATCACGGGGAACCTCACCTCACCCAATCGAAGCTCAGCCAATTCAAGACGAAGATAGGTGATAACGCTGCCCTTCCTACACAACCGCTACCATGGCCGGTCCTAGCAAGTGTGAGTTTTCTTCCCCGGTTGCAATTGCTGCAGAAGGTACTGATATGTTTCAATTCCAGCCCTGGTCCTTGACCCGGCCCTCCAGAAATACTACGGTACATTTCCTCCCCTCGTTTTCTCCCCCGACACCCAATCCAACCAATCTTGATATGATAATACGACGGAATGCGATGGACTCTACGCTTTCCCGATGCGCTTTGCCGTCTACTACTACGATTGGAACCATAAGATTGTCGAGGAAGACCGCGATCAAGACTAATAGTGTCGAACAGAAATCAACGCAAACCGCTACAAGTACTTCCGCTGGACCCCGCGCCATGCCTGGCTGTCGTTCCTCTACATGGCTGTGATTCCCGGAACGCTGGGCTACATTGCCTACAAGACTGAGGTGGGTTCGATTCTAGTTCCTTCGGCGAACTTGGGAATGGAAGGGTTTCGGACTGACGGGTTTTCCTTGTTACAGGGCAAGTACGACTTCCGTGGGAAGAGGAGAGAAGATACGCTTCAGGAATTCTGATTTATCGTTGTTTTGCGGTCGATTGGTTTGAGGGTGGATGAAAATGAAGGGTTTGTCGAGGATGACGACACTCATCACTAGATGTGTATTTATTACGGAATATACCGCTTGTTGTTTCTTTTTTCTTCGTGGTACTTGGTTCGAATTGTAGGTGAAGAGTTTGGATTATGTGTTTGTGGTGCTTCCAGTGTAGATGGAATGTCTTTTGTAGGATATGTGCGGATATATATAAATATATATTCGAGGTGAGATATGTCACCAAGTTTAAGCATTACACTACACTTTCAGAATAGAAACCACCGAGGCATAGATCAGACAGCAGCTATATTTTCAGTACCGGGTATCCCTCAGGATCACAACTCCAGAAACTAATACAATCCGAGACCATTAGACACAAATAGAAAGAGATTCAATTAATAAGGACCCCATCCTCTCCTCCCGCGTCCCCCTCCTTCCGGTAGCCGCTCTCCCCGTCTCCAATCGCCTACAGGAATGCGTTCGCCGCCGCCTCGGCCTCCCCTCCCTGGCCGGCCTGCGAACCCATTATCGCGGAATGCTCTCATACCACCACCAACAGCCGAACCAATAGATCCCCTCCCGGCCGTGATCGGAGGTGCAACCGATCCGTCCTCCAGTGGCGGCAGAATCGCGCAATCGACATAGTCTCCGATCACGAATCGTACGTCTTGTAGCGTTTTATCAGCGTCGTGGCCCTGTAGCCGTAGAGGTCCTGTCCGGGGTCCCGTAGGAGCACTGTTTTCTTCGTCGTTCTCATCGCGGTACGGGCTGTCCCTTGGTCCAATCACCACACTGCCTATGTCCTTGCTAAGGTATCGGCCTCGCGCCTCGGGTCCCATTTGTGCTGCGGTCTTTGTGTCGGGGTAAATGAGGCGAAAGCATAGTCTCGTCCCTACGGACGGGTCCGGTAGTAATGACGGCAAGGCGGATGTGAGGAGCTGTGACAACTCGCGCAGCGAGCAGGACTGCCAGGTGTAGATTTGAAGGTGGGCAGGGAGCGGCGGCGGGGGAGGGGAGCGCGCCCGGATGGCATTGGGGCCGCTGACAGGACCCCCGTATGATGCAGGCGACGACTGGGGAGCAAAGTCTGACAGGTGGTGGAAGTTGTTCAGGCGGTAGAAAAGCTTCAGATGGAAGGGCGTTGTGGACTGACGGTCGATTTGGGGTTTCGGCGCATCTCGAGCGGCGGCCATGATGCCGTTTGTTGGTGGTTCGATGAAACGGAACAATTGATCGTTCAATGGAGCTGAAAGAAAATGTGGAGATAGTATCCTTGCGTATGCGTCTATTTCGTCACGGGCGTCAATGGGGGACAGCAATGAGTGAATATGAACAGAGGGATTGAATGTTGAGCGGAAGGTGTTGCGGTTGAAATTAAACGGAGAGCTCTGGTTTTGTCACGAGTTTAAGCTCGACCGCCGAGGAGCTTCTAGTCTAGTCCGCCGTCTCAAACCTCCGCCCGAGAACCAACTTTTGCCGCTTCCTCCTCAACCGACTGGCGCTGTAGTCAGACACAGAACCTTGCTACGATCTGGTTCCCTTTCCTAATTTCATTTAGATAATTTTTGGTTGGATTCTGTCCATATCGGCCGCCACCAAAATGGATTTCGCGGCGTTAATGTCCAAGGAGATCTCCAAAGCTAAAAGCGGCGGATCATCGTCATCAGACAAAAAAGATACATCGAACCCTCCAGAGAAGAAATACGTTCGTCGCAGTGAATTAGAAGCCGCTAGAATTGCCGCCTATAAAGAGGAGCAGGAGCGGGCGCAGCGCGAACGAGAAGAGCGCATGGCCCAGAAGCGCAAACTGGACGAGGAGGAGGCCGAACGGCGCCAGGAGCGAGAAGAGAAAAAGCGACGGCTAGCGGAAGAGTCACGGAAAAAGAGGGAAGAAGAAGAGGCGGCCCAGGAGCGAGAGCGACGGAAGCGGTTGGGATTGCCCGAGTTGCCCCCTTCTAGTGAAAAGGATGAGGACAGGGACAAGGATGAGGAAGAAGACATCCCGGACGAGGAACTGGTTACGAAGCTGCGTGAGATGGATGAACCGGCTCGGTTGTTCGGAGAGACACACCGCGGCCGTCTACGACGGTATCGTCGACTCGTGCAGCGTTCGCTCACCCCTCAACCGCAATTGTCTGATGGTCCTATTCCCACGACTCTGGAACTGGTCCCCGAGAAGGAGATGAAGATCTCCACGACACTCCCCAAGGATACCGAAGGTCGCAAGTATTTGTTCCGCCAGCTGGCGTCGTATTTCAACATGGTTCTAGGGGAATGGGAGCTTGCATTGGCGAAGCGAGATATATCTGTCAAGCAGAGTCTCCAGGGACGACAAGCCTACAATGCAATGGTCCAGTCGAGGGAGAACATGAAGCCGCTGTTCCGAAAGTTTGAGAAGGTGGATGTTGATGATAGGGTACTGGAGCATGTTGTCGAGATCGTCCACAACGCCCAGCTGCGGAGATATGTAGATGCAAATGATGCCTATCTACGATTGAGTATTGGAAAGGCGTACGTGTTGGCCCCTTCAACTAATTTTTATACTTTGAGATAGCTAACGGCGTACAGAGCATGGCCCATTGGTGTAACCATGGTTGGTATCCACGAGCGATCAGCTCGAGAGAAGCTGCACCAGAGCGACCAACAGGCTCATATTCTGAGTGATGAGATCACCCGCAAGTATCTGCAAAGTATTAAACGATGCTTGAGCTTTGCGCAAACTCGGTGGCCTCCAGACGATCAGCTGCAGATCATGGGCTAGAAAGTTGAAGATATTCTGTAGTTAGTGTACAATAATGATGACGATATTTATACCCTGTTGCGCGTATACATTGCATAATTTTTGTGAACATGTGTGGCCCTTGCGGCGTGTAAGAGTTCCAAACGTAATCGATTTTATACAAATAAAGGGTGTGCACATGACTTCTAGAATCTATATGTGACATGCGTGTATAGAAAAGGGGCTATAGCACATTGTATCGTTACCAGATTGCCGTTAGTGCTTTCCATATGCTTCCAAGCAAACCTGACTTCTCGGGCATAGGGTACTCCGTCCGGTAGCTATTCATTTTATCGAGTTGGACCCTGTGGTTTCCGTTTCCGTAAACATCGTGGCCATCGAAGCCCTGCATCACCCCTGGTGATGATCCTTGTGGTCGCGGAGAGGCCACCGCATTGAACCTTGCATCGTTTTCCCCATTATATGTACGGATCAGTTTGCCTGCTGTTTGAGCACAGCTGCCATGTGCAAACCGAATGAGTGTATCGCCCGTCAAACTGCCAACGATGAAGACATTATTCGCGATCTCCATGTTTTCAAATGCTTTGTGTCGCAGGGTTTGCCCAGAGACCGTCGGGCTTATTTCGCCCTTGTCATCACACCCCACGATCTCAGAAAGGAGTCCACGGTCCAGGTAGCCGAGGGAGCCCCGGCGACCAGTCGCATACACCATACCGCGTACAGGTCGCGAGAAAATGGTGCCATCCGTGCGGCGGAAGGTAACTGTAGCGAATTCCTTCTCCATATCCACGCCGATTATTTCAGTATTTGGATATCCTTCATAAACCTCATCCCAAGCACGGCTTTCGAGAAACGGGCTGGATGTCGTCCGCTTCATTCTGGCAGGACGCTTATGATTGGTTGGCGCTGCCGCAACAGCAGCTCGTTTCATCAAACGGTAGACCCCCGCGTACTCGGGGTAGGCTTGTTGGTGGCAGCCCCGCAGGGGAGAGGGCCGGGATTCGGGATCCCATTTGAATACATGGATAATCTTCTGATCTGTTGGCGCTGAGATAATTACATCTGCTGCTGAAAACCCAGACCCAATAATGAGAAGAGGGATATCCGTGACGGGTTGAAGCGAGAGGAGTGGCTGGAGCAGCGGACGAGGCTGTATCACCTCGGAAAATATGCCGCTCGCTAAAACCAAGTTCTTGCAATGGATATTGTGTGATTGAATGAAAAAGCCATTCTCCGTTCTGGAAATACCGGCCACAGTTTCATTGCTCTTGAAAACATCCGCAATCCCAACTGCTTCCGGATACATCCGGAAATATTCGGCTGTCTCCTGTCTACTGGGTCGGGTGAAAGCAGGGAGATCTTTGCCTGTGACCATCCGGTAATGTTCCGCGAAGGAGTAGCCCGGAAGAGATAACATCGATGCATAGCTCAAAGTCTGAATTTCCCAACTAGCAGGGACAAGATTTTCGGTCCATTGACCACCGGGCCGTGGCGCATTCCCGAGAACCAAGTGAGGAACCGCTTTCTCAGGCACATATCGCCATTCGATATTTGAAACGCTTCCCAGTTCTTCCACGTCGATACTCGGGCGGAAGAGGGTGTCAAATAATACATTGACCGGCAGAGCTTGAGTGGAGTAGCTTAGCCGGGAAGCGGCGAAATGCCCCGTCAAAGCATCGACATCGGCATCCAGCAACGCCGGGTGATCTTTGAGTTTGGCATGAAGAAGCGGATCAGGATGTGGAGGATTGGGGGAATAATACGGGACGTGACCATGCAGGATAAAGGACAGGATCATGGCCGAAGGCCCATTTCCTGTGGCAGTTACAGGTCAATCACAGCGCCCATTGGCAGAAATAGCCTTCAAGGAGTATGGCGACATACCGATTATAATGGTGTCAGTGTCCATTGAAGGCAATCTGTGAGCCTCCGGCCGCCCAGTCAGCGCGGAGCATTCTCGACGGGACATGCGATAGAGTGACAGAGGCCCAGAGGGACAGTGCTTTCAATCGGTGGGTCTAGATGATGATCACGGCACCACTACCTTCCTGTGAAGGACATGAAGCCGTTAGGCCATCGAAAGAGGTTACATCTGAGATGGCAGAAATTGCTGCAGGAAGATGGCGTGAGAGGCGCACATTGAGCGGATCACAAAAGTAAAAGCCGTTCGCTGACAAAACTCTGGTCTAGCTTAGCAATCCTGTCCCGATTATGGTCCGAACGGCGGCGTGGGGTGAACTATGGAAATTAAGCTTGGTTCGAGTCGCCTAGACCGGTGGCAGTCGGCGGACCATCATCTCGTATCAAAGTACGGATACAAGCACATCAATCATTCCCGAATCTTGATAGAGTTGAGATTAATCTCGTTCAACCAGGGTCAATAGTTGACCTTTTTCGCAACCAGGGGCAAGTAAAGATACATCACCCATGGTAGCATAATTGTTCGGTGAAATCATAGAGGGAATCCACCAGGAAAACAATACCTAATTCTATCATAATCATGAAGTCGGCGACCCTCCGGCTGCGGGGTAGCCGTACTAGGATATTTAGGGCATAGGGTGAGGGGCCTTGGCAGCCCTGTGCCCTACCTTCCCAAAAGGGGCAAGGCTGACGCGTTGGACGGAAGAGAAGGCGGATGAATGATCGTCACCAGAGGCAGAACGACGCTTTAATCGAAAGAGAAAGTGAAAAGAGAAGGGCTAGGGAATCAGAGGCAAGTTGCGCTGCCATGATTCTGTTATTCCGACTCTCGTTACGCCCGTTTTGATACCAGGAGTTGGCTCCGGCCTCCGCCGACCGCAACGATGTACCATCTGGCCAGGTCGTTGTATATGTACGCCACCAGCAAAGAGGGTAAGAAAACGCGCTCCGCGGCCATACGCAGAGTTGCTTACTGACTATTCACTACGCAGAGTACTCTGTCCTCCTGCTCGGGTTAGATAACGCTGGCAAAACTACGCTCCTCTCGCAGATCAAGGCCCTCTACCAACCCCGTCCCGAAGGCGCCCCTGCTCCGAACCCCGGCAAGACCGTGCCTACAGTAGGCCAAAATGTCGCAACCATCAACCTCCCGGAAATGTACCTGAAGATCTGGGATGTTGGGGGACAGTTAACCATGAGAAACCTATGGCAAAGCTATTACTCAAGCTGTCATGCGATCATCTTCGTCGTCGACAGCACCGACGTCGGTCAAGACCCAGATATCGCCCTGCTCCCTTCGAATCGGCGATCCAGTTCTGCATCGGGCCCTTCGGGGGGCAATTCCGATGCCTTCACCGAACAGACAGTCGGCATCAATGCGCCGGGGAGTGACTTTGGTCGGCTCGACGAGTGTCGCGAAGTGTTAGAATCAGTTTTAAAGAACGCGGATGTGGCGGGTGTACCGATCCTGGTCCTGGCAAACAAACAAGATCGAGAAGATTCGGTAGAAGTGGTTCGCATCAAGGAGGGATTTGTGCGCAAGGTCTTCGAGGGAGAATCTGGAGGCGCCATGCGCGACAGTCGCGTCTTACCGGTCAGTGCGCTCCTGGGCTCAGGAGTCCAGGAAGCAGTGGAGTGGGTTCAGACTCGGGTCAAATGGAATAAGGAAGGAAGGCCTCCAGTAATGAGGTGATACGCCATACCGATTATGGGGGGCTCTACGTAAGACCGGAGCTGGGCTGAATCCTGAGATGGCCAGGTAGAGGCGCCTCTAGATTTCGCTTGGTGCCTTTGATATTAGATCTGATTGGATTGGGGCTTGTTAATGGCGCAGGGAGGAATTGTTCACACGCAAAGATACCTTAGTTTAATTGTATTTTGTTTTATTTTTCTTTCTTTTCTTTTTTTTTTTCATGTTCTAGATGGTCTGTATCGAATATACTTTTCAATGATACATATTGTTCCACGAATCCAATGTCTCCCACAGGCCACCTGCACAAGCTACTGTCTCGGCGCGGTCTTGAAACATTCGATAAAGTCATAGGCCTAGGATCAATGTCCGTCTAGACGTTCTAAGTAATTGCCCTTAACATCAGCACCATACAACTTCGCCGTAGTCGCGCGATCATCTCCACAGCTGAGCCCATCACATTCAATATAGCGACGTCATGTTTTGAGAATTTGCAGGGAAGTGGGTAAGGACAACAGTAATATTTGACATCCCAGAACCGTTGGTTGACAGAAGATAATCATGGATGTCGATGGTGGTGAGTTAAGTATGAAGTCAATCCCATCAGCCTTGACGTCATAGGGTTGCTGGCATGCATCGACTAGGTTGTATCTATCCGTCCGAAGGGTTATAAAGAAGAGCGTATCGGTTGTAGAAGGGTTTTACCTGTAGCAGATAACACAATCACTGCAAAATCTCTGTATCTCTCCATTATCACGACTTGAATTACTCTATCACGCCATTCACACAAAGACCACATCGAAGAACCCTTCATCATGAGCACTCTCGACAAGATCCACTCCGACAACAACCCTAAGCAGGGTTTCCATCCTAGCGCTGGTAACTCCCAGCCTCTCACAGACAAGGGCGTATGTGCACCTGAGCTCGATATCTTCAGAAGGCTATCGGCTAACCTTTCAAACCAGCATCAACCCGGCCGCAAGGTCTCCCCTAAAGACTATGCCCCTGAGTTCCACGCAGAGACATATCCTCCTGGAACGGCTCCCGCTAGCAACTCTTACACTCCCAACACCCGGTCGGAGGTGGGAAGCCAAGCTCAGAATCCCAATGTTGAGCGATCTCACGGAAAGGAGTCTGTAAAAACGACCGCGGACCAGAGTTTGCAGGGAGCTACCTCCCAGGATGTGCACACCGGTCTAGGTCACCCTGGAGGCGGCCAGACGAGCGCAGAACTTCGCCATGACGGACAAAAGCACCGGAAGAACCCCGGTGGTGGCCTCGAGGGTGTTGGAGCAAGCCAGGAACCCCGTAACGAACGCCAGATCCCTGGCCTGCGCGGACTTGAGCGTGATGAAGCGAAGGGAGGTCAGCGTGGGGACAAGGGTGCGTTGGCTGCTGAAGACAGGCAGCCCGAGTCTGCGGAGACGCTGGACGCGGAATGGAAGTACGAGCCTCAGACCCAGAGACAGAGATTCCAGGCTTAGAAACGACCACTTGATATAATGTCTTATATTATGTACTATAAATTATGATGAGCACGGGTATCACGGTGTTAATTTGAGCGAATCAAAAACATAATAAATCATCACATGTCGCGCAACGTAATCATAACAGAAGTGTTATTTCTTAGGTTAAGTCGTCGAGCCAATGCGATGTGGGCCATCTCTGGTTGAGTCGGCTGTTTCCTTTTGTTTCAGCTTCTTTGGCCAACTGCGAGCAATATCGATATTGGCGCGGGGAAACCACATCTCTAGGAGGACGTAGATTAGGACATCAATGACCACGCAAAGGCAAAACAGCTTGCCTGCCCACACCCCGCAGCCATAGTAACGTTTCAGTCGGTCAATGAGGGCAAAGCTCCGTACCCTATCCCCACTCGCTTCCCAGCCTTGGCCGGGATAATAACCATAAAACTCTTCAGGGCTTATGTCGCCCTGAATGCCCTTGTACACACGTTCTGTACGCTGTGCCACATCGGTCCAGGAGTACATCATCTTCACCTGATCGTGAAATCGATCAGTCCTCACTTTGTTGGAGCGTAGTGCGGCTATGGCTTTGCTAGTAGCCATGACAAGATCGTCTTCTTCCGGCTTAGCGAAAGTGGTCATATGCTGAGGCAGTACTTCTGGAATGCCACCGACCCGCGTACACACTACATAGAGGCCACAGCTAGCAGCTTCTACCAGAACTGTCCCGAAGGCTTCGGTTAAACTTGGATGTAGATAGATGTGACCTCGAACCATGACATCTCGAACTTCTTCGTGACGAACGGGACCGAGCATCTCTACTTTGTCTTGAAGCACGTTGCGTTCTAACATTTGCTCCAAGTCGATAGCCTTGGGCCCTGACCCAGCGACGATGAACCGCACATTTGGATGGGATGAAAGGATTCTCGGAATCGTAGCGATCAATAGATCAGTTCCCTTGTTATAAAATAGACGCGAGATCACGACGATAGTGATAATATCGTTTGGTCCCATTGGCCTCGGCGGCTCTCCTTGCTCTAGAGGTCGGAAGTTTTCCGCGACTACCGCATTAGGGATTACGGAGACCATTAGCGGGTCCAAGGATGCCCGAAGAACCGTATTCTCTTTGCTGTGTCGCAAAGTCAGCAGATGGTTCTTGAAGTTTTGTTCCTGTCCTATTGGCGTCAACTGAGATGACCGCGGGGTCGCCTGTCAACTCTAGTCATCTAGCCGCTTGTTCTTACCATGTATGGCTGACACAAATGACATGGTCCACATCACTCAGCGTAAATTTGAGCAGTTTATTGGTAAGAATTGAACCCGCATCAGCGAAACCAAATAGCGAATGGTCGGTAAAGACAGTCCGTAGACCCATGGTCCGGGCATGCAGAATAGCTTCATGGCAGAAGCTGCTCAAGCTTGCGTGTCCATGAACAATCTGAATCTGCTCGCGAATGACAATATTGCGAAATATAGGAAAGAATGAAAAAACAGTTGGCATAGTCGATTCGCGGTATATGACGAGAAAAGGGACATGATACACTTTGAGGCCATTTGTAAGATATCGAACTCCCGTGCGACCCTTGTACGCATGGGTAATGATAATTACTTTATGGCCACGGTCGATGAGCTTCTGGAGGTCGATGAGCATCCGTCCAGAAAAATACGGCAGGATATCTTACGGTCGATAACTGGTAAATGTGACTTTCAACCCCACCTGGTTGTGGGAAGAAAAAGTCACTGACCATACTGCGCGGAAAGCTGTTAGATAAGATCACCTGGCACGGACAATGCGAAGAAACTCACGCAATGTTGTAAGGCATGTCGGCTATTGTTCTAGCTTAGAAGCCTAAAGAATATCAATGAATCATAGGGCGCAGGTCTATCCATGTCCGGACTCTATGAATCTAAGAATCGCATGCGAATATATCCAGGGGTATAACCGTCATCTCTTGAGGATGCGGTCGATTGCGCCGGAGCGGATCGACCAATGTTATTTCCCGAATGGTCCAGATCCTGGCGGCACCAGGGGCGGTGTAGAGAATCTGCCGACGGAATAATCCCCGCTAGAAAGAAATATTTCGGAGAACCTCTTCGTAATACCGAAAAGTATTGTCGATCGACGCCATTTTGCGCTGGTGGTGCGCTGACACGCTTGACAATGGCTGGTGACCACTCTGCGCATGATGCCTCTTCGAAGAAAAGCTCATCGACTCCCCTGAGTACGAAGAAATCTCATAAGAGGAAGAGAGATCCTGATGGCTCCGTCGTCACTACCTCGACCCCAACACCGACCAAGAAGTCGAAGAAAACCCAGAGCCCTTCGTCCACCCCTACACCCCTCAAAGAGAGCCGGAAAAAGAAAAGAAAATCTGAACCAGCTGCCCGTGGTGCTGTTCAAGAAGAATCGTCCCAGGAAGAGAGTGCTGTCTCGCCGGTCAGCCGTAAAAAGGCTTCTTCAAGTAAAAATGACAGCAAGGATAAAACAAAGAAGAAATCGAAGAAGGTTAAACGAGAAAGCTTACGAGGCAACAATGATTCATCTGAGGAACTTGGAGATATAGAAGAACCCAACATCGAGGAGGAACGCAACGT
Organism: Aspergillus sergii; assembly: GCA_009193525.1. Classification (NCBI taxonomy): domain Eukaryota; kingdom Fungi; phylum Ascomycota; class Eurotiomycetes; order Eurotiales; family Aspergillaceae; genus Aspergillus; species Aspergillus sergii. The sequence continues at coordinate 273,682 of ML741772.1, forward strand.
GGAAAAACACGTGAAATCGAAGGATATAGACGCCATGTCAGAGGAGGAAGATATCGCAAAGCCGCAAAAGAACAAATATTCAGGAATCTTGTCTAAATTTGAAAAGGCACTCAAAGCGACGGAATCGGCCAAGGCCAAATCTGGCGAAGAGGATGTCGAGAATGAGTCTACTGGACCTATAACCGCGGAACCTGTTATAGCTCAGGGCCTGGAGCCGTTGCCTCAGCCAGAAGCAGTCCCCGAGCAGAATGAGAAGCCAAGCTATTCCTCCCTTCCGTCGTGGCTTGCCAACCCCTTAAGGACTTCCGCCGAAGAAAAAACCCCGTTTTCAAGCCTCGGGATCGAGGAGAATGTCCTACGCATCCTTGAAAGCAATGGGTACAAGGAAGCGTTTGCCGTTCAGTCTACTGTGATCCCGTTACTCTTGCAGGGATCTAAGAATCACCCTGGAGATATATGTATTTCTGCGGCCACCGGTTCGGGAAAGACATTGTCATACGTCCTACCCTTGGTTACAGCTCTAGAGCAAGTCCCAGCTCCTAGGCTCAGAGGCCTCATCGTCGTGCCTACAAGAGAACTGGTCAAACAAGCTCGGGAGGCCTGCGAGCTTTGCGCTGCTGGGTCCGGACTCCGTGTCGCTTCCGCTGTGGGCAATGTGGCCATCAAAGAAGAACAGCGTTCATTGATGCGCGTTGATGACGTCTACGGCCCAGAGAACTTCAAACTGCGACAGCAAGATAAATTAACAGACAATGACTGGTTGAACTTTAGCCTACAAGACTATATCTCAGATGCAGGGGATCAGAGTGAATCGTTGCCGGGCTATATTCGTAAGGCTGAACCCAATGTTGATATCCTGATTTGTACTCCAGGTCGTCTTGTCGACCACATCCGGTATACCAAAGGCTTCACCCTGAAGCACCTTGAGTGGCTCGTCATTGATGAAGCCGATCGACTGCTCAACGAAAGCTTCCAGGAATGGGTTGATGTTGTAATGAACTCTTTAGACGCAAGAAAGGCCGCGGGAACTTTTGGCTTTAGCGGAAAGTTCCTCGCCAATCTTGGACTTCCTATACAAACCAAAGACCCGAGAAAGGTCATCCTCAGTGCCACGATGACAAAGGATATCTCGAAGCTGAACTCTCTACGACTTTCGAATCCTAAGCTTGTTATTGTTGGCTCAGCTGAACAAGCCACATCTCAGGAGGATGAAAGTGGTATCCATGATCGTATTGGCGATCAGTACACTCTACCACCTAGACTGAAGGAGTACTCTCTCTCGGTTGGAGACGGATCACAGAAGCCACTTTATCTCCTGCGTCTGCTTTTGACGCATATTAAGGTGGACGTCAATAAGAGCACAAAGCGTGCTCTGACAAAGGCGTCCGAATCCGACGATTCTAGTTCGGAGGATTCGACTTCTGAAGAATCTAGCTCTGAAGACTCGGACTCGACCTCAGATTCAGACAGCTCTGATTCTGACACCGACTCCGAGACATCCAGCTCTGACGGATCGAGCTCGGAAGATTCCGAGTCTGACGCTTCAAGTGATGACAGCTCATCATCGAGTGACAGTTCCGAATCCGATGATAGTTCGGCATCTGAAGATGAAGTATCGGTGGACGTCAAAGCAGATAAGAGTCGCCCGCGAGCCTCTGTTTTGATCTTCACCAAGTCCTCCGAATCCGCCTCACGACTTTCGCGCTTGCTTGCCTTGCTTGATCCATCTTTAGCCAAGGAGATTGGAACGATCATCAAGTCGAATAAGTCATCAGCTTCCCGGAAAACACTCACTGCTTACCGTCAAGGGAAGATCTCGATCATCATTGCCACCGATCGGGCGTCTCGTGGTCTTGATCTGCAATCCTTGACTCACGTTGTCAACTATGATGTCCCAACGAGCATCACTACCTACGTGCACCGTGTCGGTCGTACCGCCAGAGCTGGCAGGGAGGGTTCTGCCTGGACCCTTGTTGCACATCGGGAAGGCCGGTGGTTCACGAACGAAGTCATCCAAACGTCCGACAATAGAATTACCAGGTCTACTAAAGTACAAAAGGTGGCCATGAAGCTTGACAATATGAAGGACGTCAAATCGAGGTACAGACAAGCGCTAGATGCACTTGAGAAGGAGGTGAAAACAGGGGGAACGGGAAAGGCTACAAGGACAGAAAAGTGAAACATCGCGCTGCCAAGTGCGATTAGTAAATACCAAATTATATGCGCATACCCCTTTTGAAAGACTCCTGATCTTCTTTCGTAATAAGAACGTTGAGTGGTAGAGTAAATTTTGGTCGAATTGCATATGTTCCTGTACGTAGGAGGCCTTCACTAACTACTATCACTTTTTATTGACAGCTAGTTTAATGAAGGTAATAAGCCATTACGGGAGTCGGGTGTTCATTTGATTCATTGTGTATGCCATCGTCTTCTTCTCTACCGAGATGTGGCTTCTGATGGATTGTATAAGTGATATTCACACAGTTGTCCCATGTCAATATCGTTAGTGACGTTAGTCATCTGTACTATAAATGAACACGAGTGCCGAGTCGGGTTGCCACTGTTTCGTATGCCGTAGGAAAGTCTGAGTAGCGGCCTGGAGTACGAGTTGCCCTAGATAGGTCTACTCCGCGCCCTATTCCGTACTCTGTGTGCCTGCGCCACTAAGTTGGGAGAGACTGAGCGTACGTCGTTTGGGGCCCACTTACTGTGTCGGTATGCGAACGGCAAAGGCTCTTCCTGCAATGGATACCCGCAATTCTCCGCTTTTCCCCACAGGAGTTAAATGTTAGCCAGTTCTAATGCTTGACTTGAGCCTACTCGTGGAAGCAAGGACAAGTCTCCAGCGGACAGAACTCAAGGCTGAATGCTTGGCGTTAGGCCTCGTCGTCGGGTAAAGTTCGGTAAAACTTGACTCTCGCGGCTGATGAACCATGAATCATGACATCGGCTTGGTTCGTGTCCCCGCAAGTTACCCCGGGGAGGAAGAAACGTGGAGAAGGCTAGGACACCGGGTCGGCTCTAGTGGAGGAAATTTTGACTGAATAAAGAATGTTTTAAGCATAGAATCTAGTGCCTCGAGTTGCCGTTTTGGTAAAACATTGTGAACTGTTCTGTTTAACAGAAGTATCAAGCAGCTACCTGCTGCGTTCCCAGACGTGATCTTTTGACATTCTCTGCTACTGTATGTTCCATTGCTCATCTCTTACAGTTCACTATGGCTGAACCTACAAACCTCCGGCTGTGCGAAAGTCGACCGCGAGTGTTCATCATCTCCGATATCTCGAACGAGCCCGACGACGATGAGTCCCTGGTCAGGTACCTTCTGTACAGCAATGAATTCGACACCAGAGGAATAGTGGCGTGTACATCATGCTGGTTGAGGCAGAAGGTGTCCCCGGAGAGCATGGAGAAGATCGTACGTGCCTATGCAAAGGTAGTCGACAATCTCAATGCCCACGTTCATCCCAGCAACCCGTATCCCCGCCCCGAATATCTTCTTTCTATCATCAAGAGCGGTCCTCCAGTTTACGGCCGTGCTGCACTAGCACCCGATGTACCACTCAGCTCCGGCACAGAACTTCTAGTCGAACAGCTTAAGGCTTCAGAAGAACCTCTCTGGGTGATTTCTTGGGGAGGCGCGAATGTCCTCGCGCAGGCGCTTCAGCATATACAGCAAACGTGCTCCGCGACAGAGAGCGCTGCGCTACGCTCGAGATTGAGAGTATACACCATATCCGACCAAGATGACACGGGGATGTGGATCCGAGTCACATACCCGGATATTTTCTACATCTGCTCCGTACACGCCTGGAAGGAGTACGCCATGGCGGCGTGGATCGGCATATCCGGGGATGCGCTTGTGCCATTTGATCAAGGCGGACCGGACGTCACGAAGGTGACGAAAGAATGGCTTCGAGAACATATTCAGATCGGGCCCTTGGGGGAAGTATATCCAACGTACTCTTTTATCATGGAGGGTGATACACCGACATTCTTATATCTTATTCAGAACGGGCTAGGGTCCCCAGAACATCCAGAATGGGGGAGCTGGGGCGGTCGTTACGCTCTTGGAGATATTGGAGGCGCTTCGAAGCATTATGCTGATGCCCGCGACACAGTTGTGGGCAAAGACGGAAAATCTCATACCAGCAACCAAGCGACGATCTGGCGCTGGAGGGACCATTTTCAGGATGACTTTGCGGCACGTATGCAGTGGAGTTTGGGAAGTGACAGATCAAAAGCCAATCACGCTCCTGTTGCCATCGTGAATGAAAGCAATGCGGGACCTGAGCCATTGCTTTTGGAGTCTGTCGCGGGCTCTGAAGTACTTTTGGATGCATCGCAGAGTTACGATCCAGATGGTGATGAGCTCGCATTTACCTGGTTCTTCTATAAAGAGGTTACGTCGGCGCAACAAGATATTCAGTGGATAGTTCCAGACTTGAAGTGGGACGTTGTTGGGGATGCTCAGAAGCCTAAAGGCAGCGTTATTCGCGTGAAGATCCCTCCACCGGCGGAGTGTGCCGTGGATCTTGTCAATGGCCAGGCCGTGGAGAAGGGCCAAGCTTTCCATCTCATTCTTCAGCTACAAGATAATGGAGTCCCCAGAATGACTACGTATAAGAGGGTTATACTACAAACGACGAACCCTGAGCTTCTTGGCGGAACTGGAAAGGCCTTTTCAACCTTCACTGAAGTGGTAGAGTCTCGTGGAGAGATATAACTGGGTAGATGGTTTAATTACAGACAAAAGATTCTAATGTCAGGCTAATTTCCTTTTGACGACGATGGGTTTCTTGATGATGTTGGCGAATTATGATAGACATTTGTTATTTAGACACTAGTTATAGACCATAGACTAAACTACTCTGCTGTTCGTGCTATATAGTGGGCCTTAATATCCTTATTATCATACATAGGAGTATGTCTTTCGCTGCCATAAAGTACGTTGTACGTAAGAAGAAGGCTTTGGTTCCATTTTCCAAAGGCATTGAACTCATCGTCCAACAGCACATCCTCCTATACCAGAACCAGCGTGGCGAACCGCTTTACAGAGTCATGCTTTTCTGTTTTTCTCTCTTATAGTTCTCCTTTTTGAGCTTGGTGGCTTAAGGTAGTGGGTCCATTCCAACTGAAAACCTTCCAATGACCCATCGGTTCCAGAGACGGCAGTTGTAAGCGTCCGACTTCCTTCCCCAGATTCTCCCCGGGAACTCTCCATAGTCCCGCTGGTTTATTATAATATGGATTGACCTCTAGTTCTTGCAAGGATTATCATCAAGTAGCTCTACTTGTCGTCTCTTCAATTGCATAACCGCCATCATGTCGCAGAAGGTTGAGGTCGAGAAGGACATTGCCAACCATATCGAATCTATCCCGGGGAACAATGCAGGTGTCTCGAGCAATGAGACTTCCACTTGGAAGGAACTATGGCAGAACAGGAGGGTGTTGTTTTGGTGTATGCTCGAACCTCTTTGGCTCTATCCGAGTAGAATGCCGCAGGATGAGATTGAATAGCCCTAACATGGTATACAGGTCTTCTCATCTTCCTGCTCCCAGTCAACTTCGGTTACGAAAATGCGATGATCGGAAATCTGTTCGCTTCTACTGCCTTTAAGCTCAGATTCGGTGTGGAGGTCGATGGCACTTGGGCTGTCGCAGCTCGGGATCAACAGATCCTTAACGCAGCTCCCACCATCGGGTTATTCGCTGCGGCCCTTGCCACCGGTTTCCTTTCCGACTTCCTTGGCCGAAAGAAAGTGGTCATCATGGCCTGTGTGATCTGCATCGGTGGTGTCATCCTCCAATACTTCAGTGACACAGTGATGATGCTTTTTGGTGGAAAGCTGGTCGCCTGCTTTGGGTTCGGTCTGGGACATTCTCTAGGCCCCGTCTGGGTTGCAGAATTAGCGCCCAACTCGATCCGTGGTATATGTCTTGCTCTAATTGTTAGTATACATTGATACTGAATAATCGATTGTTCACTAATGGGTGTTAGAACACCATGATTGTCATAGGGCAGTGGTTGTCTTCTCTTTGCATCTATGCCGCCTCGTTCAGAGAGGGCGATTCAGCCTGGCGCATCCCCCTAATCACCCAAATCATCATGCCAGGTCTCCTTTTCCTTATCGGTGTCCCTTTCCTACCCGAATCGCCAACCTGGCTCTTAATGCGCGGCCGAGACGACGAAGCACACAAGGCCCTCAAAAGATTCAACGGCCCGAAGTTCGATGCCGACAGCGCGCTGCGGATCATGCGCAACGCTTTAGAGATGGAGAAGAGCACCACCCAAGCACAAAGCTCCGCTAGCTATCTAGACTGCTTCCGGGGTCCCAACCTTCGCCGAACAACAATCATCTGCATGGTGTACCTTGCGCAGCAGTTCCTCGGTGTCAACTTTGTGTCCGGCTATCTGACCTACTACTTCGACCTCGCTGGAGTGGGCAACGCCCTGGCTGTAGCTCAAGGCGCCTACGCTATCCAACTATTTGGTAACATGTGCTCATGGCCATTGATTGAGCGAGTTGGAAGACGTTCTCTGCTTGTTTACGGCTCCATAATCATGACCTTTGGTCTCTTGATTATCGGCTGCATCAATATCAAGATCACCGACGCCTCGCTCAAGGCTACAGTTGCTCTGATGTGTCTCTGGGGATGGCTGGTAAGTTACTACTCACTCCTCAGTCCCCACTTCCCACAATATATTCAGGTGAATCTAACAATGAATACAGTACCAAGGGTCCCTCGGAGCCGTCGCCTACGCCGTCGGTGGTGAAACTCCCACGCCGCGCTTACGACAGAAGACCTACGCTATCAACATTATGAGCGCAACCGCCGTTTCCTGCATGGTAAGCCAGGTCATCCCGTACCTGATCAATCCCGATAAAGCCAACCTAGGTGGCAAGATCGGGTTCATTTTCTTTGGTCCTTCCGTTCTGGTCTGCATTTATCTCTTCTTCTGTGTGCCTGAAATGCAAGGTCGTACGCCTGAGGAGCTGGAGGAAATGTTTACGGTCGGGGTCCCGGCAAGGAAGTTCCAGGCGTACGTATGTCAAGGACAGATAGTTGAGGAGACAAAGAAGGAATTAGTATAGAGTTGACTGGTAGGTGTTTCTGGTGCTTTTGTGTTAGTATAGATATACCCCATGTACATGTCAGCATTTGGACAAAATATAAATCAATTAACCAATTAATTTATATTAGCCAGCTAGAGCCAAATGACAAAACCACTTATGTATGGATTGGCCATGTTCCTCGGCGTCTCGCTATAATACTCACCGAGATTGATACTTCTTCTCTTCTTGAGGATCGACCAGAACGTGTCATACCATAATAAAATATTAGTTCACTGAAAAGCCTTGTTCTTTTCCATAAAAGCATGAGACGTCATATTCATCAATCAAATTACACAGAACCTCGGACACAGGGAACCCCAGCTAAGTCAATCTCGCTCATGCCTCAGCCATCTCTTTCCCTAGCAGCCCATGGCATAAGAGGGCTACTAGTCAACTCTTTCTCACCAACAGCATCAACAAGATGAATAGTGAAATCCGCATCTTTCTTTTCCCCAGTAGACGAGGAATCAGAGTCCGATAGATCAAAAACATTTTGCCTTCCAAGAACGAACCGCGACCCGGCACAGAATTTGCGTCCCCGAGACGTATCATTCGGATCTTCCCCAGCTGATTGGTACCAGTCTAAGAAATTAGAGTCGGCTAGCAAACTAGCCACTGCTGCAATGCTGGATGGGCTTTTTGGGAGAATATGGTCTGTATTCACGAGGACGGAGCCTAGGACTCCGAGAATGAGTATAGATGCGAGTAGAGCATCTAGGATTCTTGTCGAGGTGGGATCTTGAATCAATCGAAGACGGCTGTTTGTAAGAGTTATATTTCCGGGATATGAGATATCCAGCGAAGCATTTGACAAACGAGTCATTCCATTAAACTCCTGCGCTCTCATAATGCCGTCTTGGAATTTGATAGCCTTGACAACGTTCTCAACCTTGTCTACGTCACCAAGATAGTCCCGTGGTATAGCCCACCTTCCTGACACCAATGCCTGAAAGAAAGAATCCAGATCGGCTGCCGTCGAAGAGGTACCACTCCACGGTGAATACGGTATGTACTGGTTTTCCACCGGGCTAGCCGAAGACTCATCCGGCACTGGTGGGTGATCACCCGAGATATCGAAATCAGGAAGCAGAAAGCGAGTCCAAGTATTGACCGTTTCAGCTACCGGGGCGCATGTCATGGCCACTACGTTCGTGACTGAGCCGTTTCCAACTTCGCCCCAGAAGTAACTCACGGGCATGTTGGCACCGCTGCTATTGGCGTTATAGCAAGGACTTAAGATCGCGAGTCCAAAGTATCCTTCAGTTTCGAGTTCGAGAAGATCAGTGCTATCCTCGAGCCATCCTTGACCGTTGCTCCACGGTGCGCAACCCATGCGGGGCGGATCGATGTAGAGGACTTGGGATACCTTGGAATTGGTCGCTTTTTGTTCATCTGTGGCTGATTCGAGTGTGTAATTGACCTCAGAGCCTTTTTGTACAAGACAGGATGGCGCTGTTCTTAGGGCAGGGACCCAGAGGTCCACGAAGGAGTTTTCAGGGAGTTTTGGTGTTACAGAATTGTTCAATGAAAGCTTGGGAAATACAAGAGTCTCGTAGGTCCAGCGAGGGAAGGAAGTGCGGTTTCCCTGGATAATATATTGGGCAGTGATAGCATCAGAAGCGCCCAGGTCGGGATTAACACTGGCGTTCCAGATTGCAAAGCGCTGGAAGGTGTCTTCCCGTGTGAGATTTGTGCTGATGTATTGCGAGATGTCCACCGCAGAGAACAAACCGCTTGTCACAATCGATAAGAACGAGGTTATGAAGGCAGCCAGGGTCGCAGCCAGCACAGCAAAGTGCTTAGTGCGAATTGAATTGACAACAGTTGTCACGCTGAGGGAATCTAGGAAGTTGACTGTCATGCATTCTTGGAAAACCGCACCAGAGGGCCGTTTCAGGCGAGCATATGGTGCCAGAATTCGACTGTTGAAGCTCATGCTTCCGAAAGAAAGACCCATGATCTCCATGAGAAGTGAAGGAAGAAGTGTCCAGAGATAATGCATATATTCATTGGAGGTGACATCTGCAAGCCCATCTTGTGTCTCGGAAATATGCAGAAGAACTTCTAATATCACGATCATTGCCACTACAACGACAAAGATGGTGACGCGAAAGACGAAACTGGGAAATGGTTTTGAATCGGTGTTGGAGCTAGGGCTACTTTCTTTGTCGGTTGTGATGATATCACTCTGTTCGTTGTCCACGGTCTCAATGGAGACCCCTTCTGGAGAGGTTCGTGAGCAATAGCGGCTCATTTTCAGACGGCTCTGAAGAATATGTAGTGGCGATGCACTAGTCCCACTGAGAGACTGACGAAGAGCTTTGCTGTTGAAAATGATTGCCGCAATTGCTGAAACAGAATTCGGGTTCCAAGGAGTCGATGTTGTAGTAGGCGAAGCCAAAAAGATCATAACAAGTGCGGACATTATTAGTAGTACCAAACAGACTTCCATCGCACGAAGTGGCAGCTGTGCCATGATGACACGGTTCTCATGAATAACTGCCAAGCCAGTTGTTGTCGAAGACCGTTGTCGAACGAGCCCATTGTTCATATACTGGGCAGCCATTGCGCGATAGTAGGCAGAAGCCACACTATTAAGCACACCTTCTTGGAAAAGATGATCAATACTGCCAGTAGTTCCTGTAAGCCACGCACCCATTTGTAGCGAATAATCAACACTCATGTTTCCAGGAGCGACGAAGGGATTGTTATCTTCGATAGGTCTCGAAAGTGTATGGCCTTGTGGACCACTAAGAACACTACTCGCAATATCCCATGCTGCCAGGCCTGGAAGAGTGGAGTTCTTAGATCTTGTGTCTTCAATATGAACGTTTGACAAAGATAGGGACGCATTGTTTGTAGCATTCACCTCGAGGAGGGAATATGTCGGCTGGCAGATCAACTGGACAGAGCGATCAAGGACAACGTCGGCCTTTCGGTGATATCCACGATTATACTCGTCATAAGTGTGATTCAAAAATACCGAGCTCTCACGGATGTTGGCCATAGTAACAACAACGCGCATGCCATCAGATCCCTTCGAACCTGCACATTGACCCTGTTCAAACATTCCCACATAGGGAAAATATGCACCATACCCACCATCAATAGCAAAGTTTTCAATCTTGCAAGAAGGGGTGGAGATCTCGTTGGTCATGTTCTGATGAGTGATACTAAACTCGCCGTCCACGGTCATCACTCCTTCCACTTCCCATTCCTTAATAGTAATACTGGCAGGTTCACAGCCCAGCTGTGCCTCCATACCGTCGATAGAAACGGTCACAATTGCGCCTGAAGAAATATTTGGAGCTGAAAATCGCTGAAAAGCAAGGTTGGCAGTAGTTCCTTCGGGATAGCTTCCGTTATCGAAAAGCACGCTATTCAGGGTATCGAATGGCGTCGCTCCTTCAGCATCGAATGTAGAATTTTCACCACTAAAGTAATCAGACAACAAAATTGGCACCGTATCCTTCTGCACCTCAACTTCTTGTAGCGAGAATAAACCAGTAGAGAAGATGATAAGAAGAGTGAGAAGCATCGAACTGGTCGCCCCTGCTGCCACAGCGAAGTGTCTATTTTTGAACGCCTTGATCACAGTAAATGGGTGAAATGGGGTAATATAATCCAGGAGAATACTCTTTTCTGCCACCTCCGGCTTCTCTTGCATTGATTGCCATGGGGCGTGTTGTTTAACTTGAAATTCTACTCGGGACCAGAAAGCAGCAATCACGGTAAGGATAGTAGTAGGGCCATAAGTCCACAGGTAGTGGCGACCTTCAACGGATGAAGCGATCCCATAATTGACTTGAGAGATATGATTGAGCACCTCGAGAGCTGCGATAATCCCACAGAATGCAATTACGAATATGAGCAAAATTCGTCGTCGGAGATAGAAAGGCCGCCAGACAGAACTTTGACTCCTCGCTCCGTCTTGCGACCACTCCTCTTGACGTTTGGATATATCGTTCAACTTGACATTTTTGACGACTGTGGTAATTTTTGACATGCCTGTGTGCCTTGCTCTGTACAGCAAAGTGACGAGAGCGCTTGTGGAGAAATTCTGGGGCATCAGCCATGTTTAAGCGTTTGGCCCCCACCGAGGGTGAGAATGAAATGAGAGATCGTCGTCAAATGCTATGGTTTTGGTGACAGCTATATTTAGACCAACCCGCTAGTTAAATTACAGGACTTAAGAAGGAGCGATATCCTGGCGCGCTCCTGAAACCGCAGCAAAGTATATAGGAAGCAGACTGGACAAGGAAGAAGCTGTTGTAACATAAAATGAGCCGCGGGTCATATAAGGAATTTCAGCAATAGTACATCAGCTGCAAGATAAAGAGCTTATTTCATTAGGCGATATAGTCCGACATGAGTACTATGGGCGTGCCAAAGAACTATATACCTATTACCAACTTGTGGCCATACCATTGATTGGGCCTTATGCGTTGCATAACCCTTATATAGGGCTAGCTTTTACTGAGAAAGCCCTCATTAACTTACCATAGTGCTTCAATCCTTAGTTAAGCTGCCTTCCAAACTGACTAAACCTCAAAGAATAACTTAACTGATCCGAGTTTATACAGCCAAGTCAATTCTTTTGCTTTGTTTTGGGTATGAACTATCATAAACCTTATGATTCCATATGGACCCCTGGCTTATGCCGAGGAAAGGCTGGATCAAGGAAACGAGATACGATACCAGAGTAAAATTATTTATACATTAGGCGACCACTAGTCTACGCACAATAAAAGTTGACATAGCAGTCGGGTGTTCCATCGCTAGCAGTGTCACATGAGTCGATCATAGGGAAAAAGTCTGAATTAGGACACAGCGAGATGCAGCTTTTCGCACTCCCACAGGGAGAATCGTCTATATCTCAGGGTGTCAGCACTTGTGTGATAACGTATCCGGGTAATTGCCAACTTGCATTGTGCTGAAACCAAGGCGGTTAGGCTGATGAGAACAAGAGAGCACCGAAGAAACATTGTGGCTTTCTAGAAGTTTAGTGGGGAGCATAGCGGCAGAGTTGTACCGGAAAGCTTACATTTTGGGCTGCTGAGTAGAGCCTCAAGAACTATTCAGAGGTCGGAATTGGAATATGCAAAGGCCTGTCAGAGGGTCGAGCACTTCAGTAGAGTGTTGGATATGTGTAATTGGTTGAGATCCATGGGTAAACAGCCTGATTTATATAGACCAGATCTACAGCTTTCGCGGTTTACAAAAATGCATATGACACAGTCTGCCAAGAGCATGATCCTATGACATCTCCCAGAGTAAATGGGCAAACAGTTAAATGGTTCGGCCGGTTCTAGCTCGAGTACGACATTCCGGTGCAACATTATGACGTCCCGGAGGCCAGGTTCAGTACCACGGTTGTCCTCTCTGCTTGCAGCGATGGGTAAACCCCATTAATGGCGAATGGAACCCGAGCTACCGTCGCCTTGTGGAGACTTGACAGTGTTTTATCTCAGTGACAACCCTGGGTAAACCTAAAGTGAAAGTATATGCTATGGGAGAAAGCCTTAAATGAATCATGTACTCCAAGAGAAAGGCCTTATCAATATGGTTTCCGCATGCGTTCCAATGACCTGTCGATGGTTCTATGCCTCTAAATTATACATAGTAATTCATCGTTCTCTTGGACCTTAAGTAGATGACTAAACGCTTCCATCCAAGGCAAGAAATGAATGACTTCCATCGACGATTTTGACCTATTTTGCTATCTTATGAATAGCAAACACTGGGCAACACCGGGCGTCAGAGGATTACACATAGCTTACTATCAATAGTAATAGATAAAGATCCGTCTGATTAATATAATATGTACTTTGGTTTTTCATGGCCTTGGTTTTACATCAGACAATATCCAGAGTTTCACATTCACACTCGCTTACTACTAAACTCATGAATTAGTTGCTGGCTCATTAATAAAGCATGCAAATTTCACTTACCTCTTCCGGTGCGTTAGAGGCATCTTCACTCCTTTTCTTCGCGGCTTTCCAGTTTTTAGTGGCGTTCTTGAAATGTTCACTTACAACAGCGTCTGGGCGATCAGTGTCCAGTTTCGCCATTTTATTTTCAAGAAATTTGTCAACTCCAGAGATCTTCTTCCGCCCTGTCCCAGGCTTAGTAGGGGGTGCGCCCGTTGCAGCTTGATCGGCCATTGTTATGGTAAGTTGTTCTTCTAGATTGTCAGCAATGTGCTTATTATCAGTTGTGCTCCTTTAGAACAATGCAACGTACTCAGTATAACAGAAACAGTCCAGCACGGAAAAGGTTTATCTAGAATCAAAAAACATTACCTAGACTTCAATTCCGGAGGGAGCCTTTATAAAATACAATCATGATGACAATTTTGTTACGTCCAGCTTGCTGAATCGTATATGACGTTTACAAAATCATGTATGACGATTAGAAATATTGTAAACTTTTGTTTTCATCACACCTCGTCAGGCTTCTCTACCTTGGTTCTACAATTCTCAAAGCTTATTTGAAAGAAAGTGTTCATCTTGAGAGCTCACTGCTTCATGTGCGATCGGTCGAGCATGCTGGGAATGAAGACCAAGTTTAACCGCGCCATAGGCCGATCATTGGTACAGTTTGATTTCAATTTACCGAAGGAGTCCGCCCGATCGATGATCTCAAACTTGGTCAATACTCCCATGTGTATGCTCTACGTTGTTTCAGGGCTTACAGCGTGCGGCAGCGCGCGTCCCCAGTCTTCTCACGCACTCCAACTCTTCTTCCAATCGGCATATCAGTATAGTCTATCATATTTTTACTATCTTACTGCCTTATATACACTTAAATAAACCTGACATTCCATGTACACATGTGCTGTAGACCTAGGCTCAGTCACTATACTATAGAGCTTCATATGAATTAAGTCCGTATAGAATCAGATCGATTAATTTAAATCTGTTAGCCTTTTGTAAATAAGCCCTCATGATTACAAAAATACGAGCTTACTACGATATTGCTGTCCTGCTCGTCTTTCATCACTACTTTTCTAACGTACACTTAGAGCGGGTCAGTTTCAGTCGAACTATTTATCTTCATCTTCCAAAGAATAACTATGAAGGACAATTTGTTCAAATAAGGAACCTCTGAAGCCGCCCCACCGCTGTTTCTAGAAGAAATGGCAGCAAGAAACTATCTTATCAATACAAGTGGGACGAACAGGAAGTCGTGTTGCTGTTTTCACAACTCCATAGGACAAAGAGGAAAATTAAAGAAGAGCTAAGAATAGTGGGAAGAACGCAAATTGCAATTGGACCCAGGTTGATCAGTGAAGTAAGTATAAGAGACAGACACTCTAAGATGGGGTAAGATATAGTAATCATTACCGAGAAATTATGTACCTATACTAAGCGTGCGACAGCTTGATATTTCTCCCTGTACTTGCCCAGCCCTGTAATATATCAGCCGTGCATACCGACCGGACAGTAGTCCGATAGGGAACTATCAGCGAATCCCGGCTGTTATATGTTTATTATATTATTCTATCATTCATATAGACTAATTTCTACTAGTTTATATGCGAGGTAGTACAGTTCAAGCTTTAGGGACAACGGAAAATATGATAGTAATCCCCGCCAACGCCCGACGGTCTTTTGTACCACATACTGGTTTGTACTACCAAAGGGAATGAACGGAATGAATAAGTGAGACGTAGTTTGAATGCATTTAAGCTTGCATGTCTATAAAAGAAAGCTCTTCAGGATCGTGATTGAGGTTCAGTTTTAGTGGGTAGTATATATGCTCTGTAGTAGATGTAGGTAAGCTGCATAATGGTTGATGAAACATCGCAAAAGCCCCACGAGCATCATCAACACAATGACAGGATTAGGCAAATAGCTTTGATAGCTTGGCAGGGCAAACAGCTGGGAGCCCGTAGCTCCAAAACCTCCCCTCGCCGATCAAACGAGATATAACAGGGTCAAAACAGGGCAGCAAAACAAAGAACGTAAAGCTTTGGTACCATTGCCCTGGATTTGCAATTTTGGGTTATAAGCCTCGGCTTCTGGGCTTACTGGTCATCTTAAGGGAAATTTTGTCTCCTAAAGGTGCCCGGTGCTCGGGTCTCGTTTCACCAACCTGCAATGTTGGGGTAACATTGATTCCTTGATATCCTAGTTTCTTATGCATTTGGTCCTTGGTCTATGTTCTCTCGAGCTGCCGTGTTCCGATGGCCCGGGGCAAACCTACTCGAATGTTATAGCCTTCTAGTTTAATACCTCAATAGCTACGCTCCTTTCATAGAGGACAAAGTTTTGGTGTCTGTGTTGACAACAGGACGGGCTTGATCGAGCGTTACTTGGATATTTACCAAGTAAACTAATAAATTAGTGTTATTTATCGACAGCTAGCAGGGTCTATAGAAAACCAAAAACTAATTAAAGGCAAATCCCTACCATTGCCAACCGCACAGTCCCTCTACGCTATGCCTGAGCAAACGGCTCAGGAAAGGGGTTGTCTATGGAATAAGATATATTAGGCTTGATTCCCCTCTTAAAACATTATCTAAAGCAACACTTCTCGTTTTATTCAATCACCCCAATCCCTCGAAATTATGAGAGTTTTAAACCTCCTACGGGCCTGGATTGCCCATGAAAACTTGCTCAAAGTGACCATCTTTGGATTACTTCTTCAACTCTCCTTCGCCCATTCATTTAGCAATGATGTGGCTCCAGACAGCCTATCCCCACGACAGGCCCATTTTGTCAATGGCCCAATGAAGTTCGATAGCTCCCTAGGAGAAGAAGCTGCGCAACAAGTGATATGGTCCCAGCATGGAAATTTACAACGGGCCACTATCCAAGTATATGTGAGCCGAGGGTTTCTGCAGGCGCAGAATACAATGCAGAATCCCACTCCGGAAGACGTTTGCTTCACCCTCTCGAACTTTAAGCTTATCGGCGATAAATACAGTACAACGAGGGTTGATTTTACACGACACTCGTACACCGAAGTACGGGTCAGCATCGATCTTCCAACAAAGCGCAGTGCCGATCAAGTACAGGCGGCAGTGACTATGAAGGCTAATAGCCTGCTGGTTGATATGCAAAATCAACAAACGCAATGGGGTCAAGAGTCCCGAAGGCCTAAAGCGAGCTTTGAGAAGGATGGACTTTATGTTCAAATCATCAAGCATTATGGGAGTCAGTGATGTGTGGGGTGTCTATTTCCTTTGACATCATTTAGTTGGATGTATTGAGGTTCTCGGGGTTTGGTGTCTATGACAGCCAGACAGCAACTGTGAGGCTTTATTTCGCGTATCGGTTTTACTTCTTCGTCTTTCGTTTATAAAGAACAAATTGTTACTCTCGTTGCTATGTATCGTGCTATTTGGTTTTTGATGTTGGTTTTATTATCAATGCTTTTTGATCCATACTCCGATGAAATTGATAACCTAGAGTACTATGCCGGCTTATAGACAGAGACAGAAGCTTTTGAATCCTTCCCCTGAATCGTCGTCTACGCACAAGAACATAGCCAAGGAAGAATCAGTCGTGCCTTCTAGGCAAAGCTCGTACTCCAGCTAACTTCTAAATCTAGTCTAGTTTCAAAAATTTTTATCTGATCTAACTAACACTCAAATCCCGGGCTAGACTTGCCTTGCCCAAGAAGTGGTGATGGTTTATTCTAACCACCCGAGCGCTCGGAGACTTTCAAATCTCAATACACCGCGTAGATTGCAGATTTGCAGAGTGAACACCCGACGGGCTTTCAGTTCTCCCGTTGGAGATGTTTTTCGGAGACTTTCAAAGGCTCTCTTTGTTGGTTCGGGTGGATAGGGCTCTTGAGAAATTTGCAGTATCGAGTCTAGTGCGTACCCAGAAGGGCGGGTATATCCACTTTTCCGTGGATCGGGCTAACGTTCCTTCATTTCAATGTGCTCCGTATCCACTATAAAGAATGAAATAGGCAAATAGTACATATGCTAAGTTAGGGCTATCGGCTTTTGCTCTCAGAAGATGTGGAATTCAACGGTTTCTTAAAGGCATGGAACTCGATGAGTCGATGTATATAAAAGGTTCAGGAACCTCAAACTATAGCAGATAGATTTATACTTGCTTTCGTTTTCATATCAATTTTACTAGATACCCGTGTCTCAGGAAACAACCATATAATAATTGTAACCAATATGAACGTCACGTTCGATGTCTTCCGTGGCTCCCCTGAGGGCAAGATCGTTGCCGATAAGACAACGCGCACTCTGGAATACAACGAAGTATTTATTGAGACGACGCATTCCGGTCTTTGTGGGACGGACGAACACTACCTGAAGTCGGGCCAGGTGCTTGGACACGAGGGCATCGGTATCATCAAGGCTCTCGGACCCGGTGTTACCTCGGTGAATGTTGGAGACCGTGTGGGATTTGGATACACACATAGCATTTGCACATCTTGTGATAACTGTGAGACTGGTAAGTAATTCTTGAACACCGACCAGTTCAGCCGTCTAATATGGCCCAGGCTGGGACCAATTCTGCCGCAACCAGAAGCAATATGGCTTCCACGACTTTGACAACGGTACCTTCAGCTACGGCGCCGTCTGGGACGTCAACTGCGTCTACCCCATCCCAGAGTCGGTCAGCTCAGTCGATGCCGCCCCTCTCATGTGTGCTGGTGCGACTGTCTGGACTGTCCTGACTGAGTTTGGTATTCGCTCGACCGACCGCGTCGCTATTATGGGCATTGGTGGCCTCGGTCACATTGCTATCAAGCTTGCTGTCGCATTGGGCTGCGAGGTTGTCGTTCTTTCCAGCTCTGAGTCCAAGAGAGCAGAGGCGATGGAGTATGGTGCCTCCGAGTATCATGTCTTCTGTTCCGGCGAGCCTATCAAGGACTTCAAGCCTGTGAAACATTTGTTGCTGTGCGGAAGTGGTTCCGTGAGCTATTCTTCGTAAGTTACCTTTCCAAAGCTTAGCTTAGACAGGTCTAGCTAGTTTTTGGAACCGTCTATATATGTCTCCAGGTCTTTGCTAACACAGAGCAGTCTCATGCCCCTCATGGACACCAACGGTAGCATCTACCCCTTGACGGTCGCGTTCGAGCCCTCTCCTGTTCCCATGCTGGATGTCCTCTTCAAGGGTGTCCGTATCCAGGGATCTCTGGTTGCTTCTCGAAAGGGTATTCGTACGCTTCTGGAGTTTGTGGCTAGGCATAAGATCGTGCCCACCGTCATGGCTTTCCCGTTGACTGTGGAGGGTATTGAGGAGGCCATGCAGACTCTTAGAGAGGGAAAGATGAGGTATAGAGGAGTGCTTGTGAAGGAAAATTGATTACCGGGATACCCAAAGTGTACTATAAGCATGATGCGTGATAGCAGTGTAAATATGGAAGAATATATATACCGTTTCCTTTGAAAATATATAATTCGCAAGGACCCACGGACCAAGTCAGACACCGTAATTTACTAGACTCAGCAGAGCAATGACTTCCCGGATATTACGATACCAAATCATATGTTTTTATTCTCTACCTACATAACGCAGCTACTAGCCTGAGTTACTGCTCTACAAAGGTTAGTTGTACTTTATCCCGATTGAAAAACGTTAATGCTAAGCAGCGCTATATCTCCTTACGTTTGATTCTCCTCGGATCCAAGCATTGGCGTCGAGTAGAAAAATTAGTTTAAAATATGAAAAAAAATTACCTAATAGAATTATAGAAAATAATGTGAATAAAATTACAGGAGGGTTTGAAGTAGACCATGGACTGATTGGCAACAAATGGATCTTGCCTTTTTGTGCAGAAGGGTGCACCATGTTAGAGCCTAGCAGACAAAGAATTTTTCATCCACTGGGCCTCTGGCGCAACGGTAGCGCGTTGTAAGTTACACTTCACCAAGCAATAGCTTGTCAACTTCTTCTAACAAATTCACAGCGACTCCAGATCGAAAGGTTATCCGTTCAAATCGGGTGGGGCTCACACCTTCTTTTTTTCTTTTTTTGCTTTTGCTTCTACCCGGCCTTAGTAAACCAGGACCGAGATGCTCTTTACCCACTTCATCTTCGCAATTGAGAAACGTGCTCCTTTAATGTTTGATATCTAATCGACATAGTTTGATCTCGACCTTGAGAAAGCCCTAATCCCCGTCTGTTGCCCCTTCTGTTATCCCCTCAATCTAGTACAGGCCAGCCTCCGTGCTATATATGCTTACTATAAATCTTCACTTCGCCTGCGCTTCAACACTTGGTCGCTAACTATACTACCTGAACCTGTCCTTTGTGATGCGTTTATCTCGATCCCTCTAGAGTTAATACAAGTCTTGTACATATAATATCCTACTAGTATACTCCGTATGAAAATCAGGTAGTCACTAAGGTTTTCCTGTCTTGTAGAGGCTGGCCGGT
The DNA here is from genome assembly GCA_009193525.1 of Aspergillus sergii. Taxonomy (NCBI): domain Eukaryota; kingdom Fungi; phylum Ascomycota; class Eurotiomycetes; order Eurotiales; family Aspergillaceae; genus Aspergillus; species Aspergillus sergii. The sequence goes on from ML741772.1 coordinate 293,162, forward strand.
AGCCCTAACCACTTTAATTGGAGCGAAACCACTAATTGAAATCGCTTACCCCACCTTTCCGAAGCCTTTTTATTCGTAATACTTTCCCGTGGGTAATTTAAGACTACATTGGGTATTCGGTGTCTTTTCAGTTACTATTAGGATGCTGCTGCTGGGTCAGGATTCAGGGTGACAACGGAGGAATCTATCTTTACATCCTTCCTCAAATCTGCCCTACATGTAACAAAATAAGCAGCCATTTGCCACCAGCAAGGGCCTCTGGCGCAACGGTAGCGCGTTGTAAGTACCAACTTATCAAGACTTGTCAAGTCTCTCTATTCTAACAAATTATCACAGCGACTCCAGATCGAAAGGTTATCCGTTCAAATCGGGTGGGGCTCAAATCTTTTTTCCTTCCTTTTTTACTCATACAAAAACAACTTCTATTCCTCGCTTAGATCACAGACCTACTTTGACACTCTCAACATCTGTCGGTCAGCTTTCTTTTCGGGAGGTCCGTTTAATTATTCCTTTCATTAATGGAGGATCTCGTACGTAGCCTGTCAACTACGGGAGGGTATGTAGCCCGGAATCGCTTGGCTAGGATTTATTAAGTACCGTCCTGCGTCCCTTACCCGTATATATGCAATTTAGCAAAAAGAGAACATCAAACCGGGCCTCTGGCGCAACGGTAGCGCGTTGTAAGTTCCACTATTAATCACTTGTGGCTCAATTTCCATATTCTAACAATATCATAGCGACTCCAGATCGAAAGGTTATCCGTTCAAATCGGGTGGGGCTCATCTTTTTTTGCCATGTCTCTTTTACGCCCTTTCTTTTTTGCTATGCCTTCCTTTCGACATGTTTCTTTGTATACACTTTTTCAAGAGAAATGAAACCAAAATCCCACATACTCTGATCACTCTTCATTCACCGCGCTAAGATGACTACAGTAATTGCGTCGGTGCTGGGTCTTCACCAATCACCCAACAGGACGACCACACCTGCGAACACGATACCCGAAGGCAGTGTCTTGTACCTTCAATCCATAATGACCACCTCTGAAATCTACTCTTGAGTGCTGGACTCAACTATGGCCCTACTTTTCACATTCTTCCACAGATGTCTGATCTCTAGTTCAGTCCCTGCAATTTTCACGTCCCTCCCCTCTTGTTTCACTCTCTCACGGTCTCTCTCTTGAATTTTCCTTTTACTGAGTATTTGACAGAGGAACTCTATGTTTTTTATTATTTGCGGGGTCTTCCGTGTGAAGGACAGATCTTGTGCCCAAGCCTGGACTACTGCAATTCCCGGGTGGTTATGGTATTTGCGTCGCGCTAAAAACCTGGCTTTGGGTAAGCAATGGCTGACTGATTCGTTGTTTTGGACTATCAGAACCCACTCTTGAAGATGTGTCCAGATATTATCTTTTCGCGATGGCCATTTCTCAGGGATGCCTCTAAAAACAATGCCCCCGAGGGGCCAACCCGTTCGGCGTGTTAGTAGATCCTCTCGGTGCCGTTTAATCGCACCTCGTGTCCGTGTTGTTCTTCCAACATATCTAAAATACACAGTCTCATCAGACTGCTTACCCATGATGCTACCTAACCATATTGTTGTATTGTCAAGGCTATTAGGAAGACAATGATTAAGCAACTCTGGAGTGATACTTTCGGTGTTGACTCCACCTTCTGCAAGGCGGCCTAATAGCACGCTCAGCACAGTCTGGAGTGTATGGACATGTTTGATATCTGAGAGTTTGGTCGAAGTATCTGAATGTCTTTTTTTGCGCGCTGTATGGATACGCGTGCTGTATTAGATAGATGCCGCTGGTGCTCCATTGCGAGACAAGAGACCTAGGTCGTAGGATAGTCGCAGTTTGGGAACTAGAACGATATTTGCCACGGCGAAGACCGAGAGGAGCTGAGCCGATGATGCTAAAAGGTGCTGTTGTTAAAACTTCATCGATATAGACTTTTGCCCAACTTGTGATATATGATTGGTTAAATCAGTTTGGTTGCCACGGTTGGTGTTGGCCTTAATTCATTGTGTGTTGCTGTAGGTAACAGAGGACAGTGTTTACATACTGTTGTAGAACCCTTATTCGTTGCACATCATATCAACTCCTCACCCCCAAATCCTATAAGAAACAATTCTCTATATGCCCGGTGGCAAGCATAACAAGCATGCACGGAAGAGATTGAAATTATAGCTTTGCCAGATAAGAGGAAATAACATAAGAAGTGCTGTTAGTCGATCCAAAACTAAAACCGTACTAATCTATTCTGATGTTGATTAAAGGATACTCGTTCAATTAACCCCTTGAGGACCACGTCTTAAGTTATCTCCAATAGTCTAATGTTCAGCTATATTCCAGAACCTCCACAGTCCTCGGGGGTATGACCTCCTTCACCTTACGACTTGGAAGGACATCCACCTCCCCCACCAACTGCTCCCGGATATGCTCATTAAGCCAATACTTCCTCAAAATCAACGAATCAATCTGACTCGCGCCAGCAATTTGCCCCAAGCACCTTCCCAGCCCAGCTCCACACCCGCACTGAAAAGGCTGCACCATGTTCCATTCTGTACTCGGGTAAAAGAAGGTCAATTCGTCCCCGACAGTCAAAGGACGGTCATCGGATACACGGACTTCGAATCTCGTCATGTCGAATACTAAACTCGGGGTGCAGGAATGGTTGCAGTAGACGAGGTCTGAGTTTAACTCGATGCGGGAGTCCTTGCCAGTTGCGACGGAGGTGTATGTATCGTGATCGCCAGGAGTGGCGGTGGTGATGTTGGCGAAGAAGGCACCTGCGGGTAGGGAGATGAGGGATCTGGCTGAGGATGTGTAGGGTTGGTCGCCTTTCACTACTAGGAGGCGGTCTGGGTGGCTGGGTTGTTGCCAGGATGGGGTGAATTCGGTCATGGTGGGTTGGATATGAGGAAGAGTTGGGATATGGAGATGGATGTATAGGGAGGGTTTTGGGTGAAAAATTGCTTCTGTGTGTTAGACAGGGAGACCGGTTCTTCTTATTTGCCTTTCTCTATCTTAATTGTTGTATGTTTATCTATCATAGTTTCCTGATCATTGTCCTGTAGTTTCCTTCCGTTATGATGGATATGACGTGAATCTAGGGATCGAGTGCGAATCACTAGCACTGAAGATCCTGCAGTTTGTACTTCTGAAGTGGACGATCAACAGCCAAAAATGTAGAAATGCGATAGCGGTCCTAGCCTGGTACGGAAAGTGTTGATATCGAGGACATGGAGTATCAGTCCAGAATGCAACAGAACTCCCCTGTAAATGCCGCAGATGAGGCAGTAAGAGGCCACCATCCCTGTGGCTCATCTGGGCAAGCCGGGAAAGCATTATAAGCAGGTCTGTGTTGACAGAGGAAGCATCGGAATGCTGGAATGTCCAGGTGGCATGGTACGCATACCTTGCGGCTTTGTGTATGTAGGACAGTGCAGTTATGCATGAATGCCGCATTACTTTCCCCAATGTTCTGCATTGTTGAAATAGACTCTTCTATGTTGTAGTCGAGGCAAGGAGATTACAAATTTAGGGTGTGTATGTACAGTGGACCACCCTTTGCAAATGAAATTTAAAAGTGTCTAAAAAGGTGATCTAGGCCTAGTCTATTACGGAGTCCTGTAATGGTAACTATTAAAATACTTCTGTATCACTTCTACATTTTAAAGAATGATTATACTTAAAAGACCGTTGATAGAGTTGAACGGTGGTTTGGAGGGTTTACCTAGTCTCCAGGTTAGCTTCTCAGAAATGGACTATATTCTATTTATCCACCCTTCTAGTAAAGAACAAGTAAGGTTTCGTAGATTTACTCGTAATATGCCAAATTGTTGTACTCAGATGATTCCGAGCAACATATATCCTACATAGCCTAAGTATAGAGCAAAATCAGTATACCGTGTGCCTATGAATTTTCAGCCCTATTGCCGTCTTTTCGATCGTGCGATCCTTGGTTTATTTCCCCATTGGACCATATGGGAAACCATCAAATCCTACGCGGTACCCCATCCAGATCCGATCCGCCTCATAATAATGTGGTTTAATGAGTAGGCTTCATATTCCAAGGGTCCTGCATGTAATCGCAAAAGAATGCTTCAACCTTGAGAGGCTCGGGTTTCGGGGGAAAATGCGCCGAAGGTTTGAGCGCGACAGCATCCGCAACGAATAGCCACACCTACCTAATGAACCAGAGAAGTGTCCGTGCAGTCTTATACGAAGAGGTTATTTAGAAGCCAAAAGCTTAGCAGCGACGTCCATATACTTCTGACAATGACCGATCGTGGGGTAGCTAACCAACATCAGCGATCAATCTTCCCATTCACGAGTTGCGCTGTTCATTGCGTATGATGTGGAAGAGGTTATGTGCAAATAGTTGCAATAATTTTAGATTCTATGAAGGAGGAATGTGAGCCTTCAGTATTTCTTATTAAAAAGAGTTTCACTGAGAGGCTTGCTTACAAAGCGTTTCTTGAATAGTTACCGACGCTGGCTTAAATCCGGCAAGTGGAATGACTTATTACCCGGGGCTGGAGTGATTAGGAAATAAACTCTGTCCACACCAGGCGTACTATTACTCTATGAATCTGTTATGAAGCTTGCCTGTGTATCTTTCAGGCTAAAGACAAAGACGAAGCATTGCCAATTGATCAGCGTCACCCGAAGAATATCCGGCCTTGGATGTCTCTCTAAAACTCCGCTTAGAATCCACCATGATCTCGGCATTGCCCAGATTCTATGGCCCGACTCGGGCCCATCGTTCAGAACCCTGCAATTCAGCCTGAATGGATTGGGTGGCTCAGCATATATCGGAAAATCCCCGCGTCGGAGGAGGTGATCGGCTGCGGGACTTTCTCGATTCGGGACTTCATCTGTGGGGGTGAAGTCAAAATGTTGGAGATGCTGCGGCAATGCCGACTTTTTACCCAGAGATAGATGACGTACACAGCTCAAGGAAGGCAGCTAACTCCCTGGCCATGGAGAATGCAATTGCCGATTGCTATAAATCCGAGCCCCCTGCCAGGGTCCAAGACGAAAAGACAGCTCCAGCACTGTACCACCGACAATTGCCATTATGCCTGGTGCAGCGTCCATCGTCGCCGTCCTGGCGGCCTTGTTGCCGACCGCTCTTGGTCAAGCAAACCAAAGCTACGTCGACTACAACACCGAAGCGAACCCAGACCTCTTCCCTGAATGTCTGGAGACCGGTGGGACCTCATTCCCGGATTGCGAAAGTGGCCCCCTGAGCAAGACTCTGGTCTGCGATACTTCGGCAAAACCCCATGACCGAGCTGCCGCCCTCGTCTCTCTCCTGACCTTCGAGGAGCTGGTGAACAACACCGCCAACACAGGCCATGGCGCCCCTAGAATCGGCCTGCCCGCGTATCAGGTGTGGAATGAAGCTCTCCACGGTGTCGCCCACGCCGACTTCAGCGATGCCGGCGACTTCAGTTGGTCCACGTCCTTCCCGCAGCCGATCTCGACAATGGCTGCCCTCAACCGCACCCTAATCCACCAGATCGCCACCATCATCTCCACGCAAGGTCGTGCCTTCATGAACGCCGGCCGCTACGGACTGGACGTCTACTCCCCCAACATCAACACCTTCCGCCACCCCGTCTGGGGCCGCGGCCAGGAAACCCCAGGCGAAGACGCCTACTGCCTCGCCTCCACCTACGCATACGAATACATCACCGGCATCCAGGGCGGCGTCGACGCCAACCCACTCAAGCTCATCGCGACAGCGAAGCACTACGCCGGCTACGACATCGAGAACTGGGGCAATCACTCCCGACTCGGCAACGACATGCAAATCACCCAGCAAGACCTGGCCGAATACTACACCCCCCAATTCCTCGTCGCCTCGCGAGACGCCAAAGTTCACAGCGTAATGTGCTCCTACAACGCCGTGAACGGCGTCCCCAGCTGCTCCAACTCCTTCTTCCTGCAAACCCTCCTCCGCGACACCTTCGACTTCGTCGAAGACGGCTACGTCTCCGGCGACTGCGGCGCAGTCTACAACGTCTTCAACCCACACGGCTACGCTGCCAACGAATCAACCGCCGCCGCAGACTCCATCCGCGCAGGGACCGACATCGACTGCGGCGTCTCCTACCCACGCCACTTCCAAGAATCCTTCCACGACCAGGAAGTCTCCCGACAAGACCTGGAGCGCGGCGTAACCCGTCTCTACGCCAGCCTCATCCGCGCAGGCTACTTCGACGCCAAAACCAGTCCCTACCGCAACATAACCTGGTCCGACGTGGTGTCCACCAACGCCCAAAACCTCTCCTACGAAGCCGCCGCCCAAAGCATCGTCCTGCTCAAAAACGACGGCATCCTCCCCCTCTCCACCAGTTCCTCCACAAAGACCATCGCCCTAATCGGTCCCTGGGCCAACGCAACCACCCAAATGCTAGGCAACTACTACGGCCCAGCCCCCTACCTAATCAGCCCGCTGCAGGCCTTCCAACAATCCCCCGAATACAAAACCACCTACGCCATCGGCACAAACACAACCACCGACCCGGACTCCACCTCCCAATCCACCGCCCTCACCACCGCCAAAGAAGCAGACCTAATCATCTTCGCCGGCGGCATCGACAACACCCTCGAAACCGAAACCCAAGACCGCAACAACATAACCTGGCCCGCCAACCAACTCTCCCTAATAACCAAACTCGCAGATCTAGGCAAGCCCCTCATCGTCCTCCAAATGGGCGGCGGGCAGGTCGACTCCTCCGCCCTGAAGAACAACAAGAACGTCAACGCCCTACTCTGGGGCGGATACCCGGGTCAGTCGGGTGGGCAGGCCCTGGCCGACATCATCACGGGGAAACGCGCACCCGCGGCGAGGCTGGTTACGACCCAGTACCCGGCTGATTATGCCGAGGTGTTCCCGGCTATTGATATGAATCTGAGACCGAATGGGTCGAACCCGGGGCAGACGTATATGTGGTATACCGGGACGCCGGTTTATGAGTTTGGACATGGGCTTTTTTATACTAATTTCACTGCTTCTGCTTCTGCTGCTGGTGGGACTAAGAATCGCACGTCGTTTAATATCGATGAGGTTCTGGGACGTCCGCATCCTGGGTATAAGCTGGTGGAGCAGATGCCGTTGTTGAATTTTACGGTTGAGGTGAAGAATACCGGAGGTAGGGTGTCGGATTATACTGCCATGGCGTTTGTGAATACGACCGCTGGGCCGGCGCCCCATCCCAATAAGTGGCTTGTTGGGTTTGATCGGTTGAGTGCTGTCGAGCCTGGGTCGGCGAAGACTATGGTCATTCCGGTGACCGTGGATAGTCTGGCCCGGACTGATGAGGAGGGGAATCGGGTGTTGTATCCTGGACGGTATGAGGTGGCGTTGAATAATGAGAGGGAGGTGGTTTTGGGCTTTACGCTCACGGGGGAGAAGGCTGTGCTTCTCAAGTGGCCTAAGGAGGAGCAGTTGATTGCGCCGCAGTAGATTTGGATAGTTCTATTTTGATGTAATGGTGTGGCTTGAAAAAGGACACGACGGTAGATAGCATACTGCTTTATGATAGATTCATTCTATATGCAATTTCATGGTGATATAAACGTGGCTGTGTACAAATTTTGTAAAACAAGATATGCTAGTTTCTTCCGTCAACGATCTCATCATGCATCGTTGTTCTATTCTATGGTACTTGTGCTTCTTCACGAAGTAGAAGGCTTTGCCTCAATCATCTGAACGAGCTCATCGTACTCGCCCGTATTGCGCAACATATCCCAGAAAATGCCTTCTTTCTTGACAAGGTTGGCGGGCGTGTCGTTCCTATTATGTCCGTTAGTATCAACACAATCCTACAAATCACTGTGGTTTGATTAATAGAATGAGGAAGGAACATACTCAACAATCTCCCCATCGGCCATAACAAGCACCCGATCATAATCCATAATGGTCCTCAACCGATGCGCGATAGCGATGATGGTACAATCAGGGAACATTTCCCTCAAGACACGCTGCATATGCATATCAGTCTCATGGTCAACGGATGCCGTCGCCTCGTCCAGCAACACGACCTTTGACCGTCGACACATGGCCCGGGCGAGACTGAGCACCTGACGCTGGCCCTGGCTGAAGTTCTCGCCGTTAGCCGCCACAGGTGTATCCAGGGCGAGGGGACGGGCCGTTTTAGCGGGATGGGCGTGGTCTGCCTGGTCGCTGCCGTCAGGGACATGGATGGAGGTGCAGGCTGCCAGGGCGGAGGCGAGTTCTGTTTCGCTGGACTCGCCGAATGGGTCGAGGTTCGAGTGGACGTCCCCCGAGAAGAGGACTGGCTCTTGTGGGATCAATGTTACGCTGGTGCGAAGTCGGTTTAGGAAGATCTGGGAGATGTCGACTCCATCGATGGTTATCTGACCTGAGGCGATGTTCACAAATCGTAATAACGATAGTCCAAGGGTACTTTTGCCACTTCCGGTTCGACCGACGAGGCCAATGCGCTCACCTGGATTCGCGACGAAAGACACACTGCGTAGGACGTCAGGGCCATCTTCCAGGTATCGCGCGGTGACGTTATGAAACTCGACACGGCCGGATGTAGGCCAGCTGGCTGGGACGACTGAGGATTTTGCTTGGTCTTCACTCAGGTGTTCCTCAGGTTCGATATCTGCGTATTCACGCACTCGTTGGAAACAGTTCAACTCGACCTCCAGCTCGTTCATTGTCCGCACTAGGTTTAGGATGTTCTGGCTAAGGCCAATGGCGTTAGTCAACGAGAAACCAACCAGCCCTGCTGGTCCGGACCAAAAATAGGCCACGCAGCCTGCCGCAGCTGCAACAGATGCGGCACAGAGATCCGATCGGACGGATATCCAACGGTTACAGTTATACTGTGTTTCCGCGGAGCGAGCATGAACAGCTAGTTTCTCGGCGAGGAGCCTCTGGAACACCGCATCCATATCCTTGCGGGCACGAATCACGCACAGGCCAGACAGAGAGTCGGTAAAATGTGAAAACACTGGAGAGTAGTTGATGGATGTCAGCCGCTTGATGGAGACCTGAGTGCGGGTGTACATCTCTCCGATGATGAACCCAACCGTGCATATAACAGCTGCCGGAAGAGCAAATATAGGCATGATAGAGGCAACACTGGCAATGCGAAGCAAGAAACGCAGCCCGTTCTCAATTGACATCCGCAGCCAATCTATTAAAACTGTGTCCAGAGACCTGGTGTCGTTTCCAAACCGGTTAATCAACCGTCCGGTTGGATTCTGGTCGAACCAAGAGATAGGGGCTGATAGGACTGCTGTCACCAATCGCCTGTGCATCTTCTTCGCAGCTGTCCAGCTCCCGTATTGATAAAGGAGATTACCACTGAGCTGCAGCAACAAGAAAAGGATGATGGCTGCGGCGTAGACCCCTAAATAGTAAAGGGAATTTGGATTCTCGTACTTCTCGTAGGCACCCATCCAAATAGAAAGCCAGTAGGTGATCGCAAAGTAAGCAAATTGCACTGCAATAGTCACAACCATCGCTAGAGGCGCGTAGAAAGGTCCGCCGAATAAGAGCATGTATTGTAAGGCTGGAGAAGATGGTTAGGCGTGCTTTCAGAGTCTTACGGGGTGTAACTTACCTAACGTGCGCGGCACACGGCCAGTAGCTGATGTTTCCTTTGCTATGCGCGATACCTGTGGACTTTGTTGCTCATGTGCAGGGGCAATGGTGGTTGTAGGCTCTGAAGGAACATCGAGGGATTCTTCTACTATCAAGGGGCTACCTAAGGATAACGAATCCGTGTCTGTTGCGGGTGTACTGCAGCGCGTACGCTGTAGAAGGGCTTGAGGGAGGCTCGAAGGTGTTTCTACAGTAGATGCCTTGCCATGATCGAGCCGAACAAGCAGTTCCGCATCCTGCAGAGCGGCCGGATAATGCGTGATAAGAACAACCGTTCTGTCTGAGAGCAAGCCACTACGAAAGCATTTGTCGTAAACCAATGTCGTGGTATGAGTGTCGAGCGCAGAGAAGATATCATCTAGCAGGAGTGTGGAGGATTGCGAATATAGCGCCCTCGCCAAGGATACTCTTTGTTTTTGACCACCGGAAAGTGATGTTCCCTTTTCACCCACGACAGTAAGATCTCCAGCTGGCAGCTGTCGGAGGTCTTGAGCCAAACCGCTTGCTTCGATAACGGTGTTGTAGCGGGCTTTGTCAAATGGGCTGAAGAAGGTGATGTTGTCCCGAATAGTGTCATTCTGGAGCCAAGGAGCTTGTGGTACATACGCCACGTCTCGTGGGCATGAGGCGGTTCCAGATTCGAGTACAGTTTCCCCCAGCAAAGAAAGTAATAAGGAAGTCTTTCCACTTCCGGTGGGACCTGTCACTACGTTAAGGGCGCGAGGTCTGAAGCGAACCGAAACATCGTGCAATCTGAAAGCAGCAATAGGGGTTCGGCGAAATGTTGCGTTTTTGAGCTCCAATGGTCCTTCGGGGTGATGTTTGATTTCCCTTGCTGTATCGAAAAAGCGGTCGACTCGCCGCAGCGATTCTGCTCCCTGGGCTGAAGCCTTGCTAATATTTGACAGCCAGACGAATTGGGATCGCAAGGTCTCCATGATGGACAGGGATGTGAAGGCGGTTGCAGCTCGCAAAGTGTCATTTGTAAAGAGCACAAAGACGGAGAACATGACAAGCAAACTCATCATCGGTAACAGGTCGCCAGCCATTGAGATTGCAGCAGCATAAACACTCCGTTTCCACAGACGGCGTTGTTCCACGCCTCGAGCTTCGTTGATAGATTCCATTGCAGCATGCTCCCAACCAAAATATTTCAGTGTACGTATGGAGTTCAAGTACTCGGATATTTTAGAGAGTCGAACATCTGTGGCTCGCATAACAGATCTCTGAATGCGTGAGACCCTGCGTGAGGCCAAGGCAGGGAGAGGAGACAGACACAGAAGTGCAGAGACCCCGAACAGTGATGGCCAGCCGAGCATTCGATAGAGAAATATCACAGCAACTGTGGTGGCTATTGGGGCTGCAGTGGCCACGAAAAAGATGTCTCGTGAGTTGTATATGGCGTCCACATCATACGACATGAGACTAGTTATGTTAGCTTGGCTAGACTTTGGTGCTCCTTTCGCGGAGTCTCTCATCTTTCGAGAGGACTTCGGGCGATCTTCTGTACTAGTTTCGACGATGGAATCATCGTAAAGGTACGACCGCATTGCGGTCTGATATATCTCTTGTACCAGCGAGACATTGACTCGAACAAGAAGCCGAGTAGCAGTGAAGATGTATTGCTGATAACAGAGCGATCGTGACATTGGGCCGATAAATAGAAGTGCCACCCACAGGGCTGGATGAAGGATGGCATCCTCTGGGTTTTCCAGGTACGCTAGCAGTCGCAACATTGAATACGGAGCGACAAAGTCTAGAACTGCAGTGATTGATGACCAGCACATCATGCTCTTGATTTCAGTCTTGAGCAACCTACACAGGGTTCGGAATGTCTTGCCACCTTTAAGACGCTGTCTCTTTATCTTTTTCAGCCACTTGGACGGTTCATCGTACGAGGGTAGAGGAGGGAGGTCGTCCATCGTGAGGTCCCTCCGACAGCCTCGCAGGATCACATATGTCAGCCATTCGTACGAGCAGTAGTATGAGAATAAAGAACAGGTCTCTTCAGGCGACAGATCTTCGACCGTTTTCGTTTCCTCGGCTTCTGTATCAGGAACGAGCAGCCGCCGCGGTCGGGGCATTGCAGCTGCAACTATCAACACAGCAGCCAGACAGGCTACGAGGCCACCCCTGATCACACTTAGGCCAGATGTTGCCCCGATAATCAACAATGGAAGCAGATCCTGGACGCCTGCTAAGAGGAATATCGCCAGACTCACTGCGTTGATATGTCGATATAGGTGAGCCCGAGCATGCTCATTCTTGAAGCAGAATTGCATCAACCCCAATAATACCGCATAGCTCACCGCGATCGGTTGTTTCCAGTTTGCATGCTGTGCATCGATCCAGCCGAGACAACAAGCAGCTATTGTAGCCGCCAGGTGCAAGAATGCAAAGGGTAAAGAAACCCTAATGGGCAGATCTTCATTTAGTGACTCTGCAGAGACCCGAGATTTTGACCTGCCGGAACGAGCCGCATAACGAAGACCGATCGCAAGGAGCAGTACTACACAGGATAACAAGACGACCGCAAGATGTAAGTTACCTGTGGCCACGAAAGCCGAGATTCTCTGCGTCCGGTATTGCCAGAGTCGCCTGGAAAACAATTAGCAATTACCCAGTTGAGACCAGGCCATATGAACCGACCTCAGCACTAGACCGCCATCTGAATCATAGACACCCTCTTCCCCTCCAAGCTGCGAGAGTGAGGGGCCGATGATCTGCTGGAAACCCTCCAAGAAGTCCGACATGTTGTGCGTTCGCAACCAGAAGAGAACGGCACAATCATGCAAATGGCACGCATTAACTGGCCTTGGCCTTAAGTTGCAATTGACCCAGGTCGCGTCTTAGCAATCCGGAGACTTGTGGGCCTGTCCTATCGGTCTTGACTCTTGAACGATAAGAGCCGTGTCCATACTACGCTAACTCCACAGTGCAGTGCTTGAGCTGAATTATGAAGAATCCGACTGGTCCATTGGAGATTCGACGGGGCGAGTCAGAAGCGAAGAACTTTTTGACTCGGATCGCCGTCGGGAATTCAATTCGGTGAGATCGGCCAACATTCCGTGGTTCCGTCCTTTGCTTATCCCTGGTTCAAGTGGAGTCTCATTGACGCATGCAGATAAAATACATGTAATCTCCCTTGATGATAGGGTATGTTCCTGTTTCTATATAATTGTCTAGGGTGCAAAAAGAAGAACGGAAAAAGAATCAAGGTGGGCCAAAACTTCCCATCTACATCCTTATATCATCCATCCACAGGCGAACCGCCATTGCGATACTGCCATAACCGGCTCAGATCTTTGACCTTCAACGGCCTTTGCTCGGGTTGATTTTCAAGCCCAGGTTGAATAGTCCTGTCGCGGTCCGACGGGCGCTTATTGGTGACAAGCACCTCATTTCTCTCGTGTCTGACGTGTGTCGGCAGGATTTTCTCGTATTCGACCGTTCTCGCCCCCATGTCCATGAATTTATTAGTGTCAAGGACCCTCCGGTCTGGTCCTAATGTGAACATAGTGTTGAGATAGTGCTGGTTTAGCTGGTGACCAGAACCCGACCGGACAAAGATTCGGCCCATGTAGCGGTTTGGGACTCTGGCAAATTGCAGTACCCCCCAAACACACACAAAATCGAAAGCATTCACATAGTGCTCAATATGGAGGACACTTTTCTCCGCCTGCACTAAGGCATCCTGATCGGATATCGTGGAGTCTCTAGCGGGGGTTGTTTGTCCGGAGCCCAAAAGCGATTTGTACGGGTTATTGAAGTGGTTCGCAGCGTTCCCAAACGTATAGACTTCAAGTTTGCGAAGGACGTTCTCAGGTAGCTCGTCCAGGAGCCAGTCGATGATGAGACTTCCCTCAATGCCCCCCTGGCTGTGCAGGATCAGGACAACTTTCTCATACTTCGGATTCAACAAGGTCGCTTTGGTGATGGCATAGCCATCTCTCGTATCCGGAGTTGCGAATGTAAAGTTCCTTTGGATCAGGCACTCAATGACATCGAATACAATGCCGTCTCTAGAATGGCGTTATACCGTGCATGCGATCAGAGAACTGCTAGGATGGGACCACGTACGTCGGATTATGCACACCAATAATCTTCCTGCCAAAAGTATAGGCAAGCCGGTCTATGTTATTCTGCAGCCAATAATGTCTGTATTCCAATAGATAAGAGACATGGATATCGATATATCTGCACGAAATAACGCTCCTAACTTACCCGACCGCGACTCCGTTGATGAAGATCCAACGTTCACGCTCATGCTCCGGTCGCTCCTCGATCGGGACTTTTGACTCTAGAACCTCGTCCGAATTATTGAATATAAGTGCGCAGATGACTCGGTTCACCCATACAAAGGCTGCCACATAGAGGGAGATCCACAGTGCGGGCACCATTAAGAAGAAACAACCCAGCACCGACAGTAGGAAAGCCACCTGGCTTAAAGCCAGACAAACATGTGCAACAACGTTGGCCATGTTCTCTGTCGACGGGTATAATTCGCAAAGCTCATCTGAGGGAGTCAGTGGGAGCAATATTCCCGGTAGACTCCATAGACTCCGGAGGACGAGGAGAATGTCGGCCCACAGCAACTCCAACGGCGACGCTGTATAGGGTAACGGCGGTTTTCGTCCATTTTTCCTCTTCATGAGGAAGGTCATGATCATATCAGCTTTATTTTGATCGCGGCTGGAGCTTACCGCAGTATGAGCGAACAATCGAACTCCAAATCCCTGTATTCATACTGTGAGCGAACGGCAGAGGCACAAAACTTGGGAAAGAGCGACGCACTATGTTACTCTGTTCACTGAGGCTTTTGTGTGCAAATTCCGATACGACTAGCAGTGACATCCTTTCGCTTTAGTAGATCTAACCTTCCAGTAAGGTGGGCTCAGCGTGCCCCATGATGGGTACCACCTTCCTCGGCAAGATCCACATGATGCTACCTGTTCGTTGTTTGGACTCTTATGGAGAATGTGCCCAGCCTGACCTGCATTTAGTGGCGGCTACAGCTGAGCTCTCAGTGCCGCGGCAAACCGACGCGAACACGAATCGGATCAATCACCAATTGTCCGAATGATCGACATCCACTCATGTGATGATACAGAGTGCCCTAGCTCGGAACTTACCAGGCATCTAACTATTTCTCGGTCGAATAGCCTATAATTATAGCTAACATGCCCTATCCTAGTCTTCCTTCCGGGCAATAATACTGAACCATATAGTCACGACCCAGGTAAAACCAACCCACGCACGGCCTACCATTAGAAGAAGGCCACATGCTTTCAATAGTCATTTTATTGATAGGTTATCATTCAGCTGTATCCAAATATGTCAGCTGATTGGGTTATAAAAACGCAATTATGAGCCGTGACTTTAACGAGAACTTCGACATTCTATGTCTTCATACAGCATTATTTTTCTTACAACTACTGAACCATGATGAACTTTGAAACAGACGCCGAATATACTTCTGATATATTCCAAAGACAAAATAGAACCCTCCAGGGCTACTGGTGGTATATGTCGAAGTATTCAATATGGAGAGATAAATTCTAGACACTGCAAGTCAACCTTACAACATACATCGTTAAGCAGAATATTGTAGCGCTCTACCGAGGACCAGCGGTGAGACAGTACGGAGATAAAAAAAACGAAAAGGAAAGGAAGCGAAAGAAGAAGAAAATTAAGGCTACATGCGTTCCATATTCTGAAAACGGGTGAATATATAGGCAACCATACTCACTAGGTCAAGGAGTGGTATCGGAGTTCATAGGTAGTCTTGAAATTCGAATTAGGGCTGACACAAGTGCTAGTAGAAAGCTTCAGTCGCTGGAGACTGAAGATCGTCCAATGGGTGAGAATGTTCAGAATGCCCCCCAGCTTGGGGCCATAATACACTGAGCGAGAGCCCGAGGAAAGGTCTCTAACACTCATCATGAGCATGTTAAGCTCTTATATGTGCGTTTATCATATATCGAGTCGTGGAACAGCATGGTGGCGTAAGGGGCCTTACTTGCCACACCTTGCCAGAATTAGAGTCTCTCATAGTTTGATACTCTTCGCAAGTCTAGCATATGCTGTACCTTTCATGTGATAGTTCGATTGCCTGCGTTTCGTGACATTCTGTATGGGGTAAACCTTGAAAACCGCTTAGGGCATGCGGCGATATGTGTGCGGTGTCTCCTACATATTAGAAGCACGCTATAATGGAAGATATAGCTCATACATCACCAAGCTAACGGATGGCGATGCTTGTTGATAAAATCACGTACTGTGCTTTACCAAGGATCTTGGTATGTATATAAAAGATCGATATACGTTATACGAAACTCTCTCTAGTCCCATCAAGACACCCCGCGGCTTAACACGAGGATTAGATTAGGCTTCGATGATTCAGATTTAGTGCCTTGGTACAGAAAGCCACGTGTGCTGATATCGTTGCTTCAGAAATCACAGATTGGCGAATCAGGACATACTGAATATTAGCTGCGTAGTAAAAGCGGCATAGCAGTCCTATATATACAGTTGCATACTTCTAGACCACATTTACGACAGAAACCAGGTAACTCTTGCAGAAAGCCCGACAGTGCTAAACTGTTTGGCTGGGGACTATCTATTCGTGTAAATTTAGATCGCCCCTTCCAGGAGAAATCCGAAGGCTTCTGTAGCGATTCTACATGAGCTGGTTTCAAGTCTTTAGAACGAGTCTTTAGAGCCTGAACCTTAGTCCTTAATCTGGTCGAAGAGCGGAGTCGTGACCATGGTAAACCCTAGGAGACCTGGAACAATCGGTTAGAATTGCTCTACCTAGAAACATATCGCACCATGGTACCTTTTTATTAGCTTAATTAAAAACCTGACCGGCTCATGTGGTGGACTAGTCAGAAAGTTAATATCGATCAATGAGAATAGAGATAGGTTTTTCGTCTCGACAAGCCTTCTAGAATAATCAAGTGGTCATGACTATACTGTCTCATTATCCCGATAGGAAGCACCCCTATTGATACATATGCAATTACTTCTACTCTAGCACAGCTCGCCCAATATCATGAGATCTAGCGCTACCCCGATTTGGGCATAGAAATCTCATCGTCATCCTTTTATATTTACCCCTTCCACAGCCTGATCTACGCCAAGAGGGGGAGGGGCGGGCCGCGAACCGCAATCCACCCACGTTAACCTCTCAGGCCCGTGCTTATCATTCAATCTCACCTCCCAGCCTTTAAAGACCTACCTCGTACAGTTTGTACAGGCCTATAACAACGGGGAAATTCTGGGAACATCGAATTAACACTTATTAACTGCTCTCGTCATCTGGATATTTGATTACTATGTCGCCGCCACAGTCCGCCGGCGGTATCTCGCCTACCTCACGAAGGAAACAGATTCCTGGTACTCTCGTACTGAACTGGCAATCGCCCGAGACACAGGCTTCAAGGCCGCTCATTCGCCGTCCCATGACGGCATGTCAGGCATGTCGTGCCGCTAAGGTCAAATGCAACGGACAGCGAAGCTGTGAGCGATGCACTAGCCGCGGCCTTCATTGCACATACACTCCACCACCGAATACGCAAGACATAAATGCAAGTGGCAATGTCAGAGCCGAAATAATAACGGTAACTTCTCCACCGAGCAGCCAGACGTCCTGTACACCCAGTATACCAATGCCGACAAGCCAGACGACGCCCAACCCAATGCCGATCAGCTTACCAGGCGATCTCTTTCCCCTACCCAGCTGCAGCGCAGGCGCTGTTCAGTCCGTACCGACAGATAATGCTCTAGAGCACTGGCGCGAGGAAACATTCAACCAGGGACTCGAGCAGTTTGACTGGGTTTTCCCGGAAGCAGAAATCGGCCTCGATGTAAGCCTGCCCACCACGTCAATTCTCGGTCCACGATTAGTAACAGGATCTCCCCAGCCCTCTCAAGACCTAAGCCAAAGCGACTTCAACTTCTTTCCACAACCCCCAGAACCAATTCCTCGGACAGTCAGTAGAGTCTCAGCACCACTATCCGATTCTACAGTTATATCACCGCGCCCATCACGGAACTGCCAATGCCGAGCAAACATGATGCACCATGTTCCCAAGATCGAGTGCGCAATACAAGAGAAGCCCAAGCCGCAACTAGACAAGATGTTCAAAGTGACCGGCGATGTAATTAGGAGCTGTCAAGAGTCGACCCGCTGTGGATGTTATGTGGGCCCCGTAGACCTCGTCTGCATTATGAGCGTATTCGAGCAGACAGCCGTGTGCTTTGACTACATTGCCAAGTCCGGTTTCGATGGTACTGTGAAGGTAGGAATTGGAAACTATTGCGTCTCGCTCAATGACGACGCTTCGTTGAAACGTATGCTTGTCTTGGATCTCGTTCGACAGGCCGATGCGCTGTTGGATTCGGTGAGCGTCCTCGCGCAGAATATGTTCGTGTCTTTGAATGACCCTAGTGCCAAAACTTTGAATCGTTCACCGGCTTGCTTGAACCAACTTAATCTAGATTATGTACGCGAGGCCACGGCGAGTTTTAAGAAGCTTTTCCGCTTGATCACGGAGTATTTTGGTGGGAGAGACTTTGATATGCGGAAGTCGTCGCACCGTGCTGAATAACGTGCGGAAAAGAGAATATAATGATTCATGACTAAAATTGGATAGTTTAGAGGGTTTCAAATCTGTAGGGCAAAAGGAGCTTGGTAGTTTTCTTTCTCTTGGTTTTCCTAATCGAGGTACGATATCTCCATCTCGTAATATTTACTCCGAAGGCTCCCAGCTAGGGAAATCCAGCCGATGCAGACGTTTACCATATACACTTCATTCTGGAGGTTACCGATATGGCAGAGGTACCTCCGTACAAAAATAGCAGCAGCATCTTGTACTTTACTTAAGAATCATACGAAACTCTTACACAATAGACAATCGCACCATCAAAGCAAACAACATGTCTATCCAAACACACGCCTATCCGACAGAACTATCGCTACTTGCATAGTAAAGGTGATTGCTAGTCAAAATCCAGAAGCACTATATCTGCTTATTTAGGAGTTAGATCGTATCCTGATCAACTTCCTATTATCCAACTCATAGATATGAACCCGAAAATGAATTGTATGTATATTCCCAATACTTATTTCAAAACCTACCTCAAACCCTACCACCCTCAACCAGCCCAACACAGACCATAGACCGTTACGAACCATCCTGGTACCAGCGCACACTACCCCGACTACCGGAAACAGCTCGCCAAATCTTCCGAGGCTACTCCTATATCCCCGAAGAGAACATCCTCGAACACATCTACCGAGTCCGTAACAAGGCATGGGACATGTACGCTTCTGCCCCCTACCCCCCTGACCCAAACACCAAAAACCCCCTTCTAACAACCCTCGAGTCTCCCATACCCCTACATCAGAGTCTTCCGCTTCCTCGACTTCGGCACAAACCTCTCCCCAATCTACCCAGAGGTGATTCAAGGGCTCCGCGCCGGCCAAACCTTCCTAGACCTAAGCTGCTGCTTCGACAAGACATCCGCAAGCTTGTGCACGACGGTGCACCATCCGAGAACATCATCGGCGCAGACACAGAAGGCCGGTTCATGGACCTGGGCTACGAGCTCTTCCGTGACAGAGAGACACTCCAGGCGCGGTTCCACGCGGCTAGCGTATTCGACGAGGACTTCCTCTCTCAGTGGCATGGTAAGATTGATATCATCTACGTCGGGGCGATTCTGCATCTGTTTGATATCGAGAAGCGGGGGCTTGTGGTGGCGCAGTTGGTGAAGTTGTTAAGCAAACGGCCGGGGTCGGTTGTGTTTGGGAGGAATCTGGGGGCGGAGTAGGGTGGCGCGTTTCACATGGACAAGCTTGGGAGGGATGCTTTTCGGCAAAGTCGGGAGATGATGGGGTTGTTGTGGGAGGGTGCGCTGGAGGGAGATTGGGGGGTGGATGCTGAGTTGATGGAGTATCGGTGGGTGGGGGACGAGACAGACTAAGGAGATGAGGTTTGTTGTTAGGAGGTTGTAGATTGGTTAAATAGATTGGTTTGAGTGGGAATGGGGATAGAGAGGTAGTTTATGCATTCAGATGTTTATGTGAATCCATACTTCCCACCGGACAGTTCATATAAAGCCCTAAGATAGGGCAGGTACCGTTGTGCCCTTACGGATCATAACATCTTCTACTGTGATTAGACTTTGGGGCTGGTCTGCGTTAGGGATGTCTTGGGGTGCTAGATAACTCTACATCCCTAAACTAGCCATCAAAGTTGGCCTTTGGTTAACTTAAAGCACGCTTACAGAAGGGGTATAAGAATCATACAGAGAGTCATATATCATGAAGATGGAGACTATATAATACCCATATAATGATTTATTCTGGATCTAAGTAAATCTCTCAGTATTACACCGCGCTAAGCCCAACCGTCCGTTCTGTCTACGAAGCTGCCTGAGAGCACTCAATTGAGCTGAACCGAGAACTTCCTCCTCCACTCTTCACCGTGCCTGCGGAAAAGCAGAGACATCGCTCCCAATCCCAAGGAGACAAATGCCAGGAGAGAGTTTCCCCATCCGTACCCCAGTCTATTATATAACGGTACCCCAACAAGTGGCAGGAGCGCAGCAGAAAGACTTCGTAAGATGTTGCCGGCAGCGATGGCACTCGCCGCATACTTGGTGTATGCGTCGATCATGTATACATTGAATGGTATCTTACAGAAGGAAAGAAATATGAATTAGCCCAGAACAATCGTTTGAGGAGTAGTACTTACAAAAGTGAACATCACTCCAAAACCAACTATACCCGTTGCAACAATAGGAACGGCACTATCGACATGATATTGAGCTGTCCATCCATAGATGAAGAATCCGATGGGAATTGCAATGGCTCCGTATATCAAGGAGTCCAAGCGAAATCTTTGGAATCATTCTAATTAGCAGAAATATAATGGTTAAGTATCAATCTTATGAAACATACTCTGGCTTTGGTGCTCCGTGTTTCCTACTTAGGCGCGCGTGTGTCCAATCGTTGACCACACTGGCGACACTCAAGGACACCAGAAAACCGATTGTGAGACCGAGATAAACTAGGCCGAGTCTCCCCTGATCGAAATGATACTGATCTTCAAAAACAACAGAGAAGGTTGAGAAGAGGAGATATGTGAAGCCGTATACGACGGCATTGTACACAGCCAAGCCGGTGACGACCGGGCAGAATAAGAACATCTTGACAGGACGAGTGATTGCTCGCTTTAGAACGGTGCGCACTGGTAGCTGGCGTTGGTCTTTTGCGTACAAGGCCTGGTTCCCAGTCTTTTTGCGGAGTTTCTTGACCTTTCGTTCGAGGATGACGGGCGCATATGTCTCTGTGTACGTTAGGGCGCAAATCACCCCCATAGTGCCATTCTGTAATAATGCATCAACAATTGAAGACTCATACGCCAGACAAGGAGGTAAAGAACATCACCCACCAGAATAAGCAACAGCCAGAATATCCATCGCCATCCCTTCGCAGCAGCCAGAAAGCTACCAGCAACAGGGCCCACGGCTGGACCAAGCAGAAAGCCCACCGAATACATCGACATAGCGAAACCTCTTCGGTGGATTGGCACAAGGTCGGAAATCGTTCCGCCAGCGTTGTTGAGAGAGCACGAGGCAGCACATCCCTGCAGGAAGCGCAATACTACCAGTCCCCCTAAAGACGGCGTTAGGGCACATCCTATTGTGAAAGCACTGAATCCGACATTTGCACAGTTGTAAATGATCCGACGGCCAACGACCTCGGACATGGGTCCCATGAGAATTGGGCCTATGCCGGTGCCCAGCAGCTAGAGACGTTATCAGCCGTGAATCTGCCATTCCAACCACAGGCTAAAGATCTGATTAACGCCACAAACCTCAATAGTAACGACCAAAGTTCCAATTTCCGCATTGCTCGAGTTAAACTCTCTCAGTATCTGGGGTACTGCAGGAGCAACCGCTGAAGAGGCTATCGACCTAGGGCCGGGTTAGGAATCGAGACCTGCGAGTTCTAGTTTATGGTCACTCACGTCGAGAAGACAACACAAGTAATGATACCGACAAGCATGCCTCGTCTCCAGGCGGACCAGTTGCGCGGATTGTGAGGATCGGCGGGTCCATCCCAGTCGACCTCATTCGGATCGTGGGCATTTTCACTCTCTGTGGCAGGAAAGGCCTTTTGTTCGATATCGTGTTTTTCAGTGTCCTCATTCTCACTAGCGGTCTTATAGTTTACCGAAGAGTGTTCTGAAACGGTCTTGTGCCGATAGCTTCGTTAGCAGTCTTTTCTAGTAGAATAAGGTAGGTTAGTATGTACTTGTTGCTCGGCATATTCTGCATTTCTTTTTTCATCAGTCATAATGTCTCCCCTGGTGATCAAGAATGTCCGGAATACTGGATCTTAAGCTTCCAACCTTGTTTATATATGCTCACTGTCTCTAAGGGCTGTCAGCTATTCATCGGATCTTCGACCAAGAGTGTTTCCCTTTTAGGCAATGGATTTCCCGAAACTCATGAAATTCTTACTTAAGCGTTCTCTCATTTGTCTCTGGTTCATTGAACAGATACAAATATATCTTGGGCTAGTCATTGGTAGGATACATATTGTGGTGCTATACATGTTTACCTAGTGTTCTGTAAAAACGTGGCAGAAGGGCTGGATAAAGCCATGGTATGCCAAAAGTTCCCAATAAATCTTCAGTGCTAAGTGCCTGCAGAACACGTGCACTCTTGACCTATATAGCACCATGCAAATATATTCCATTGCTAGATACTTTCAGTAGTACGGAGCCTTAACTAAACTAAGCATTCCTCCGCCGATCCCGATTCTTTGCTTTTTTTACTTGACCCCTTGCATAAAAAGCCCCTCATCGTTGTGCTCCCAATTCTCTTTCCACAACACCTTAACCTATGGTCTTCTACGGAGTATGTACCGTACATATCTGCTCTTGAACCGTAGCAAAGATGATATCAGCCGTCTTTAGTTTCCTAAGCCAAGTGAGTGTCGATCTAAACACATCATGACATACACCATATTGATAGAAATGACAATTAACCACACAACTCACTCCAGAGGTATGTCCATACCATCTAGACCGCATCTTCAACACGATCAATGCTCACACTAGCCATAAAACAGGCCAACCAGACAGACAACCGATGAAATCCGCACAACATGGCTCACCAACCTAATCAAAGAAGCCAGCCAAACCAACGAACTGCACCCCGTGTTACAAGAGTTCCAACATCTCATCGAATCCAACCAACGCATCTACATGCTCTTCCAATCCATGTGGGACCAGGCCCGGGGAAAGGCTCCCAACAAGAACCGCAGCCCTGAAGTCCAAGACTACCAGCAAATGCTACAAGTCCTTAACTACATCATCACGCACGCTCCTCCCTACAGGAACAATGACAACCTAGCCGGAGTTCCCATGATCGGGCTATTCCAATACGCCATCCCGACAATTAGCGGCTATGCTGTTTTCATTGACCCGGAGGTCAACGCCATGCTCAAAAAGATACTAGATGTATGGGGCACGTTTCTCTCATCATCAGAGTCGGTATCTGTGCTCGATACATCGTCAACGGGCTGGTTTGGTCCCGAAGCGATCCACAAACTAACCACCACGGGCAACCTCGGCGGGACAAGATATGGGTTTGACGAGCTTTACATCTGCGACCGCAATGCTCCATACTACGGCTTCCACTCATGGGATGCGTTCTTTACGCGCCCGTTTCGGGAGAATATCCGACCCGTCGCCTCACCAGATGACGATACTGTTATCGCTAACGCATGCGAATCTCGACCCTTTGCTATTGCCCGGAATGTGAAAGCTCGGGATAGCTTTTGGATTAAGGGGCTGACATATTCCCTGGTTGATATGTTTGGGGCTGGGTTTCCGGATTCCTTTATCGGGGGGACTATCTATCAGGGATATCTAGATACCTTTAGTTATCACCGGTGGCATGCACCTGTTTCTGGGAAGGTTGTTAAGGCATATACGCTTGATGGGACTTATTGTTCGACTCCGCGGGCTATAGATGGGGATACTGAACGTGTCTATGAAGGGGTTCAGATTGATTATCAGGTATATTTGTCGGCGATGGCAACGCGAGCAGTGGTGTTTATTCAGGCGGATGACCCGGATATTGGTCTGGTTGGCTTTCTGGGGATTGGGATGGTTGAGATATCGACGTGTGAGATTACTGTGGACGAAGGGGAATATGTCAGAAAGGGGGATCAGATTGGAATGTTTCATTATGGGGGATCGTCTCATTGTGTGATCTTCCAGAAGGGGGTGGATGTTACGGGCTTTCCAGAGGTTGGGAGGAGAGAGAACGTGCCTGTTCGGGGGAAATTAGCTGTTGTGAAGCGATAGATATAGATCCAGTTAGGTCTAAAGCGCAGAGAATTTTGCTCTAAGGAGTATACGGAGAAGTACCTACTATTTAATTGGTTCTAGTTAGACTGATCCTGGTAGAACCTCGAATCTACAAATCTAACACAAATCTCCTCTTACCAAACTGCTCGCAATAGCACTAAGCTCAGTCTTGAGAACCTTTCCACTGGCATTCACAGGCAACCGATCAGGAACCCCTGCATCTTCACCAATCCAGAACACATGATCAGGAATCTTATGAGTGGCAATCCGACTTCTCAACCAAATTTTGACATCCTTGCTCTTAAGCCCTCCTTGGACGCCTGGCGCGCGCTGAGTATATGCAGTGATAGCTTCCCCCAAGCGCACATTAGGAATGCCAACCACTGCCGGTGCAGCAATGTCCGGATGCTGCTCAAGGACTTTCTCGACATCTCCTAGGGCAATATTCTCACCTCCTATAATAAGTGATAACGCATTAGTTGGTAGTGATCTTGGATAGTTTAATGGAAATAGATGCTTGTAATCACCTTTCTTAATCATGTCTTTTACTCGTCCGACAACCCTACATGCACCAGAGGCGCTCAATGTTACGATATCGCCGGTTCGGAGCCATGGCCGGCCTTGGGCATCTCTTACAATGCCTTCCACTATTTTCTGGGAATTCTTGTAATATCCGACTGGAATCGAATAATGACCGGTAAGTCAAGGCCGTTTTCTGCCCTCGAGATACCACGGCCACTTTCTCCGGGTATCGGTCATATTGTTTCTGCAATAGTTCAGCCGTGGTTAACTCCTTCAGTGGTGGCTCTGTGGGTCCATGAACAATGAATTCTCCATCCTCATCCGCCTTCAACTCCGCATGGGGAGTAATGGAATCAGTCGTGATAACGGAAGGATGTAGTGCCATGACAAAACAAATTAGACACCAAGGTGAGACCCCTACGTGTTATATCTTTTGAGCTTGGACTGTCCAGGGCAAGGTTTATTGCACTCATTTTCAATACGTGCAGGATAATCAAGCATATCTGATATGAAGTGCTGGTAAGTATGCATCCCTCTTGTTTTGCCGGACGGGTTTCAGATTACCCTTTTGGGACAATCTCGGGATATTCATTACCCAATCCGGCATACCTATCAAGACCGGTTGAAAACAAGTCAAATGGTTAAATATGCACTGGAAAGAGGAAGCCCATAATAGGTATCAGGAGGGGATGTAATTTGCTGTCATTACCCATAGAAATACCTTTGACCGCAATGACGTCCAACACAAGTTTAGTCTTATCTTTCCTAGAGTCAACCTCAAACCTCAATATGTCAGTTTCAGTGCTTCCACAGCCTAGAGACGCTCACCCAGATGATACCTGGAAGGTGCGTTATGATATGGTCCAGAGAGTGAGAGAGCATCAGCTCGGCCAATACCGCTCCATAGACTCTGCATGACGGCTCTGCGGAGCATATTACCAAGGCCCACCTTCGAGATCTATGGGCGCAGATTCTCCAGCAGGATCCTTTCGACTTTTCAGAGCAAGATACATTCTTCGAGATTGGAAGCGACTCAATTACCGCTTTGGACCTTGCAACCGCAGCTCAGGCCCAGGGTATCCGTCTCACAGTTGAGTAAATATGCATGCATGTTACCCTGGAAGAGATGGCAAAAGAAGCCCTTGCTACAAGAGCAAAAGCGGAAGCTCCAATATGATGACCGCATTGTTTCGACCCAGCAGGCTCACGATCTCATCAACCAATTCCAAGCTGTGCTTTCCCGCCTAAGCAACGCGAACGATGACACATTGCTGGGATCCATCCTATCGCTAAGTGACCACGACATAGCTCAGATCTACCATTGGAATAAAGTCACACCCCCGGCGAATGAAACATGCATCCACCACCTTTTTGAGCAGCAAGCATCTCAAGATCCTGATGCCGAGGCAGTTTGCTTGATACCTGCTGTCAAATCTAGAGCATACATTGAAATAATTTGAAGCGACAGGAATTCCAGATTAGAGTCGAAACAAGATGGATGTTGATCTATAGTGGGAGATGATGAAAGCACCGCCCCAGAATCAACCTTGTTCTCTGCCTATCAAACCCCCACACTCACCCCAATATCGCCCAGCATACTAGGTTCCGACTCAGAATTTCTCCCACCATGGGGCTACCTCCCCATCGAGCAATACTTAATAGTACGTTTCGTCCAAAACCCCCATCTTTCTATTGATCTAAAACGTTCCTCATCCAGAGACACTGGGATGAGGCTGGTGAGCAGACGATGACTGATGTGACCATGGATTAGTACAATTTGAATTTTCCGGAAGAGTTGTGGGAAGAGGGGACTATGGAGGAGAGGGAGCGTACTACTGGGAATCTGGGGAGATAGTTATGCAGCTTACTGCTCGCGGAATCGTGGATCCTTTTTCTTAGCTTGGTGGGCATGGAGGTGAGGCCCGTTGTCTAACAATGGGTTGTGACGGAACTTTTGGCTATTTACCTTTCAGGATGCGCATGGGTTTGAGCCAGTTTTTCTCATCCCAAGTGAAATGCTCTTCATGTTGATATTCTTCTGAATTTAGACGCAATACTTTCCAATCGCCTATCAGGAAACCGATTCACGGTTGGTTCTATGGATTGAAGAGCTCATTTCCGTAAAGCAACGTCTCTCCTCTAAATCCTAATATTAAAAATATAAACATAATTATTCATTTTCCATCCGAACAAAGCGTATAAGAGAGAGACAATAAAAACATTGAACAGAAAAATCCCAGTCCGCGTCGTTGACAGAAACAATACATACAACTTCGGGCCAACAAAAGACCTACAAGAATGCCATTGCATTAATCACAAAGCCTTTGTTTCTAAAAAAAGAAGAACATAGCCTCAGTTTATAAAACAGTCATTGAACCCCTACTTGTTTCATTAATCGTGACATGCGTTCTCGTCCTGTTTCAGCCACCCAGTCTTGTCCCCACATCCAAAAGTTGGCTCCCAAAAGTTGGTCAACCAGATCCACACGGAGGCCTGCTTAGAGATAACAGACATAACAGTTCCGGTTAGCGCTGGATAAACGCCATCGCTAGTGTCGATAATATGATACCTGAGATCTCACTGGATAGTGCGTCTGGTCGCCGACAGGACGCGACGAAAGAAGGCAGAATCTTGACCCTTCGGATCCTCCCAAGAACGCCCCGACGATCGAGGTAGAGATGAAATGCCTCCGGTCAGTGGCTAGTCTCAGCAAGGAGGAATTGAGACTGCTAACCCGGGTCCTGAGCATAGGGTTTATCGACCCCGATGGTAACGAGCCTAGCGACAAAGGGGAGATAATGAGGGCGATCAAGAAACTTCCCTCGGCCCTGCAGAGGCACTGGCTTAAGGACCTCATAGGTCGGGCACCTGCCGTGGCCCTGTGTGACTTGCACACGAAACTGAATCCCTATATTATCCGATACATATTTGAATTGTTGCGGTGCGAGGTTATCACACACTTGGAGTGCCTCTACTGGTACCATAGTGTGCTCCATGATGCTCGTCTGGACGTCGTCGATATAAAAGTGCGAGATATTGTGTACAGCCTGGGAGATATACGCTACATGTGGACCCCCTCTCGACGAGCTATCCAAGGAAGCCCTGTCACGTACCAGCAGAACAAGTGCGAAGCGTGCGTCCTAGCCCGGATTGTCAACGGTCGGACATTCCTTCAGCATCTACGTACAGCCCTCCTGAGCCGGACAGCAACCAGAAGAAACCACCGGGTACCAACATTCCTCCCCTTCGTGGAAGAAAGCATAGCCTGCCATGAAGGCTTCGTTGATAAGATACATTGGCGCAGCAGCACACTGGCAACAACCATGAAGCGCCAGCGGAAACATGCCCATCGGGCTCGGATGACGTCTGACCCTGTTGCTAGTCTCAAACAAGACCTCTCAAGAACTGTTGAGGGGGGCGTAGTTCCCATCGGCATAGATCCGGAGGTTCTTGAGTCATTTCAGAAGGACCAACAAGAGGGCGGAAACCATGGCGTACGACACACGATATCTGAGCAGGTGCCCAAAAAACAAGATAGTGACACCGACACCCTTGCAGGCATAGTCGGGTTGTACAACGAGCCTCAACCTCTGAACTGGATATCCTCTCCCACATCCTGCGCGATGGAGAGTCAATCAGATCTCTCTTCCGTCACTTACACCGACGATTCACCCACTCATGTGTCCCCGACCTCCCCTAAGTGCACGTCATGGCTCGCTCCCCCAACTTCCACACCAGATCCGTTGCGAGCTCTTTCACCGTCAACCGAAAAGAAAGAAACACCTATGAAAGAACCTGTTGATGATAGCAATGACGGACAAGCAAGTAGGTATATCCCTCCCCGGGAAATGTCCAATTGGAAGCATGTGCTCGGTAAACCCAGTTCCTTGGACCTATTTTCCAACGGAGGTCGAAACCTTGGGTGGGAAGAATCTCCAGGGAATGACGGATGTGAGCAGATAGCGGCCCAATACCGCAATCTACTCAGCCCAGCCCAGCCTTACTACGAATCGGAACACGGTGAACTGTTCTCCGAGTCAGAATATGAAGACAACCCAATAGGAAACCGGGAGAGTCAAGATACCAACTGGAGCTTTTTGTTTAAGTTCTAGGGATTCTTCTAAAGGAGAAGTTAGGATATCATCACATCGGTCTGCACGCAGCCTGGTTTCCAACTTTGTCTCGCTCTGAAGATACCCACACGGTGTTGATCAAGCAGTTGTTGTGCATTCAAAACATAACCTAGTATGTAATCCATAATACAATCGAAAGGAGAAAAAAGCCGTTCTTAAAGAATAAAGGCAAAGGGCTCAGGAGAAAGTAAAGATGAAGAGAGATTGAAACGAAAGGTAGTGATGGACGCTGCTGTCCAAACCCATTGCCGTGTAAATCGTCCTGATTAAAATGAGTTTACCACCAAAGGGAAGTCATTGTACAAGCCAACATATAATCATGAACCCCGATATTAATACTAACAGAGATCCTGAAAGGTTCGGAGACGTCCTGCCCCTCCGAAGCCCTTCATATGCAACAAAAAAGAGTCGAGAAAAGATATTATGATTATAAAAATATTCACCGAGAAGAGAATGTCTGCGAAGAGGAAAGAAGGTAAACAAAGACACAGAAGAAGTCAAAAGGTGAGAATTAGAGGACGCTGCTGGCTACCCCGTGCTTCGACCCCTTAAGGCCGTCAAAGGTCGCCGTCCTTTTGCGCAATCGTGACCGTGCAGTTGTCTCTGCTAGCTCATCCGATGAGACTGTAGCGGAAGATGTTACGTTCTCCCCTTTGGCTCCAATACCCAAAGCGTCGTCGTCCACTTTTCTCTGTGCTGCCTCACGACCCCGTTCGTAACGAAGTTTAACATCACCCTTCCATTGAGTTTCGAGAAGCCGATCCCAGATGGTGAAGAAGGGCTGGGAGAAGTTAGTCTTGATACCCCAACTCTGGTGGTGAATATCATGGTAGGCGGCATTGTTGGAAGTGAAATGCTGCAAGGGGTCCCAGGGGAAAGCATAGCCGCAGTGATCGTCCACAGTCTTGATAGTCGTACAGGTAAAAAACCACATGGCCTGGCGGTTAGTCATTCTAGCCGTCAAGAACGCAACACCGGTACCGGCAGTGTCGAGGAGGAATCCCTCCACGGGATGGTTATACAAAGCACCGAACGCATATGGGACGTATAGGCGGTGATGACGCGAGTGAAAGGTAACTATCAAAACAGTTAGATTCAACATTATTTAACATCATCACTCATCGATCGAGTGGTGAAGACGAGACATATAGTGCTTACCATAAAGCCAACGGTTCAGGTGCATTGCACGATGGAGGAAATACTGCCAGGTGTCGACGACGCATACACCCCAGACAAACTGCATCGTAGGAATAAAGTACCAATAGATGAAGCTAGCCATGGATAACTCCCAACCGGCGAACGCAGGAGCGATGGCTTCTACGCCATTCTCCAAGACCAAGGTTTGGGTGAGTCCCGGATAGCGTCCACCCGCGAGAACGCCCCCCAGTATTGTATGGCCATTCTTCGACAAGGATTTCGCCAACCCCATGGAGTCAATACCGAACACCGCCAATAACCGCGGGAGTGTCCTTTGCAGGAGACGGATACGCTGAGCCCAGACTGCCACATCATATTCCTCTTTGCCGATGCATTCCACAGGATCGAAGTGCGACACAGCCATACCGGCCATGGTTTGAATTATCTGTTGTAGAATGACATCCCTCACGACTTCCCAACGCGATACGTGGTTCCTTTTGAGGATCTCTGCCGGGGTATGCAAACGATAATGGGGAAACAAGTCGTAGACATCGATGTAGTGATAGACCATGGACAAGGCCCAGTAAGCGATAATCGGTAGAATCAGCGCTACGACGTTATCAGGAATCGGAGATAAAAGAGGCGGACGTGGTGTCAAGGTATACGCCGGAAGAGGCGGAAGGTCATAGGCCACCGACGCATTGACTGCCATGGTCAAGACGACAGCCACCCGATGTTAAAAGGTGTTTTGAAGATATCAGAGAGAAGGATCGAAGGATTAAAAGATCAACACATGGGTTGAATTAAATGTTGACGGGTTACGCGATGTAAAAAGCACAAGGCCAAAGAAAAGGATGTCGATGATGGGGGAGAAAAAAGAAAGAAAATGTAGTAAGTATACAAGAAGGGCCGCGGTTCCTGGATCCGGATCTTTCGCGATCCACAATTAGGGGAGGCGAACGGAGAATGCACGAACCGAGGGGCCGGAGATGCGTTCGGACGTTGGAGGTCCGAAGACGAGATGAATGGCAGAAATGGCCGGGTTCAATTCGGGGCCGAGTAAGAGAGTCGGAGTAGGTAGAGAGCGTCACGGTAGGCACGAGAGCGAGTCGTCAATGGATATAAAAGGAAGTGAATGCGCGATGGGGAGACAAAAAGTTGAAGTGGCACCACGGGAAATGCCAGGCGACCGATAATCTGATCAATAATACGGTTGTGTTTTGTATCCGTCATATAGCATCTAGTCCCCGGCTTGTATATGGGTCATTTTGGTATTAGAGCGGTACACCAATGGACGAAAGGTCGTCTGCATGGTTGGCCGATCACCCCTGATGGGTTGCATTTCGCAGCCTGATCACTCAGGCAGCATATCCAGTCTTATGTAAGATTTGACATTTCCGGGTATGAAAACAATTAGGTAGTAGGACCAGCAAACAGGACTCCATTGAGATCATTTACCCCTCCATTGGTCTCTACTATTATTCTACTTATTTTCTAGAGATTCTTCGCTTTCCTCTTGAGTTTAATAGATTTTTTCCTTCAATTATTTGCCCACTGTCAGGTGCACCCCGAGCAAACTTGTTCGGGCCAGACAAGTCGACCAGTCCCAATCTGGCATTAGCGTCGGTTTGCCCCTCGAATCCAACCAGCAAAAATCGAGGAAGAAAAAAAAAAGGAAAGAAAAAAGAAAAAATACTCAACCCCACCAAAAAGGTTGGTCAAGAAAAACGGGTGGCACTAAAACTTCAAATATAATTCCCCTCTTTCTTCCTTCTCTTTCCTTTCCTCTTGTCTAGCCCTGTGCCATTTCACTCTCATTTCCTTCTCGTCTTTATCTCTTCTATTACTTGGGTTTATTCCTATCCATCTATCAAAATGATCATTTACAAGGTGCGTTTTTTTCTTCTCGGGTGGCTAGAATTACCCCACTTTTCATTGTTTTCAATGTCAATGCAGATGAAAACGATGAAGACATGTAGTTCACTGCGTCAAGCCCACATCAGACATATATAAAAAAAGATACTAATAAGTTATGCTTTCTATAGGATATCCTTACCGGCGATGAGATTATCTCCGACGCCTTCAACCTCAAGGAGGTCGACAAGGTTCTCTTTGAGGTTGACTGCCGGAATATCACGGTAGGGGACGACAACTTCCAGCTCGAGGGTGCCAATCCCTCCGCTGAGGGTGAAGACGACGACGCTGGTGGTGCCAGCAACGCGGTGCAGGTCCTCGACATTAAGCACAACTTCCGTCTCAATGATTACCCGAAGCTCACGAAGGACGAATACAAGAAGGCTATTAAGGGTAAGACTATAATATCATCCCATGCCATGATAGAG
Source organism: Aspergillus sergii (assembly GCA_009193525.1). Taxonomy (NCBI): domain Eukaryota; kingdom Fungi; phylum Ascomycota; class Eurotiomycetes; order Eurotiales; family Aspergillaceae; genus Aspergillus; species Aspergillus sergii. The sequence goes on from ML741772.1 coordinate 325,351, forward strand.
AATGAAGATTAACATACTCTCCAGGCTACATTGGCAAGGTCAATAAAAAGCTCGTGGAGAAGAATGCCCCCGCGGAGACTATTCAGGAGTTCAAGGACAATGCCTTAACCGGCCTCAAGAGGATCCTTGCCAACTACAATGACTACGATGTTTTAGTCGGTGAAAGCTTTGGAGCCGATGCTATGTATGTTCAACCCTCGTCTCTTTCTGGGACATGCTCTTTGAGAACGCACTAACATTTTCACAGGCACATCCTCATTAACTACCGCGATGACGGTGTCACCCCCTACGCCACTTTCTGGAAGCACGGTCTTGAGGAGTACAAGGTCTAGATTTATCTACAGTTTGCTGTGAATAATGTCCTGAATGAAAGAAGGAAGGTGCTGGATAACGCGAACATCCTAATTCAGACAGAGCAAATGGGATTGTGAAAACTCTTCGAGGTGCCCCTCAGTCTCACGCCCTAGTCATCTACTATAGCTCCCTCTATCGCTTACTCGGTATCCTGCTTGATATCAGTCACGCCTCATGAATCCCAAAGCTGTTATGTTTCTCTGCATTATCATGCGTCCTACACAAGGATATCAAAACTTATATATATCACTGGCTTCCCTCCGCCATTGCATCCAGAATCAGGACGGGTAAAAGAAGAATATCACACCCAAGCCCTGTTCTTCAGGACTACCTGTTTCCACCTGCTTTCTCCTCTTAAGTAATCGTTCTACCCTGAGTATGCGTAGTATGTCGTAAACAGGAGTGTGGCTTCGTTCATGAAAACTATATACAAAAATAAACTAGGTATATGTACCGTAAAATACAAACAATCAGAGAAAATAAACGCCCTCTAAAACCCCCCAAAACAGGCTTGGTCTAAACAAACGAATCATCAACAGTATCCAACCCAATCGGGGCCAGGAATACTCCCCAATCCCGTTTCACTTCCCCCCAAACTACCACTCCGACTACCGCCAACAACCATGCCCCCACCAAGATCCCCAAACTCGAATCCAGCCACGGGATCCAGTTCCATGAGCTCGTCAGCGACGGGGAGGTGCTGGCCGAAGACCGCGTCCCATTGGTCCCAGTCGAAGTTCAGGTTCGGGTCCATCATGGAGGGGGGCGTTGGGCCGGCGGCCATGGAGTGTGCGCTAGGCGAGGCCAGGTCCATGAAAGATAAGGGAGGGGGTGGGGTTGAGGTGAAAGGGATGGCGGTGCTCAGTGGTGGGATGCGGTCAGGAGAAGGGATGGTGGAAGTAGGGGGAGGAGTTTCGACCGTCGCATTCGCCTTGGCTGCGGGTGATTGGGGAATCTGGCGAGTCGGTAGATTTGGGGGAGTGTCAGGGACGGAGGTTGGGGCAGAGGTTTGGGGTAGTTGGTATCGAAGGGGACTGGGTCGTAGAGTGGAGACGGGGTTGGGGAGCATGTGCGAGCGTGTCATGTTGTAGAACATCTTTGAGAAGTCTGCGAGCTGCTGTCGCGATGTCATTGTTGAAATTGATGGAGTCGGGGCTGTAGAGCCGCTATTGGCATAATAGGGATTGGAGGCACAGGGGTATTCGTCAGGCCCGGATGCTGCACCGGCTTGAATCTGTGCTTGCTCGGTCCATAGCTTATGTGGATCCAGACCGGCTTTCTGCCACGCTTTCTGCCGTAGTCTGCGAATCATATCCCATGCCTCGCGGCCGCCATCTTTCAGCGGCCGTTGGGCTGAGATGCCGTCCTCGCCGCCGACAACACCGCCATCTGGTCCGGTGAGTGAGAAGATCTTGTCGATAAATGCCCTCGACTTAGGCGCCTCGGGGCTATAAGGCCGTTCGTAAAGATCGATGAGCATGATCATGGCGGCATGCATTGGCTGATGATTACCCGGCCAGCTCCATTGGAAGGGTTGAAAGTCAGGGTCGGTGGCAAGGGATATGAATTTCTCCATGAAGCCGTGGCAGTGGCGGAGAGCGCTATTTCAGAGTCAGAACAGGAAAACCTTGTGGCTTAATAGCATCAGTTGATCACACCTGTGTCTTGCCGCTGGCCAAATACGACTCTTGGCGTTCTTAAGGAATGGTTGGTAGGCGACACAGAATGCCTCATAATACATTAGAAACGGCTCCTCGAATGTCAATGTTAGGGACACTCACCTTATCAATGAATAGAGAGAGCAGTATCCTTGCCCATTTATGAAAAGATACGAGAACAGGAGAGTGGTATTGTTCTGTACAACGACCAGGCCCTTCTCCGGGAAGTTCCATGTCGCTAGTTCTCATCTCTACCGGAGAGACTGAAAACGAAAGTGATCTGTTATTAGCGCTGGAAGACAGCTGATAGTTTTCGATTTCTGGGATTCGGTTGATTATAGAATTAAGTTTGAGTTGCAGGTCGAGGAGGTTTGACCTGAGCTCCTCCATGTCCCTGCGTGTCACGGGTTTCGTGCCCAGTTGAATCTTCAATATCCGACGGACAGCGCCTATGAGTGTCCACGTTAATACTAACGATCATAACGCAATAGCGGGATGAACTTACGGGCCATGACATATTTGCCTCTAGCTGATAAATAATACACGTTGACCATAGATGGTCCACCGCATAAAGTTGGATCATCAGGATTGTCGGGTGGCCGCATACCAGATGCCACCAGTTCCTCGTACTTTTCGGCCTCAGGTGTCCCTAGAAGTGTGTCTTTGACTTCGCTGGCGTCACGGACATCCCAGAAGTTCTCATCGCTGACCAAGGGAGGCAGCCCGCTAGACATAGCAACAACGCCATCCATATGCACGATATGCCACCATATCCGCCGCCGATACTCGGCTTCATAGGGTTTAATCCCGAATTTAGCAGGATCTCGATGCAGGCCCATCGTCTGTGCTACTCTCATAGCCAGACTAATGAACAAGCTGCTGGTTAACGGTTCTTCTTCCTTTGAAAGTATCGTTTGCACCAGGAGATACGCAGCCAAACCCTGTAGCGAAGGGCTCCTCGGAAACGATATCTTCGTCAGCCACCGCGTAACTTCGTCGTTGAAGGTTTTAGAAAGTGCGGATCGCGAAGAGACATTGAACTCAGCCTTGATGGTCCGGATCGATATGGTGACCGAACCACCGTACCAAATAGCGTAAAGAAGAGGAATAAACGAGGGGTCCGGGCAAGGATCTCCAGAGTAGCTGCTGTAATCGTACCAGTCCCAGAAGGAGTTGTATAGCTTTAAGATTGTTGGTGGATGGATCACTGGACTGATAGCATGTATTCCAGACATAAAGCCTTTGTACAGAATATGACTCTGTCGTTTCGTCGGCACATGATCAAGCATTTCTGGTTCGACATGCTTCTCTTTCACTGATGGGGAATCACCCGTAGGGAAAAGCACCGACTTCTGGAATTCTTCACCACCAGATACTCGATCCCGTCCGACTCCACCAGGGCTATCAATCGATGTCTTCCACGGACTACCTGTTGTTTTCGCCATCGTATCCGTCATATTATCATCAACAGAGCTTTCGTTAGCCGTAGTATCTTGATGTGAGCGACTCTGATACTTGAGTAGTTGATTGAGCTCATTGATCTGCGACTGTGAGCATGTATAATACGAAGTATTGAGGTATAGCTTGTATCATACCTCATGTGATATATAAGCCCAGTAGGTTGTCCCAACATATCTAACAATCAGTCAGCTTTACCTATTCGCAAGTAAAGAACGTGTGACGTACCTCGACCTACCCCCATCCTCCAAGCTCAGATGACCCAGGTTCAAACTACCAATCGGATCCACCAAGTCTGTAGCAAGACCAGCAGGAATTGGAAACTCATCATTCGAATCCGTGCGACGGGGGCTATCTGGACGAGACGCGCCCGCGCTCTTCACAGGCGCGCCATTCCCCGGTCGAGCTTCACCCTTCCCAACTTCAACATTGACATTCTGAGCCAGTAAAAGCCGTTGTTCCGCATCCAAAGGTCCATTGGTCTTGCTGAGCCGCTCAATCATCGACGTGAGTTTATCCAACCGCGCTTCGATCGCCTGCGACCCGTACTTCTGCTCAGGAGACCCAGTCTGCCTCAGATGCCCGTAGAGCGAACCAATATCGTCGATATCCTCATCCAGCGGTCGCGAGGATTCCCTCCGTCGCTTGACACCGTGCCCACCTGGTGTTTGACCGTTGCGCGACCCGGTGTCTTTCTGCGGCGCAGCATCGTAGATACATTCGGTTCCGTTCTTCACGCAATTTCCGCAGATAGGATGCACCTAGTAGCCGTTCAGCACATTTTGTCTCGCTGTAAATCTCATCAAGAAGGATGACATACCTTGTCGCATTTCACCTTCCGCCTCCGGCAAGTATGGCAGCTGTAGCTGGCGCGGTTTCGGGTAATTTGACGAGCTCCGGCCTTTGCCGTCGAGGACCGGGACGCAGTCGACTGTGGGGTAGATACTGGCGCGGAGGCGTGATTCAGCTGGGACTGGGCCGTCGCACCCAGGTTCGAAGGCCCATGGCCGGGCGAAGTGCTCGTTGGGCTCGTGTCCATAATCCCTTAATCGGAGTGGCGGGGTTCTTCAAGCGTCAACGGGACCGCACAGTGGATTCATCGGGAACAGCGCAAGCGTGACAACGAGTCAAACCATAGGCGCGAAGGAGTAGAAATGGCCGAAGTCAATACTGGAGCATTCAACTTTCCAAAAACAAGTGTTTTGTAGGGATGATGATGGCCGAGGCTGATTTATGTCTGGGGTAAAGTCCGCGTTATCAGCGACGATCAATTTGAATTCCGATGGCCAATCATATGAGGCTTATACGGAATTCGGCGACGGCCAGACCATCAATTCCATATTGACTCAAAGCACGACATTGAGGGGAATTTGGGTAGTTTAATTCTATGAAAGTTTATTGTTTACCTCAATATCCTCTGGTAGAATCTAAATAGCGTCGGTTATTGCCTGCATGATATGAGTCACATATCTGGGTATATCAAACGGCTATGCATCTATGGCTTAAGGTCGCAAGAGCGTTTCAGCATCTCACACTGCAACTATTCACTCTGGACCGCGCTAATACCAGACAGACGGTGGTCGGCTGAATGCGCTTCGCAATACCACTTTTGATTTCAACTTGGTATCAGAGAAGAGCATCGAAGCCCTCTATAGGTGTAAACAAACGCCTTACGCCCGTACAATGCAGCCAAAAACGTGTACACAATATGGACAGGTAGACAATCGTAATAACTCCATATGACAGGCCACCTTAGGCCTTCCCCTTCTTCTTGTCCTTCTTTTTCTTCTCCTTCTCGCCACTGCCTCCGGAGGGTTCTCCTCCCATCATCGCCGCCAGCCCGGGCATTCCAGGGATCTGAGGCATTCCCGGCATACCCTGCATGTTCTGCATCTCGGACATAGCATCCTTGAGCGGGTTATCACTGACACCACCACCGCTGTAGGCCGGTGAGTGGATTGGAAGAATTGTGCCGATCTTCCATCCGCGGGGAGCAGGAGGGGCTGGGGGAAGCTTTTCTGGCATTGGAAGTCCGCTGATTCTCAGACGGTAAGGCGATTTCTCGGTTGTTGGGTGAGCTTTAAGATACTGGGCCACAAGGATATAAAGGTGGTGCTCTGAAGACAAATTAGCAATATATCCTAGGGCAGCATCGGACGTTCCCCAGATATAGGCATGTAGAATAAAATAAAAGGATGCAAAGCGGGAGAATAAAAGAAAACGCACTATTCTTAATCTGTGGGTTTGCCAGTTTCCCATCCTCGTCCTTCAACAACACCCGCACCCGACCTGGGTTCGCCCAATCCTTCGGGTGCAGTTTCTCAGGCTCGAATCCGACTTGCAGCCCCAGCATCTGTGCAGCATCGACAATGTCTCGAGCCAATGGGTTCTCCACAGCCAGCTCTGCGCCGACCTTCCGGCCCTCTGCGCGGGTTCGCGACTTGTCGAAGTATACGGGATACAGACACTGGTAGTGTTTCGGGATTTCGCGACGAGGTTCAGGGGCTGGCCTCGTTGGTATCGACGAGGCACCTTGAGGAGAGATACCTGCAGCGGAGAGGAGGGATTCATTGGTGAAGTTGGAGGGCGTGGAGTCGGAGGGGAAAACCTCATCTGGATCGGAGTCGTACACCTCCTCTACTTGTGCGTGTCGTGACATGGCGATTTCAATCGATGAAGAGTATACGGAAACGAAGGTTTAAGGGGGGAAACGGATTGAATTTGGCGAGTAGAGGGTGGGTTGGGGTAACTGTCAGCCTATGTTGGCCTTTCTGTGCGGAATGGAGTTTTAGTGGCTCCAGTGCGGAGCGGAGAGTTTCCACCGCCCACACTCGCGATAAGAGCTGTTCAGGTACACCATCAACTGGACTTTTGTAAATAGTTCTTGCTTAAAATGAAGAGAGAGATAAAAAAGAATATACATAATGAGGTTCCTATTTGCTGTAGTATTTCTTCAATCAAACCTTTTCTATTGGTATGCACTATCTAAAGCGTTCTATTAAGAATGTAAAGTTCTCGTAGCTATCATGGTCTATAAAACATATATAACCGAGTAACAGTATGACTTGCAGTCACAAATACTACGAACGAATTGTACTTTATGATGATAAAGAAGTACCTTTGATTAATTTAGAAGGCGAACTACTTAATGCTTCTATGTTGACAACGTTTGATTTCCAAAAGGAGAAGGAGAATGGAGGGATAGTGCACTCGATGCATAGAAGCACTGATAGGTCTATCCACCAGTAATACTTGAGATGTAATACTACTCATTGAAGTTGATAGTGTAACAAACCTAACATCATAATCTAGCACCTATTTACTGCCTGAAACATCAATGATGTTTGCCCTAAGTAGAGCTAGCCTTAATCAAGTATACGTCCGTACCCCCAATCAGCCGAATGCACTTGTCTGCACCAAATTTGGAAGCGTGCATAATCAGCTGTGACTCAATGATTGCCAAATCGTAACGATATCATGCGAGTATCTTCGTATAGTGCCACCGATTAGTCGGGCCGTCGGTGGGTGCGGCCAACCATCCGCTCGGGATCTCGATCGGCATGCCGACCCCCGCCCTACCCCACAAATTAATAAGTTCTAGATAAGGCCAGAAGGAGAGTGTACTGAGGATATAAATGCTGGTGTGATTCCTCCGTATGAGTAGAAACTAGACTTGGCCTCACATTATTATATTTCTTGATCGTCAATCCTAGTATTCCTCAATTCTTGACCAATTGCTTTGTTCCAGTTACCATCCCCAGTCATCAACCAATATATTCAACCATGTCCAAAGAACTGAACAATAGCGCCGTCCTTCATCGTGATACCCGCTTCCTCCCCAGGAAAGCGATCGGCGGCAAGGGCATCTACATTTTTCTCGAAGATGGCACCAAGTTCCTCGACTCGACCGGTGGCGCAGCCGTATCCTGCCTCGGCCACGGTCATGAAAAAGTCAAGCAAGCCATCATTGATCAAACCAATATGATATCATATTGCCATACGGCGTTCTTTGGTACCGGAGTATCTGAAGAACTAGCTCAATTTCTTGTCGATTCAACAGGCGGCAAACTGTCGAAGGTGTATATGATTAGTTCTGGTATGTCTTGATCTCCAATGCTCAGATATGATACTAACATACCTCTACCAGGCTCCGAAGCAGTTGAAGCGGCATTGAAGTTGGCTCGACAGTATTTCCTTGAGCTCCCCACACCCCAACCTCAACGCACCCGGTTCATCGCCAGAAAGCCCTCTTATCATGGCATCACCTTGGGCGCTTTAGCGGCGGGAGGGCACGTCCTTCGACGACAACCCTTTGAGCCATTGCTTCCCCAAAATATCTCCCATGTATCCCCTTGTTACCCTTACCGAGGTAAGGAGAATGGCGAAACAGATGCGGACTACGTTGCTCGACTCGCTGCAGAGCTAGACGCCGAATTCCAACGTGTTGGACCGGAGAACGTCTGTGCTTTTGTTGCGGAGCCGGTTGTTGGAGCTGTGAGTACTACACCCCTACCCTACAGCTATACTTCTCCATATAACAGCGGACCTAATCCTCGGATATTCACAGGCTTTGGGCGCCGTCCCCGCCGTTCCCGGCTACTTCAAAGCCATGAAAGCAGTGTGTGAGAGATACGGAGCGCTTCTCATTCTCGACGAAGTAATGAGCGGGATGGGTCGCTGCGGAACGCTACACGCATGGGAACAGGAAGACGTAGTCCCTGACCTCCAGACCATTGGCAAAGGCCTTGGAGGTGGATATGCTCCCGTATCTGGTCTTCTGATCGGAGAGAAGATCGTGCAGACGTTAGATAAAGGCACAGGCGTTTTCCGTCACGGGCAGACGTACCAGGGCCATCCGATATCGTGTGCTGCTGCGCTGGCTGTGCAGAAAGTCATCCAAGAAGAGAACTTACTAGAGAATATACGGAATATGGGGATTTACTTGGAAACCCAGCTTAAAGGTCAGTTGGGAGATCACCCGTATGTGGGCGATATTCGCGGGAAGGGGCTATTTTGGGGGGTAAGTTTAACATACCTTGAGAACTGTGCGGGTTATTTGGTTTAGGAAGACTAACGGATGGGCACTACAGATTGAGTTCGTCAAGGACAAATCCACTAAGGAGCCCTTTGATCCTGAGATGGGAGTAGCGGTTCATATCCAGGAAACTGGTCTGGATCCGACGTACGGAATCTCGTTGTATGCAGCTGCAGGGTGTGTGGATGGAACGCGAGGAGACCATGTTCTCCTTGCACCTCCATATAATGTAACAAAGGATGAGATCGATCTTATTGTGGAAACTACTGCTAGAGTTCTGGACCATGTTTTCACTAAGGTGGTGCAGGTTTGAGTGACTGGCATGGTTATTCAAGGTGTAAATGACTGCAGCGAAGTCAATGTATACAAGGATGGTTCCGGTAATATGAGCTTGTGCCGATTTGTAGTATATGTAATGAATGTAGAACGCTCGCCAAGTCAAACCAACCCGAACACTCAGCTGGGCATTCACTATATTGAGCTGTGGAACATCCAAGTAATCTATAATACACAACATACAATTGTCACATTAGGCAGTTGCATCAATCTCAGCGCCATTGGAAGCAAGTACTTCTTTCAGCTTCTCCTTGGTTTCACCGTTTGTGACATTGGCAGGCGGAGGGCCCTCAGCCCACATGCTAGCAACTGTTTCCACCGCACGTTCGATGACCACTCGAACCCTGTCTCTCATCACCGGATTGGCACACTCAACTTCAAGATCCTCGAGCCATACCCGCGCAATGTGCTTGTCGACTCTGATCTCAATTCCGGGGACCGGAATTCCCAGAGCGTGGAGTCGCGCAAGTTCAGCGGCTTCCAGTTCAGCTAGACTTTCGTCGTCTTCCTCTTCTTCTTTGGGAGTCTTCTCCGCAGCACTCAATTGCGCCGACGTTTCGTTCTTCGCTGCCCCGTTGGTAAGTTGAGTAGTGGGTAGTCGCGGACGCTCAATGGGTGATATGTCCGATCCGAACTGTGCCTCAAGCATCATGAGAAGGCGTGTGAAACGTTCTTCAGGACCTAGCTGTGAATGAGGGTTAGGAAGTTCGAAAGTGTCGTGATGGTGGTGGTGATGGTGCTTTTGCTTGGCGGATTCTGTAAAGGTAGTGTCAGTAACTAAAAGTGGTCGTCTATATGGTGTGAGGTGTGTGACATACGCTTCACAGATGCAGGACTGCTTTCGACAGTGAGCAGAACTGCCATGACAGCATCAGCAACCCCATCATTCATCATGTTTCCTTCCCACTCGAGCTCGACCTCACGAGTACGAGGGAAATAGCGAATGACTACACAACCCATGACAAGATAGGCCTGTTCATTTTCGATAGGAATTTCTTCATCGGCAGCTTCCTCCTTGAGTTTGAATATTTCCTTCGAACTCTTCTCCTCCACAAGCTCCTCCTTGACGTCGGTTTTCGGACCAATCTCCTCGATAGCACCGAAAGTGCCCTCGAGCGCCCATTTGATCAGGTCCATACTCGCCGAGCTGAGGGTTATATGTTGCTTGCAAGTGATAGTTGTCGTAGTTAGACCGGCATATTCGCGTAGATCATCGGGTGCCATCAATGATAGGTTGAAACCGTTTTGAACGAGAACACCGGCCATGAGGTGGCCATCGTCTTGCTCCGAAGGAGGCGCGATTTGGGCCAGCTTTCCGACAACTTTCGCGATTTTGTCCTTCTTGAAAGGGATGCGGACTTCTTCACAGTTTGCTGGTGTATATACCTTGACCTTTACAGTCTTCTCCGCATTAAGACTGAGAAGCTTGGATTTCAGTCGCATCATCTGATGTTTTTCGCCATGAACAAGGATCTGGGATACGGTCAGGGATCTGGTTCAAGGGTATAATGGTCAAGGAACATACCACAACAGGAGCAGAAACTTCTTCAATGAAGTTGCGATTTTCAACGCCATCAACATGAGCTGCGAAACTGATTTCATCCACAGTGCACCTCCTTGGAATCATAACTTTCTGTTCTTCACCATTGCCGCCCCTTCTTGCCAGCCCAGACGCTGCTCTTGACATAACGGCTGGAATTTGCTCGGGCTCATTAAGTAGCTGCTTGGCCATTGTACCCTCAACACTGTAACCGGTCATAACAACACCGTTGCGCTCATTTGGGGCCCAACGCTCAAGGAGTTCTCTGCTTGTACCAGTTTGTAGCATACCCGGGGAAGCTAGCATCACACAACCCCCTACATCATCGAAACGCTCCAGGCTTCGCAAACTCCTAACGAACCTGAAGTCCCAGGGCCCAGCGCTGATACTCTTATCACCGCTAGCTTCCGCCTCCGCCATACGCTGCCGAAAGAGTCGCTTGATATTGTCATTCATTGCGCCGATATATGTCTGATACACAACCATGCATCTCCGGGCCGTATTTCCTATGTAGTAAATAGGCACTTTCTGCAGTTCAGGATGCTTCTCCCAGTATTCATCAAGAATAAGTAGCAATTCTTGGGCACGACCAAGAGCGAAAACAGGCATTAGGACTCTACCACCGCGGTTCAAGACCCCAGTGATTGACTTCATAAGAGCAGCTTCTCGTTCCAAACGAGGTGGGTTGGATGAGATTCCAAATGTCGACTCCGTGATAAGTACATCGATCTTTATCCCTTTTGGCACTTCGGCCGGAATCAAGTGTCGGTCCTCTTCACGTGAGTAATCCCCAGTAAAGAGAATATTCAAACCAGCTATTGAAATCAAGAACATAGCGGCACCAAGGACATGGCCGGCAGGGAAAGGAGTAATACGGATGCTATTGATTGTGTGCGTCGTATTGAAATCGATGGTTTCAATCAGAGGAAGTGTAGACAGGTGGTCATGTTCGGTATAAAGAGTGGTACGTTGATCGGACGAAGATGCTGTGTTGCTGACCCGTACATTGTCCTGAATGAGCCATTTGTAGATAGCCTTGGTCGCATGCGTCATAAAGACACGGCCTTTGAAGTTCGTTTTGCTGAGAACATAAGGGAGAGCGGAAGAATGATCAACGTGAAAACTAAGTAGGAATCTATCAGCCACCTGCTTGACCTAGGATATCCAGAAAAGGCTATGGACACCGAGCCAAGAACGCCAAAGCGATGCACAGATACAGAGATACATTCGGAGCACAGGATAAATAGCTAGTATAATTTGTATTGTGTTTCTCGTATACATGGGAAGAAATAAGCTCTGCATCGAGGAGAACTAGACTTCCACTGAAAACAGATTTATCCAGAATCAAGCTCCCGAAGACCGAAGGAACCTTATGGCAAGCGGGAATGGCTATGGACCACGATGGACTTCGCGAATACAAAGGAGAGGAGTATTTTACATACTGGCTAATCAAAAGGATATCCACTGTGCTCAAGTCGAATTCGTCGAAGAACGGAAGAGCAGAGAATCCCTCTTTTGCAGGATGCATACCGGCGTCAAGCTGTAAGGAAGGGATCGGTCAGCCTTAACTACCCATGAAAGATGCCCATGTAGCTACACACCATCACTGTTTTCCCCTTATACTGAATAATGTGACATGATCGGCCAACCTCGTTCCCTCCACCTAGACAGTAGAACCCCAGCTCGTCTGACGGATCGACAGGCTCATCGTCGACCGAGGCATTCAAAGCCGATGCTTTTCGTTTTGTCGCCATGATGCACTGTATTTAGCAAGTTTTGTTAAGACAATTCATCTATCTTTTGCGTCACAGTGGCCCTTCCGAGGATAAAGCGCAATGCTAGCGCAAAGATGGACTAAGGAGCTATCCCTCTCATGTAACACTTAATATGTCGGGAGTAGATCAGCCATGGCAGGCGTGTAGAATAATAGAGCAAAAGTCTATGATCTGAATGGTAGCGGTGAATGAGAATTCCCCGACTGATGCCTTGCGCAACTCTGCCAATCTGTGTGGATCTCAAAGAGCATCAATGGAAGTAACAGTTGGAACAAAAGAAACGCGCTTCCGCCGCCCAACTTTACCTAATTTACACGTGACCCCAGCGGGATCCGCAAATCTTGTCAAAGGAAAAGCTCCCTTTCCATCTGCGAACAACACGGTTAGACCCGGTCTATTCACGACGCACGCATCTATTCTTCTGTGAGGGTACATTTGTTAGATTTATTTGACGACTCTATGTTGGACGCTATTTCCTGAAATGGTTACAGTTAGTGGTGGTGGCGGTTCGAGCAATCCGCTCAGTTTCGACTTTCGCGCGGCCGTGGCCTTTGCATCTCGATAGACGTGACCGAATCTACAAACGATATCCTATACGAAGTTATCACCTCAAAACCGAGAAACACGAGTCACCATGGCGCAAACACAACCGCAACAGTTCTCTCAATCTTTCTCCCCACCGGGGTCCTCCCCCTCTCCGGGGGCAGCTTCCCCGGTGAATGGTGGCGTCCCTCCAGTCAAGCAACAACACCTCTCACCTCTCCCGCAATCACCTTACGCCTCACCGAGCTTTGGAACGTTACAACTACCTCAGAACCAACCGATACCTGTAAATGGAGCGAATTTGAACGGTGCGGGTCAACAACCACCACAAACACCCGCTCCCCCACCTGCAGGCACAATGGGGCCACCTTCTCGACCAGTAGAGAAAGCGACAGATGCCGCAGAGCTTACAGATGTCCTGGCTTCATCTGGTATTGATGTTAGAGAGGAGGAGGCGTTTCTTACCAGCAGTTACTCAGCTCCGGGGACCCAGGCACAGCAGCCTCAAAGACCTCAACAACCTCTCCCACAACAGCAGCCACAACCTCCGCTGAATACATCCTTTACATCACAAGCTTCAACAGTATCAACACAACCTAGCTTCACAGAACCCTCACCATACAAACCGCCAGCAACTCAGGAGTCATTCTATTCTGAGCCACCAGCAGCAGCCCCTGCTCCGTTTAAAGATCCCAATGAACCAACGCGAGAGGATACTGAAGCAGCTAGACGTGCCCAGTACCACCTGCAAGAACCATTCTTATTGACGAAAGTTTTGGAGCAAAAATTGCAACGACGTGGCTTTGAGCTTGGGGTTCGTATACCGGCCGAAGGCCTGTTTCATCCGGTACCAGGCCGTCCGCAACCGATCGAAGTTACCGGGCCCGACGGATCATCTGTTGTACGTACTGGGCAGACCATCTTAAATCAGGAAGGGGCACCCCTGGTGGACATACTGAACTTGCTGTCAATCTCTTGCGAAGAGCGATTGCGGGGCGTCATTGACTACTCTTCTACGCTCGCACGAAGCCGGCGTGCCCACTCACATGGAGTTGTACCTGTTGAATTCAAGGACATGGCTGTTTCGGCTGGTGTGCCCAACGGGGCAGGTGACAAAACACCACTCAAACGTGTGTTGGACTCTTGACAGATAGACTTCTCTGACATTGGCTAACAAAACATAGGACCCCATTCAGCGACCGAGCAGCCTACAGCCAAATCATTAGCTGAGAAGTATCGTGCGCTTATGGAAAGAGACAATTCCAGCGAAGAAAGCCGAGCTGCCAAACGCGCCAAGCGCAGTGCGAACGCTATTCTAGGCGAAGGCGGACCGGTGAGGGCCGAATCCGTAGATATTCCTGGCTCCGGGGCCTCTACACCGGTCCCAGAAAAAGCGCCGAGCATCGATAAGAAGGGAATATCTAAGAAAGAGGCTAAAAAGCTCATGGATGCGAAGGCAAGCGAGGCCCAGCAACACCAGCAGTCTGTGGAAACCGCACGACTCGCCACCAATAGCATGCTCTCGGGCCGTATGTTTGGAACCAAAAAGTCCTACTCGTGGTTAAATCGGGGAGCAGCAGCCACCAGCAGTGGCTTTTCTACACCATCACGTGTCAGTACCGCGACCCCAAGCGGGACGAGTTCTGATAAGCCTGGACGTGAACCAGCCGTCGTGCCCGCGAAGCGACTGGGATTGTGGCGGGAGGACAAAGACAAGGGCTCGGGGGTTCAGGTCCGAGACATCTTATTCATGCTCGAACTGGATGGCAGAGGCTCCCGACACGTGCAGAAAGCGTATTCGAAGGATCTAAAGGAAGACCGAATAGACTGAACGGGCCTTCCTCATGTCCGATATGAAATGAACCGTTGATGCTAGTTTCGCTGCATTCTCGACTTAGCATTTGATCTTTCTTGTCTTTCGAGGTCCGCACAGTTACTGCGCAGGACCGTGGTCTCTGGCGTTGCGGTCGGTATATTCTCGTTTTGCTCGACACCTCCGCCTCGGGTGTCTCACGCTTGTTCTTGTATTTTTCTCCGTGCATTTTCTTCCTCGAGGCTGGAGTGGAGTCACTGCATATGTGTGCCGTTTCTTTTTCTATGGCCTTCTACTACTACTACTATTATTTTCACGAGTACTCGATTTAATTGGGGTGGGATCCTTTTTTGCAGAGGCCGCTGCAGGATACAATCACCTTGCTTCTTATACCCTTTGTGACGGTAAGGGGAACAAATTATAAAAATCAGATAACCTGATGAATGTAAACTTTGTCTGATTTTTCCCACCCGATCGCCCGGTACTTGTAGAGGAGAAATAATTGCACGGTAGAGATAGAACTGCGTACGGCGTGAGAATATACATACGCAGGTCACGTTCCCGGGTTCCATCCATTTTTCAAGTCTCGACTGTACTGGGGTTAGGGCCGGACGTGAACATATTGCGGGAACCTCTACGCACCAGACACGCAAGCAGAAGATCCCATGCGTAGATCGCATCGTCATCACATTAGCACCCACATTACCCTTTCACTGCCACGGGAGATACATCAATTAATATCACAAGAGCAAATGCTGAGGGATCCCCGAAGATTTTACTTCGATTAAACCTTGTGATGGTGACCGTACCGGATTTAAGTGTCAAAAAGACTGAAATTGAGGTTGAGTGGATGAACAAGATGACATCAGTTCGCAGCGAGCCAAGGGAACCTGACCGAAAAAAAGCGGAGGGGCTCCATCCAATCCCGTCCAATCATTCGCCCCAGCGGCGCCATCACCCGGATGGGACTAGCGTTGTATGTATGTAAGTATGTACTAAATGTATGTAAGTGCCGGGGGAAGAAAAAATAAAAAAAAGGAAGTTAGTGAGTTCCTCCGAGTATGTATGTACCTACTTTAGGGGGGTTAATTTACGTACTTCTGCGAGGTAATTAATAAAGTAAAACTGTGTTTCAGTACAAGAAGCGGTTGCTCCGGTCGACTAAAACGCCTTCTACACACAGGGCTTTTCCCACCGTCGCCACAATCGTTTACCAACCAACATCAGATCGACATTGCATTTTAGCTAGGAAAGGGAAAACACTTAGAAGCTGGTATTACCCCTAATTGTGATATCTAGTGGCATTTGGAGTTTTTAAATTATCTGAAGAATGTTTCTGCATCCGGGGAGGAAAGGAGATTCCAAAAAGAAAATTAGAAATTAAAAATGAGGAGTCTGATGGACCTGCTCTGGGGACGGCGGTATTTAGTATGATTTCTTACCTATGGGACGATTAAGGCTAGACTCCCGGCGCTATTCATCACTGCCAGGGTTGCCCCGGGCGCTGCACTTCGATGAGCCTTGCGATCTGCGGGTGAGTCCCATGGCTGTGTGTGCGATGGTTAAATGTCGGTTGTTGTGTCGTTTAGGGGCCATATCTGGCACATTCTTCTCTCGGTATTACTGACTACTACGTATATCCTCTTTGTATGCCTGTACTGTATTACTTCGTCGTCCTAGTATAACTGAATATAGGACAACAACCCTAAAACACGAAGAGATCACAGATACGTCCTGGCCTGTGTCTTGCACGATCTGAATCTGCTATTAATTAATTAGATTAATTACCTTAAGACTGAATGGCGGTCCACACCCTGAAGGAGTTGCTGTCGTTGGAAAAGCGCTGGTGCGTGTCATGACCGAGCACCAATGCCTCCTCACGAGTTGCCCATTAATTAATTCAATTGGCATTTGCCAAAACATCCTCGCCGTCCGTGTGTCGTTGTTTCGGGGGATTTTCCTCAATGCAATCAATATCGGTCTTTTGATCCTTTTTACAAGAATTATTCCTCTTCTTCCATATCATATAATCATTATTATTATGAGTAGGTGCATAATACCTTTTACATGATCCTCTTCTTTTTTTGTATTGTTCTAGTCTCTCTCCTTTATTTATTATTATTTTTCTTTTGTCCAAGATAAAATACATGATCGTTTTTTCTATCCTATTGATCCGTTTCGCCTCAGCAGCAGCCTCACATTCTCCTCTCGATTCCCCTTCCACTCCGCCCAGGTAATAATTTCATGCTAAAGGATATCACCTGTTCTCTTCTCCCCTGCCTGGTTTTTACGTACCGAAACCGATGCCAATGGTACAGCCCATTGTCCAAGCGAAGCAAATCAGACAAACGTGAATCCTACCGTTCCCTCCATCCATTTTATTCTATTCCCATATTTTCCCCATTTCCTACTAGTTAGTATTTACCTCAGAAGGCTTCGCTGCTCCGACCGCCTCTCAGTCATCATCCCCACGCCTCTCAACCGCTTCCCTTCCTACGAATCTCGCTCCCTCCCTCTCCCATCTCCTCTCATTCTCTCTCGTCCTCATCGCCTCTCTGGCTATATTTCCTGAGACGACTTCTGCTTCACTGCCAATTATTTTCCTTGCGTTATTTGTGTTGCCAACCGGATTCGCCGTCTATCAATCGACTGGGAGCATTACGAGAAACTCCGGGTTTCCGACCTGGTGTTTCGAGTCCCCTGTCTTTTCACCACCCCCCAAAAGTAGATTACGACGGTCTACTGCGATCCGACGGGGTTAGACCTCCTCTACCCTTCATAATTCTTCCCTGGTGCCTCGCCAGCATCCGCCGCTCCGACGACCGGTTGGATTTCTCTCCTCACCATGTCGACTCCCTCCACCGCCACTGCGACACACCCTACGCATCATCAGCAGCACTACGGATACCCTCACCACCCGCCCTACCAACCGAACCCTCCCTATCCGACCACGTCCGCCGCGGCCACCTCTCGCCTTGCCACCACATATCCCTACGCCGTCAACCCGGCAACCGCCACCCTACCCTACACACAATCTCCAAAGATCGTCTCGGCGGCTCCCACGCCGACGACGACGACGACGACGACGGCGGCGGCAACTATGCCCCCAACTCACAATGGGGTCAGCGCTAGCGCGGCCCCAACCCAGACCGGAAGGAGGAAAAAGCCAGACTGGGGCGAGTTCTACAAGAATGGGATCCCGAAGGAGGTTATTGTCATCGATGATACTCCACCGCCGGAGCAGTCCAAGGGCTCCGCTCGCAACTTCGCGACGGCGTCCACTGTGACGGCCGCCTCCAACGGAAACCTGCCCCAGCCCGCGGGAAAGAAACGGCGCACCGGGGTCGAGTCAGCGTATGATGTGACATATTATGACCGTCCGTCGTTCTCGATCAATCCTCAGCATTATGGAGAGGATTCTTCCGCTGCCTCCATTTCAACGGATCGCACGACGTCTCTGCACACTACTGCACCTACTTCGCTTTCTCAGGGAAGCTCTGGTGCGAGCAACGGTGTTTACTACGAGGATGCTAATATTGGACAAAAACGGAAACGGGTCACCACCCGCAAATCTGCTCGGGATGAGCAGAAACGGCGAGAACTGGAGAACGCCGGTGATGCGTTTTTGAACTATATTCCACCTCCCAAGCCGATCATCAAGGCAAAGGATGTTCCAGTGCCCGTTGTTCGGGACGTAAGTGGCTCATACACCTTTTTGCATTGTTTTCCGAGTCGCAGGATTTTAACACGCTGTAGTACGCAAACCGAGGAGAAAAGTACGATGACGATGATGGGCATTATATTGTGACACCAGATACCCCATTAACAGACCGATGTGGGTAGCACCCGGTGACTGTATATACTCGCCTGACTGACACTTCATAGATTCGATCATAAAACTCCTTGGCCAGGGAACGTTTGGAAAAGTGGTTGAAGCGTTTGATAAGCATCGCAAGACCCGTGTTGCGGTCAAGATCATTCGTTCCATTCAGAAGTACCGTGACGCGTCGCGGATTGAGCTTCGAGTGCTGTCGACATTGGCTTCGAACGACAGGCAAAATCGAAACAAATGCATCCATCTACGCGATTGCTTTGATTATCGCAACCATATTTGCATTGTCACGGACTTGCTTGGGCAAAGTGTTTTTGATTTTCTGAAGGGAAACGGCTTCGTCCCCTTTCCCAGTAGCCAAATTCAGAACTTTGCTCGGCAGTTGTTCACCAGCGTGGCCTGTAAGTGCTTCTATCACCCAAATCATGGTAATTCGATACTGATATCACATAGTTTTGCACGATCTCAACCTTATTCACACCGACCTTAAGCCCGAAAATATCCTCCTTGTCAGTAATGCCTATCAAACCTTCACCTACAACCGCACGATCCCATCGTCGTCACACGCAATCTCCCGCAGCGCACGTCAAAGACGGGTTTTGTTGGACAGCGAGATTCGTCTGATTGATTTTGGATCCGCGACCTTCGATGACGAATATCACTCTTCCGTTGTTTCCACCAGACATTACCGGGCGCCAGAGATCATTCTGAACCTTGGCTGGAGCTTCCCTTGTGATATCTGGAGTATCGGCTGTATACTGGTCGAGTTCTTCACTGGAGACGCTCTTTTCCAGACCCATGACAATTTGGAACATCTTGCCATGATGGAGGCTGTCATAGGCGACCGGATCGATACTCGTCTTGTGCGACAAGTGATGCAAGGCGGACGGAGTGGAAGCCAGAACCAGTCGGCCAAGTATGTTACGTCACTCCCTTAGGTGTTGAATAAGTGCTAATCAATGTTAGGTACTTCATCCGCAACAAGCTTGATTATCCCAATGATGAAACCACTCGTGCCTCGCGGAAGTATGTGAGGGCTATGAAACAATTGACAGTATGTTATCAGTTACGCCGTTGAACTTCTGAGGTCGTTACTAAATGTAGCAGGATTTTATTCCCACCACCACCAAGTTCCACCGTTTATTCCTGGATCTGCTCCAACGCATTTTCGTTTATGACCCCAAGAACCGGATCACGGCCAAGGACGCTCTCAAGCACCCCTGGTTCAAAGAGTCCATCGTAGATGATGGCACTGAAGCTCTGCGGATTGGGGAGCAGTTGCAGCGCAACACCCAACGCCGCTAGACCAACACGTACCTTCGATGAATACCTTTTCGGCGAATCCTCGTCGTGTTGATCTCAAGGTGGCTATATGAACTGGTGCCTCGATGGCCAGCCAGTCTGTAATTTGCATGAGTACGGGTTTATAAGTTACGATAGATGGTTTATTCTTTTGGTTATATGCATCATCGGGATAGCAGCCATGCCCACGATGATCGATAATGCAGTGGAGACTGCCGACAGGTTGTCTCTGGGGCTCAAAATGGGATGCCCGCTGGAGAAATTGCCCGGATTTTCTAGCGGTTCTTCGAAAAAGCCATCGACATCTGAAGGAATCCAGCAACCGGAAGGGATGGGCAAAAGTGTAACGACGCCAGTATGGGTTCTTATCTATTTATTTATTACGGAGGACATGCTGTTTTTATTTTATTCACTTCTATTCGCACAACTAGGGGTCAGGATCTGGGGCTTGTGGGATATGGTCTTGTTTTTCTTCGTTTATATCTTCTCCGCATCGTCGATGTGCTTCATTCTTATCGGATTTTATTCATCGTCTTCTGGGGCGCTCTGGTGATATGATACAGGATTATATCTTGCATAGTTGTCTGGTATATTGCTCTTTTTTCATTGTTCATTCTCGCGGTAGTGCGTTTGACGGTCACTACGATCAGTGCCATCGGATCTTCGTCGGTGGACAGAATAGCCGAATGATTGCCTTCGCATGTTCTCCCTCGCCTGTCGGAGGGATTCTGATGGCTGCCTTTGTACTTATAGGACTATACGACCCCTATACGTTAACGACTGTTGACATGGTTTCTTTTCCATTCCCTTGTTAGGTTGACGCGATATCGGACATGATGCGATGATGATCAGCAAATCACGATATACTTCAGACGACACTACGATACGATCTAAGCACGATAGTCACGCTAGCGGCATAGACTACGGCCAAATACCCCTCATTATCGAACCCCTCATGTTATTTATTTATATACTCAGAATGATCCCATTGGCAGCCAAACCAACCTCTCTTTCAGCACATCATGGGCAGTAGTGAGACCAACACTGACCTCCCTTTCGCATTCCATGAGCTCACAATACCGCAATACCACTCGGCACTCATCCATAGACGAACGACATGCGTCGCAACAATCACAGCGTATATCACCCGGATACACCAGTACAATAGCACCCTGAAAGCGATTCTAGCGATCAACCCTAACGCCCTGCATGAAGCCTACCAGAAAGACCAAGAACTCGCGCGTTGCGTTGACAACACCGACACGGACAACCTTGAACTCACTCTCCGACCTCTACATGGTGTTCCAATAATCCTAAAAGACACCTATACGACTGCCTTTCTTCCCACTACATCTGGCGTTCGAGCTCTTCGCACCCTAATGACCGACACCTCATGCACAGTCGTGCAGAACCTCCTGAGCAATGGCGCCATCATCTTGGCCAAATCCAACCTGCACGAGTTCTCGCTGGAGGGAATCACACTCTCTTCACTTGGCGGCCAAACCCTGAACCCCTACGACCTCACCCGCACCCCTGGCGGCTCCTCCGGTGGTACGGCCGTCGCCCTGGCGGCTAACATGGGACTGGTAGGCTGTGGTGGCGACACAATGAACTCACTGCGGTCGCCAGCGTCTGCCTGCTCAGTGGTCGGCTTCCGGCCGACTCGAGGCCAGGTCTCCCGGAAAGGCATCGTTCCAGTTACAGAAACACAGGATGTAGCCGGGCCGATGGGTCGGACGGTAGGGGACGTGCGGATTCTCTTTGAAGCAATGAGAGGAGAAGATACGGGAGATCCCGCGACTCTGAATGCGCTACGACGTCAATCACCCAGTCATACACGTACGTCCAAGATAAAATTGGGCATCTTGAAAGACTACTTTAGCGACGGAAGTACGGCCGAAGGTTTAACGATCAACAAAGCCATCTATGACGCACTAACCAGGCTTGGGTCCAACTCACCATCCATTGACCTCGTTGAGATTCCTCATAAGCCCGACTGGGACGTCTTACTTCTCCGTACCAAAGCAGACACCCAAGCTTACGAGTTCCGCACCGTACTCGACGCTTTCCTCAACTCACAAACAGTAACCACACCGCACAGATCCTTGGCTGCTATCGCAGCAAGTGGCCTGTATAACTCCCAAGCCATGACAGCCGTGTTTGACCAGACACTCCAAGGCGGCGTGTTCACTCCCACAAGCCCCGAGTACTACTCCCGACTTGAGAGGATAGAATCTCTCAAGGAGTCAGTAGAGCGGTGCTTCCAGGAGCATGGACTCACGGCATTGGTGTATCCGCATCAGAGACAGCTTGTTGCAAGTGTGGGATGCACAGTTCAGCCAGGTAGAAATGGGATTTTGGCAGCGTTGACAGGGCGGCCAGCGATTTGCTTCCCTGGTATGTTGATCCCTATCCAAGGCGTCTACGTGGTGGATACCTGGATTGATACTAGACTGGCATGTGCTCATATTCTTACAGCAGGATTCAGCCCCGAGACGCCCTCCGCACCCCTGGGCATCCCCATCGGCATCGAACTGATGGGCCAACCCTGGAAAGACCAGGAACTGTTAGATCTCGCGCAAAAATTCGAATCCGTCCTCACAGCAAGAAAATCGCCCATTCTTCACCTAAACTAACCATATACATAACATCTACACAGGTACAGTATACATATATATAACCTTCGCAGACCGTCCCTCGACATGTGCATTTATCAATCACGAAACATATATTCAAACCAATACCTGAAAATCTAAATTCTTTCTCCCAAGCTCATCTACAAACTCCGCAACAAACCCAAACCCACACTTCCTCAGCACAGCCTGACTGCCCAAATTGTCCTCCGCAGTAGCAGCCCACAACCCATCCGCAACATTTACAGCCTCATCCCCTGTCCCCTGCCCCTCTAAAATCCGCTTAATCTCCCCAAAATGACTCAATACCCCCTTCGCAGCCTCAGTTGCATACCCCTTCCCCCAAGCACCAGCATGAAACCCATACCCTAACTCCCATCGTACCTGATTCGACCCCGCCGGACACAAAGGCGTCGCCAACCGCTTGATCCCAACCGTCCCGATCACCTTCGACTCAGGAAACGTAGTACTGGGCTGTAGTTCCCGAATAGCAAACATCATATTCGGCCGCTTTCTCTGGGAAATCGTAGTACCGTTATCATCAGACGCCGGAACGCAAGAAGCTAACATCCAATCCATCGTCTGAGAAATAGTCACATCAGGTGTCCCCTTCGACCTACTCCACCAGTTAGCATTAAACAAACACCATACTAAAAGATAACAGAATATATTCTCCATAAACTAAAACTAATATAACCAGCAAAAACGAAAACGAAAAAGAAAAATAGAATCTCACCCCCATTTCGCTACCTCCGGGTCCCGACGCATCTCAAAGACATCCTCCGCGTCGGAGAGGGCAAGCGGTCGGATGTCGAGGCGGGTAGTTTGGAAGGATATCATTTTTGGACAATTATGTATATCAAGTTTGTGGATTGGTATTCTGGATTGGATTGCAAGGTTTAAAGTATTGTTAGTTTTATGGGGTTGGGAATGATATGGGTGAGTGAGTCATTTAGGGTTGAGTCACGATGTCTCACCTAGTTTTGGGACGATTTGTATAAGACTATTGGGGTGTGGTCTTGGAATAGATAATTCTATTTAAAGGGTGAATGTATAGTGGTATAATTGTATTGTATTGGTGTTTTTGGATTTTAATTAGGAAGAAAGCGGTGGTGTAGTGATATGTATCCTAGCCAAGTCGAAATACGTTTGGTATCGTGAACTGTCTAAATTGTGTATGAGCTATGCTTGGAACTCCCTGGAGGATACTGGAAGAATCGTGGATTGAAAATGGATACAACCAAGCTAACATAGGTTCCAGCAGTGTCGGGGTTATAGTATATATGTATGAGTGCTAGTCGAGTCACGTCCTTTGGAATCTGTTCCTGATTTGCTTTGACGAGAGGGTGTTGAACTTGGAATTGCTATTGGTGATATACATTGTATCGTATATTCTTGGGCTCTGAATGGAAACTATCAGATGATATGCAGTACTGTGGTAGAAGAGATTTGGTCTGAGGATGAAGGGTTGTGTTGGCGGATGGGATGCAAGTCGTTTCTTCATTGACTACATTGTCAATGTACCGTATCTTGGTCACGATTTGATAATCCTTTCGAGAGCGCTTTAATTGGAAGAAGTGTGCCATGTATTTTCATATTGCTTTGTGGTCGGTCTAAACTTTACTGCAATGGGATTACTGTAATAGCACGTCACGTCGTGATTAGAGCTGCTTTTGCGCTAATAAGACGGAAGGTATACCAGTAACTTTACGAAGTAGACATCAGAGTTGCTGTCTATAAGCCGTTCATTGAGAAAGTAATATATCTATGTAATCTATCCATAGCCGGTATGTACGGACTGAACCTTTTCTGTCCATGATGCGCCAACATCAAAAGGGTAATAGAAACGGAAGAAAAGAAAGCAAACAAAGCTGTGTCCCAAACGTCACCCATGCAAAACGAAACGAGAAAGCTTTACATCCCCCGGTTGAACTCGACCATTCCGTCCTTGCCACCCTTCTGCCAGAACTCCTCCTCCAAAGACTGCGCACTGATGGCCTGGCGCTGCGGGAAGGCTCCCAGCGCCAATGGCAGGGCAAACAGGGACGTAGCAAAGATCAATCCCAGGTTCAGGGGAAGCACCATACGGGGCCGAGCCTGGAGCCAAGCCGTCTTCTCTAACCGGAGCAGAACCAACGGCGGCACGACCATGATCGGGGTCGCGTTCAGCACACGGCTGACCGCAGTTTCACCCACAGCAATGGTGGCCGCCTTCTTGCTCTTACCCAAGCTCTGGATCGGCTCGCCAGTCTCCTCCCGCTTCTTCTTCTCAGCCTCCGACAAAACCGGGTAGACGTCAATGCCCTGGCGAATCTCCTCACCACGCATAAGGAACACGTTCAGGGCACTGGCACTGGACACGGCCGCGAAAGGCACCAGTCGTCCGAGCATGAGCTTAGTGCTGGGCGACAAACCCTTCAGACGGGGCACGAGAGCGTTCAGACCCAGTGCCACCGAGCACGATGCCGACACTGCCATCAGGTATGACTTGGCCATCTGGGAGTAGGACAAAGGGGTGGACTTGTTCGCATTTGCGCTGTTGACGGCGACGTTAAGCGACTGGTTTGCAATCTGCCAAAGAAGTGTACCAGTGGTCTGACAAATTCATATTAGCCGACGATATTGCTATGCGTCACACAAGGGTCCATACCTGCAGCCCGGGCGTAAGCATGCCAGCCGTCACGACGAGGTTGGTCATAACGTAGCAGGACATGCGGAAAGGAAGGAAAACAGGTTCGCCGGTGTCTAAGGAGATTGGTTAGACGTATTCAAGAGATATCACATTGGCAACAAACCTGGGTGCAGAGTGGAATCGACCACCTTCTTCGCGCGCCACAACTCGGGTGTCATAGCGGGAATGTGGCTCTGCTTATACGAGGAAATGAGCTGCTTCGCACTCTCCAGCCCCGACGAGGAGACGAATAACATCCTAGTGAATATTAGTCAAAAGTAAAGCCGGCGCATGAACAACATCATGCTGGATGCCGCCAGACAGGGCTCTCAGTCATGAAGAGTCGGAGGGACCATACCTCGGATCGGCGATGTCAGCCGAGTGTCGCACACGGCCCCAGTATGTACTCAGGTCATACTGAGAGGGAGGGAGGTCCCGATTGCCAGGAATGGAGCTGGACATGGCCGGAGAGCGAGCGTGAGAGATGGCAAAGGCAGCACCTCTCGAGAAGAGTTCGTAGAGTGAGCGAGGGGGTGAGGGGGAAAAAAAGAGTCACTCGGGGAAGAAGAAAATCATTTACAGGAACCACTCGCGCTATCGGAGGCGGTGAGCCCGATAAGGCGCCAGGTCCACCAATGACAGACCGCCAATTCCAGAAAGTCGGCAAGGGTCCCGTCACCGCCTTTGCAAGTGGGTTTAAGGTCCGGATATCAATCCGAGAATAGCCGCCAGGTACGCTGTTTCACTGTTTACTATGGGCATTCGCTTATGGATTAAGTACAGTTCATTCAATACTCGGTCCTATCCAGTTGATGGGCCACGAGCTCCATCCTGATTTTGTCCAAAGTCACTAGTTACAGTAGTACATAGGTATCACGTAGGCCGCTCGCCTGACAATTAATACAAAAATTAGGAAATAAATGATAAACGGTAGTATCTCACCAGAAATGCATAATAACATAGCCACCAATGTACAACGGTGAGCCAATACATGTTTCAAGGAAATATGGGGGGTATGTCTAAGCGATCGCACAACGAACAAAGGAGACCCGTTAAAAAAAAAAAAAAAAAAAAGGAAAACAAGAAAGAGTGTGGCCGTCAGTCTCGGGACCTCATCGTGAGGGCCGAGGGAAAAAGCTGACGCGAATCGTGTCATGATCTATCCATAATAGGCGCGCAAGCTGTTGGCTTGCTTGCCTGCGGATGTGGGGTTCATCGTCATAATTACTTTATCGGAATCGGTAGGATTTGTGGGCCAATGGCGACGTTGGTGCATGGCCAACGCTCCCGACGGGGACCCGGATGCGATTTCTTCGAGAAGGAGTATGAGTACAGAAGACACAGACGTAGACTGATGGCAAGTTGGCTCGCTCCAGACCGACACACTTGGTATGTAGCCAATGGCTGCACGATTCACTGTATCAGATCAGTACATTGGTTTGGTTGCAAGGCTTCGTGAAGAGGGTAGATACCATTGAATCATCAAGTGGCCACCATTATCCATGGAATTACAGATACATCTGGTTCCACTGCTCGGATTGCTGTATCGGTCGGTGCTGGGGGTTGCCAGATCAGGATCCGTCATGGTCGTGGGGGACGTGTTCGGGGCCTGAAGATTGAGATCCAATTCGGCGCCAAATCGGGGTGGTGAGGAACGGAGATGCGCCAAGGAGCGTGACGATCGGTTGACCCGTGAGCCGAAGTTGACAGTGTGGGATCGAGGAATGCGGCCTCTCTCCTGGAGTACCTTTCGGAGTGCATGCTGGGCATCACCGGATTCTTCTTCGGAATCAGCCAGGGGTGCCGGTATAGAACTGGCGCTGCGGTAGGCCATGTCGGACGGGATGATCATGGATTGCCGTTTTGGCGTGCGCTTCCAGTCGTCCAGCCCCTGTCTATAAGTTGGCCTTCTGGCTAGACCCCGAGAGGATCCGTTCCAAGGCGATGCCCGGCCGGATTGGGATGAAGCTGCGGTAGAGGTGTATGAGCCCTTGGAGTGTGGTCGAGAGCCAGAGTCAGAGAAGGTCATCGAGGGATTACGGCTGGAAACGGTGGGATACTCCGAAACCTCCGTCGAGTCATACTCGCTTTCGGTCGTCGAACCATCCAAGTCCATCCCGGTGAGAGGGTCTGACAGCCCAGTAGGGGCTTCGGTGACGGGTTGCATCTCTGCCTTAGCCCTACCGTCCCTGCCTATCCGAAGGACAACGGACTGGGAGCGCCTGGGAAGACCAGCAGCGACTGAGTTGGAGCGCTGTAATGGCTGCCGCTGGGGTTTAGTAGGAGAGGATCTCTTAGAAGGGCTCTTCCGGATACCACACGAAGACGACATCATTCCACCGAACCCGGGACGCTGTGCGGATATAGCACTCTGGGTGAGACTCCGAGTCAGCGTCGGTCGTGCCTGCCGAGGGGTGAAATCATCGTCATCTTCATCGACGTACGTGGGCAGCTTCTGGTGCACACTCTGCGTGCGTCGAAGCTGCTCCCTCTTGGATTCTTCGGTCTGGTGATGGTAGGGCTGACGTCCCGATCTCGAGAAAAGTCTCTTGTCCGGAGTAGGCTGGGGTCCTCCGAAGCGACGGGCCGGAGAACTCAGAAACATGGCTGGGTCTTCAGCCTTGTGAATGGGCATACGGGGGGAGGTCGAGAAAGGAGCGGGAAACAGGGCAGCATCGGTGGGTGCCGCAGAAGTGAAAGCATACGTGTTGCTGTTGAACTCAGGCAGATCTAGGGTTCCCTCAATCGACGGCAACTGCGGGATGTGAGGGGCCTGAGAAAAGGTCGGGTTCATGTGAAATGAATCAGTCGTATGGGAGTCAAAGAAGTCAGGATTAGTTCCGGACAAGCTCAAGTCCCCGCCTTGTGGCTCGAGGTCATGATCCCAGAACAATCTCTGCTGAGGAAAGAAAGGCGACGCGGATGGATCAATGCCGGCCAGCTGGAAGGGGTCCGGAGACGTTTGGAGATCGCCAAACAGCCTGGGGGACGCTCCCATCAAACGACTTGGAGTCTCGAGGTGCCCACCGATGGCACTCGAGGCCGACGGCCGTCGTCCTGTTCCGCTGACATTCTCCAGCCCAGTCACCTTTCTCCTGGAAGCACTACTGGGCGGCGGGGTCTGCATGGAGGCAGCCGATTTGGTTGATTCCACCGTCCGGGGCCCTTCTTCTTCAAAATTCCCATTAGGTTTGATCGCCCGGATGCGCTTGGCTGTATCCGTCTCCTGTTCCGATTCCTTCAGATTCCGTCCATTGGCTGACTCTGCGCCCGTGTTTGGCAGTCGGAGGGGGTTATTCAAAGGGGTACTCAGTCCAAACTTCTGGGGGGTTCGGAGGAACTCTGGGCTCGAAGCATATGGATCCGAGGTATCCCAGGTGACTCTGGGGTCGAAGAAGCTCGATTCGAGCTTGGGGGTTTGGAAGGCTGAATCGTCGAAGACCGTGGTCGGAGGAGTCCTCGTAGGTGTCCGAGGTTCGCCGTGGGAAAAGCTGAAGCTGAACAGATCGGTCAGCTTCATCTTTCGGAGTAATGAGACGGAGCTCGTTTGGAGCTCCGCGAACCACAAAACCAATTCCCCAACCGCCTCAATTGGGTGTAGGCCACAACAAAATGTAGAAACAATGTGAGTCGAGACAATTTAGGCAAGACGACAGAATCTGCCACAGTATTTCGATACAGAACTAGTGGGTGTAGGAGCAAACCCCGCCTGGGGGCAAAGGACTTAGGTACGGCGTAGATAGATTGACCAACATACCTGTGGACAGGGTGATCCCAACTCATGTCAGCAACGCTGTGATCCTAGCAACCATTCAACACAAGCTGCCAGGCAACCCTCTGGGGCGATGTCCAGATATTTGGGAGCCGTCCGGAATGTTGGAGTGGAGGGGTTCGGTAGGGATCGATTGGCCGATGAATGTACGCCTCCACAAGCTCATTTGAAGCCGAAGCTAGAATGCCACCTCGCTAAGAGAAGAAATTTATGAAGGAGACCCTCAGGAAAGAAATTAAAATAAAATAAAATACAGAAACAGGGAATTAGAGCATAATCCTCTATCTTTGTAATTGACGACCACAGGAGAAAGACAAAGAGGCGAGGAGGTTTGAACGAATATAGGGCGAGTGGGAAGGTGGTCGAAGGTTGGTAGGAAGGTTCTGATGGGAGCTCTCCTGGACAAAGGGAGAAAGTGGAGGAATGCGTACAGTGTGACCTGCCTCGAAAGCCCTTTATGATCGACTGTTCTTTGACCTGAGACACAGAGATGAGTTGACAGTCAAGCTGGAGAAGAAGAGCGTTGTGAAAGAAGGAGGAGAATATCAACTTCGACCGAAGGATTGGTTGCAAAGAGAGGGGATTTTTTCTTATGTTTTTCTTTTTCTCTGTTGGTAATTTAGTAATGATTTGACAGGTTTTTTTTTACTGTCTTTTTTTTATGTATCCGCAGATCCACTGAATGGGGACCTCTTTTTTACACTACAAAATTTTTATTTTAATGAATTATGAAAATACCTATAAAACGAGATCCGGATCTACTGGGGAAAAATAACAGTTAGTACAGGTACTTTTAATCCGTTCCGGGTAATAATTCGATCAGGCTGCGGCCAACCAAAAAAGACCATGCGGTTTAATCAAATCAAAAAGCCTCACAGTCCGATTGTCCTCCACTTTTCGAGTGCTAATGTCTCGTTCTGGTGGAGCCGACGCCGGTTGGTGAAGGAAAAGAGATGAGGCAGACATGGATAGCTGTGCAAGGCTACTACCATCCTAGGAAATCCGTTGACTATCCTCAGTTTATCGTTATACTCCAGGATAGGGTTGTGTGTGTCAGATGTGTGTATGGGTGGATTAACGAGGGGACTCGGAATTCTGGAACTGTGTAGGCTAGGGTATGGTGAGTGAGGTGATTTTTTTTGCAGTTGCCATGGTTGTCAAGGCAAAGTGTACATACAATAATTACAGAACTACCAGAAACAAAGTTGACGTACGATGGATATACATCCGATACTACGAATCAAACCGGTACCTTTCCCGGAGGTGGGACAAGTAACCAAAATGACCGGAATGGAAGAAATTTGAAAACGGAAAGAGTATACAAAAGAACAATGGAACTGCAAAAGGCGTATGTCTGTGTACCTGACTCGACATCTACAACGGAAAAGCGTAACCCTACTACCCCAGGGAAACATGCAAAGTGAAAGTGATATTCCCAAGATGATTGATCTCAATGTTCGACGAATTAAGCCCGTCGTGGAGCGTCATTGGTTCCAAAGACAAGGAACGGCCGTCTGTCTTTCCGTGGATCGTCTGGCTCCATCATTTAATTTGAGCACGATCTATTTGCTGGCTGGTTTTGGTTGGTCTGACTTGCAGCCCGTCTCCTCTTTTCCCTTTTGACCTATAGTAGTACTCCGTACAGCTCCTCTTTGGCCCAGTCAGGTAGTATCCATCATACTATGTCCTTCTCCCAGCATGAGGTGAACCGTCGCTCTCCGTGACCAAAGGGTTTGTTGTCTCCTTCCTTGACAGAGCGGATTGGGGAGAATCGAAACGAACAACAGACAACGAGAGCATAAGGTTTGAATAAAATCGAAACTCCTTACGAGGTCCGACGCCGATCCAAACCGCATTTGGTGACGACAAGACTGACCCTGGTTACTACCCTAGTAAGAACTTAGGTATAGGTACTCCTACGAGACGACGTAGGCGGTTGAACTACTCACTACGGAACTGACCCTCGGACTCCCTTTCAACTGGGGTCGCTCTCGATTCCCCTCGTCCAACCAGTAACCTCTCGCCCCAAAGTCAGGCCAATTTTTTAGTTTGGGATTCTTGGACTTTCTCAGCTCCAGCCTCCTCTTCGATCGGCCCTGCCCCCACGGGCTTAAGGACTGGAGAACGATGGAACCGAATGACGACATCCTAAGTGGTACTTTTTAACTATAAACCTCGTACGCGTTCGGCGTTTCCTTGAATTAGATACCCAGGGCACCGTCTTCCCCGGAAGAGGCGTTTCCTACTTTTCTTTAAAAAAAAAATTTTGAAGATTATCGATTCTATTCGTATTGACAGAAAACGGACAAATGATGACGTTAACGATTACAGTTCCAACCGTTAGTTTCGGAATATTTAATTGAGGACGGAGGGAAGTGAAAAGACTATTTATTCTCTCCAGACCGCTAAAGCCTTCAATTTCCATCGCCCTTTCCCCGTGACCGACTCCAGCTAATATTACCCGTTTGGGCATAACCACATTCAGGCAATCAGACATGAGGCGACATTCTAGACTCTCAACTTGTTCCAAGTTGCCCCTGTCTTGCCTGGGTTGCTCCGCCCAATAATACTGTGACTGTGCTCAGCCTGATGGGGCTTGAAACTCCGGTCAGCACTACTATTCACTCACTTTCAAGGCGTCAGCATGCTCCAGGGAAATTTGATATGGGGTCCCTCTCCGAGGTTGCTCCGTGACGTTTAATAAGGAAGCTACTGAAAACCAGTTATTCCAATCCCATCAGACAATTTCTTTCCCCACAACGATTCTCTTCACGGTCGGCATGACTCCTAAGTCCTGACAATAACAGCAAAAAATGCGAACCGAAGATGGCTAGTACTGCACGCGAGCATTGGGACCTGCAGCGAACTAGCGGCCTGCGGTGTAATCCCGCAGGAATAGCTGTACATCGTGCATACGCTCGAAGAATAATGGTCATCACCCCTGACATGGCGGCGCTGCAGCCTGGGTGATTGCCTAACTACCTTTTTTTTTTTTTTTTTGTTTCTCTTTCTTTTTTCTCAACACGCCACTACCCGAGTTTGGTTGACCTGGCGGTGGTTAAAGTTGAGAACATCGGTAAGGAGCTCGATCTGCCAAGATCAATATTGGTGGTCTTCTTTCAGCGATCAACATCTTGCATACCACTTTGGTCAAGTTGCCAGCTGTACGGAGTACCGTCGACCCTATTTATATTCCCGTCCCTGCCACCACAGTTTGATGGGAATAATGAACATTACCGAGATGCTTTGAGTCTACGGAGTACTATTGATCCTATCATAAAGAAAAAATACTTCAGAAAATTTAATATGTTAAAAACATTCGTTATGTATCTCTCGCTTCGATTAACCATTCCTATCACAATCGGCTGGGCTCGGATCGGACATGTCCGGCTTAGGAGTATCCAATCTCAACCTTTGAACCCTGAATGGCTTATCGTTAAAAGTTATGTATAGTGGTCATTGATAAGCGACTTAATTTAACTTCCAACATGCACGATTCGGACCAACCCAAGTAAACTCTATAAACTAAACCACAATTTGAAATCTTAAAGACATGGTCAAGAACCAACAGACTTTAGATCTCATGCTCGAAGATCGATCGCAGTATTTTGGCAGGTGCCCACCTCACCTTACATCGACATGTCTCTCCCTCGTGCCGGGTAGATCCTTGAGATCAGATATCTGTACATAGTACGGAGCAAACCCCCTATTACCCCTGTGGGCTAAGGTTGCCGGGGATAAGAGTGTCTCTTCTTCTGTCCTACTACCCCTCTAGGGCTGCACCCCTAGACTCCGTTGCTTCGGGATACCATGGGCTGGATGGCAACGCTTGACAAATCACATGGCGATATCATAGAAGTGCGCATCATGTACTTTTTTGGGGACAATATCTCGAACTGACCACTTAGATAAAGATGCTGATGCAAGATTCAATACATATTAGCCCCTTTATCTGATTCTTACTCTTGTCTGCACTGTTTGTGCTCACGGCGTAGGTGTTTCGGTTGTAGTCTCGGCCGCCGGTGTTTGCATCCTCGATATGGAGATCTATGATGATCCTTTACTGGTTTTTCACGGTTGTCTTGTAGGACAAAAGACCACTTCATCCCGTCTGAATCATTGTATCCCGTTTGAATTATGGGGCTCATTGGTTGGTTGAGTAGGCAGACCTTGGCTTGTCTGTCGCGCTAGTAGTTACCTCTTTTGTCCTTTTCTTTTTATAGACTCTGCGGAGCTTAATTATATACTGTCTGGCTTCGTTTACGGTAGAATAAAGTATTATAACGACGTCGACTCATCGTTCTAACAGTATATAGTCCATACTATGACTTGTAAATATCTGAACCCTCTATAAATCGTAGACCTACTATCTTTCCAAACATAATGCTATATCTATATACAACCATATGAAGTAAGCCTACAAAACACTTTAGAAACATCAAAGCTTTAATTCCAGCGTCTTTCGTGGAAAAGAAGCGCAACTTGTTTTTGCCAGTAGAAGCACTAACATCTACTGTTCATGTTTTGTCATTCGAACACAGAATGCTACTGATTCAGCCTGCAAGGAGCTTTATCTTTAGTAGTTTCAAAAGAGATCGTCGAACGACAGTATCTTCATGTCGTTGGTCTTAACATGGTGTCCAACTAGTGCCCCAGGTTTAATGTAAGGTCGAGAACATTGAAAACTCGCCGTTTACAAAACGGCCTGCATATTACAAATACCACTCAGCCTTGCAGCCTTTGTGGGACGGGCGGCCAAATCAGAAGAATGAAAACCAACAAGAATGAAAGGAGAAGCTATAGTATGTAGGTCTGAGCTTCCGTAGTCAGGCGTCCTGCTGGATAAACCTCGGACTGGGGCCAGAAAGGAGTTTCTTTAGGAATTTCCAAGCCCTACGCCACCTTCTCTACGGGACGGCGGGAATGACTTCTATTTGGCCATCATATTGCGGTTCCGATATGGAAAATACTGCCATCCTAAAGATTGCCTTCAGTAATCTGCCGTCAGGAAGGCGACAATGAATCATTGAAGATGAATTGTCCATGCATTGCGCGAGGCCCTCAACGTCTCTGCAACAGCTATAGAGGGAACTAATTCAATGAATAAGACCAGGACTTGTATTGTGTCAGCATGGTTTCTGTAACGTTGTAGGCTGCCAACCATATTTCGTGAGCTAATTGCACCTTGGTATACTTCGTCTGGCCGGGCCAAGCGCTTCTTACTTGAATCAGCGAGGCGAGCTGGACTTTGGAAACAAGAGCTCGCTCCCATGAGATACATCCGTCTTACATAGTGTGCATTCCGTTGCTCGATACCGTTATGATCCCATCTGGCTACTACCATTGTATACGGTGTATTCGATGGCGATAAGTTTGTCCAGCTGCGGCTGTATGACTGACATATAGTGCTTATGTCACGCGATGCGTTGATTACCATAGTTGCGCTGACAAAACGCTTCCATTCATGGTACAGGATAGCAGTTATAACACTATTATTCAGATAGTCATTGGTTAGCGCTTTCAGGCCGTCAGAGTATAGTACGCTATACTAACCGGCAAAAGTGAGTTGAAATTTCGACCGTTGTGAGTTCCTGACCGAGTATACAGTAAGCCAGGCAGTGATATCCTCATTTCACCAATATTCGTCTTAAGAGTGTTGAGTTCTATGATTTGTCCCTGCCAGATAATTCCCGAGCAATATGACGTCCTCAAGAGGCCTATCCTTTTCTCACCAAATATTGCTGACACCTTAGGCACATATACTCCACAGACACCAGCCACAGTCCTCAGCCACCTGTTCCCCGCGGAATCGGCGACCGCTCGGAATTGATACGCGAGGATTTTGGGCAGAAAAGTGAAGATCGCTCCTGGCATACTACTTTATGCATAACCCATACTCCCATGATTGAACGCCGCGAGGCTTAACTCCCAAAAATGGATTATTAAACGGGCTACGTCAAGCTACATGTCCACGTCATGGCGACATCTTCTAGTCTCACCGTTTGTGTTGGCCATCGCTCTTTCTCTCCCTTATCAATCCCTTGATGTTGGTAGCTGTGATATCAGCCGAACTCGGGGCCAGATACGGCAAGTACTTCAGTACCGTCTATTATTACGAATATCATATCGTCGCCACTCTCTAAATTAGGCTGAAACTCGCACTTCGTCTTCGCCATATTATATCTAGTCTCATTTGCAAAGAACATGGCATCGGCGAACCGAATCTCCCGGAAGCGTGCTCCGAGGAAATTGGGGGGCCGCCGAAGGAATCATCCGAAAACATTTACTCCTCCGAAATCGCCTCAGTCTATCCTAGCTCAGGCTCGCAGAAATAGCCTCACGAGCAGACGTAGCCGTGGAGGGCTTTTCGGTGCCGGCAGTAACAATAAAATAACCCGCTCAGAGCGTCAAGTTGGGGGACGAACTTCAAAGTATTCCAAGTTCGGGTTGATCCCGCGCTCAACAGAACCGTTCGAAAAGGTGTGTGCTTTTCTGCGCCATTAAATGTTGGGTTACGTTTTGGGACCCTCTCCTCACCCTTGCCTAGCCTGCAGCTGCTAGCGCATGTAAGAATAATGCCTCGCTAACGGGAGTTCACGAACAGAATTGTTTTGAAAAGGAATCATTTGCCACAGGCTATGTTTTCGTTCCCAAGGGTGATGTATATGTTACTCGCAACTGTCGAGCGAATACGAAGGAATCCGAGCGCACAGTCTACACCGTCTTTGTAAGGGATTATGTTGCCCCGTTAACGATTAAGGTTCTAACCAGCTGCAGGACAAGACAGGGAAGAGGACCCTCGGTATCCGTGTGCCATCTGACATCTACGCCGCTGTTCTCGAGTCTGCCGCTGCGACCGCTGAGACGCGCGCTAATGCTGTCAAACTTCGCGATGAGAAAGACCTGGCTCACTCTCGACAAATCCTCCGCACTCAGTTCCCATTAATGCCTGCGGAATCTCTGGAGGCGATTCTCAATCACGCATTCCTCAAAGGTTCCGGCCGAGTCGGACGCACGGCGACCCAATCGGACAAACGCAAGGCTGATTTGGCGGTGGAGGCTCATATTCGACACACGCATACCCCGTATGAATCCATGCTCCATGCTGGGGCGGGCCGCGAAGAAGCCCGAAACGCGGTTTGGGGATTGGTTAAAGCCATTAAGACTGCATGGGAAGGTGGAGATTCTCAGCCTATGGATGTGCTAGCTCTGCGCAACCGGATGGTGGAATCGAATTGATACCATTCAAGTTGGATACATCATATGCATCCCAACGACGGACGCCGAAACGATCACCATTAATTCTAGATTTTCCTCACAGTGCGATTACGGGCGTCAACACGACGCTCAGATAGACGATGTTATGGCTCTACCGAAGTAGAACGAAGAAAAAAAGGGAAATGACTTTTTACGAAGATACGAAAGATACCCTATGTACTTTGACATGCATAGACTACATTTCCACAACAATGTTATGTTAGACTCAGCGATAGAGTGGCTCACCATCATTG
The DNA here is from genome assembly GCA_009193525.1 of Aspergillus sergii. Classification (NCBI taxonomy): domain Eukaryota; kingdom Fungi; phylum Ascomycota; class Eurotiomycetes; order Eurotiales; family Aspergillaceae; genus Aspergillus; species Aspergillus sergii. Next base: position 361,584 of record ML741772.1, read on the forward strand.
GTGACTTGGACACTCGTGAACGGTTTTGTTATTATCACTAGTTTCATGTATGAGCTTTGCAATATTGAATCTGAGATATTTTGAACTAAACAAAACAATAATCATACAGTCCCACCACTTATCTAAAACCCAACATAATTCCCTAGACTATCTTTATCCGGAAAAGCAGGCTTAACCTTCGACAAAAAATCCTCCCAAGAACAATACCCAACATCCGTAACAGAAACATTCTCCATCTTCCTACGATTCTCAGGCCGCAGAATTTCAACCACACAACACCCATCCAACAACACCGGGAATCCAAACACCTTCCCCCTCTCAAGTATCTCCTCAAACGCCATATTATAGATCCACGCCTCCTTGAACACCTCCTCAGCCGTCTGCGCCTCAGACGGGAACACCCAGTACACCCTTATCCGGTGGTTCGGAGGCTTACCCCGTGGATTAGCGTAACGCGCCTCAGCCACCGTCATTCTGCGCTCTAGTTCCCGTCTAGATGCTAGAATTATGTCCTCGGGGTCCTGGGGGTTTGTCCAGGGGTCGATGTCGAGGTAGATCCCCACCATGTTGGTGTGCTCTTCGGTGCAGAGACCGGCTTCTTTGAGGGTTCTTTTGCGGGAGGCGTCGAAGGCGCTGGAGGTTGTGCGCTTGAGGGGTTTGAGGGGGGCGGTTAGGGTGTCCATTTTGGGGGTTGGGGTTTTTTTTGGCGGGTGTTGGTGTTGTTGTTTGGTTGTGATTGGGAGGAGGGTTGGCTATTGGGTTGGTGAGAGCTGGTGGGCTGTGTGAGTATTTATGTCTGAGGTTCTTGGGGGGTTGGGAGTAGGAAGTTGGCCTTGAGAGTATGTGGTTGTCGAGGTCAATAGCTTTGGTGTCGAGTGTTCATTGTTACTTTTATAGAATTGGCTGTACAAGATACGCATTAGGCTTTGATTATTGTTGTCCCTAGGTATTCTTTAATCACTAGATATAGAGAATAATGAAGATCTAGGGTAGATTCAAAGAGGATTACAGTAGATACGATGCTAAAATGAGCGCAAAGACATGGATAGCGGACACAAATGATAATTGAAAGAAAGATACGAACAGTAACCATGAATTCAATGACATGCGCATTATCTTTTTCTCGCATCTCTTATTAAGCGCCAACAAATACATCAACAGAAACAAAAATTGGTCCAGTTGGCTATATCTAAGCCCTTCAAGCCTAGATATGAACCACACTTCTAACTGCGACTCGGATATTGCTTGGTTCATATGTTGACTCTGGCCGCGCCTCTAATACCAGACAGCTATAGTCACGTCGCCTAAGTTCGACCGGAAGCTTAGCTCCTTGTAGATCGGAAGTATATGATAGTTGCTGTATAATGCCAGGTATCTCCGGAAAAGTCACCTCGGACGCAGTTCTGTGGTCGGTAGGGTACATGAAGCATATCCGCTGCTTATCCTCATCCAAATTGTCGTCCCGGTGTACCGGACGCCACATACCAGCAGAACATTCGCCTTTAAGTCTCTCGAGTTCATCCCAGCACCTCAAAAGGACATCTGGTGCAAAGCGTGACATCCCTATCTTGGGTATGTCGAGAAAGATGCAGACGTAATTTTGGTCAGTCATGTCGAGCATGATACCAGAACGATAAAGACCCAACTTACGTTGGATTTCTTGGCGTGATGCATGATGACCTCTAAGTATGGAAATAAGAGTATCCTCGTCCCTTTGGTTGTTTCTGGCTCGCCATGTCCATTCCGGGTCATTTATGGTTTCTCGTACTACCCGGGGTCCTTCTTGCCTGGGTTGCATTATGCGTCTTTTGAGTAGGATGGAGATTTTAGATACAGGGGGTATTCGAGATGCTCGATATAATATCTATGACGATGAGAGGCAAATGGGTCCATATTTATACTTGTATATCTCAGAGGTGTGACTGTCTTTCCATCTTCCCTCGTAAAGATAAATTTTGACGGATAAAAGGGCGGTAAGTCTAGCATGATATACTGGAATTCTGCTTGAGTTAGGATAATTCCAGACACTAGATAGTGTCTCTCCCGGTACTTTTATGAACTTTACGGGATATGTCAGGGTCCTGCCGCTTGAGATTACCAATATGGCAAATCTGTTGATAAAGTATTCGATTTTCCATGCTATATGAATGCCTTAAGGAACTTGACGATGTTGTTTTCCTGCTTTGGACTCGAGGTTTCTACCACTTTGGATATTAGGTGACGAAGATATTAATTTCATTGTTACAGGATATTTGCGTATAACAAAGGCACTTTTCGACATTGAATGTATTTTTCCGTTGTCGTAAATACCGGCGGAGCCTTTATATCGCTCAGGCTCCTTCCGTTTATGACCCTGGTAAAGTCCATACTCAAGGCTCATGTATTTGCGGGTATGAAATTATATTGATAATTACTGTGCACTTGAACACAAGTTATCCGTCGTTACTAATCAAGCATACGTTCCTTGATAAAAAAAGACTCATTCCATTGTAGATAGCAACTTGTAACTGCAAACACATCACCTTCAAAGAACAACATCTCAAACACTAGAAACAATAAATTCGTCCAGTCCACCAGGTATACAATCAATCTGAAGAAGAATCTGAGCTCTCAAGAGGTTTAGCTCCGATATTGCTAGGCGATTTATCCCAGGTTTTTATATCCTCAATCTTTCCAACCGTAAACACATAACGTTTCTCCCACTCAATCGGGAGAGTCTTCGTTCGACCTTCTTCCCCTTGTTTGTCCAGAACCTTCTTAACTTCAGTGAAAATTTCCTTCAATTCCTTATCGAGCACTTCTGGCTGGGTAGAGCTAAAAACTTCAAACATGAAACAAATTCTCTGTTTTCCCTCAGGAACTTCGGTTAGCGGATGTACTAAGTGACCGAAATTGTCTCTCGGGATCTTGTCCGCTTCTTCCTTGGATTTCTCAATGGCATAGCGAACATTAACCTCTTCGGTGCAAGTGCAGGGTATATCAAAGAAGAGACAGAGGAGATCTCGCGTTGTCAGGTCGACTGTGAGCCATTGTTCAAAAAGCTGGACTTTTGTAGGCCGTGGCTTCTTTTCGCAGAATCGAATTAGTTCCTTCAGCTCGTTCCGGAACTCGTTGATGTGTATGGCTGGGCCGTTGTCTTCTTCCCAGGTGCGTGGCCTAACTCGCCACTTGGGTTCAGGCACTGGTTCTTGAGTTTCAACATCATATGCTGGGTCATAGGGATCCATCTTTAAAGATTGGACTGTGTAAGTTTTGTTGCTTAGATATGACTAGGAATTGATAATGGTGGAAGATGATTAAAACAGTGAACAGAGATTAGAAAGATTCAGAGTAAAAGCCAGCCCATATATATGCTTGAAAAATTGGGAAACGTCCGCTCTGATGTGAACACGCCCAATGATCAAGAGAGGTCATCTGAATCCTTCTACAAGGCAAGATCCGAATGAAACTGTTAGTAACTGGCCTCTTGGGTGAAGTTATTGGTATATAGAAAGTCCGCAGAGATCCCAGATGGAAACAGTCACACATGAGCTTCTACTTTCCGGCATCTAGAATAGAGCTCGGTGTCTAGAGCAACAGACGAGGAAACTCCCTCTATAGCGCAAACATGCCTTGACATATTCCCAGTCCACGTCAAGACCCATCAGCAGAATTACCATCATACGCCACCACCGACTCTGAGCATAGGTTTTTTTTTCAAGAAAGCGGCAAAAGCCTTGATTATCACCAATATTCATGAAAGACGGCATTTCGTGTCTTGGCATGGCAGGGTACCCTACTCGTTCTATCCTCCATGGACATTTCCATTAGCTATATTCAGCAACATAAATTCCGGCTTCGGGAGCTCTGATCGGTAAATAGACCTGTGACCAGCACCATGATCCAGCAGGTATGAACGGCTACAGGCGTGGCCGATAAAATTATAATGATACACAACGGCAAGCCATCTTTCCCCTAAGCATAGACTGCAGCAAAAACATAAGAAAGAAAAGGAAAAAGGGTATCAGTATAGCCTAGGACATTTTCGAACTCTTCGATCTGCAACATCAAAAGATTATCCTAACACTACGGAGTGCCCTAGGATTATACCGACGTATGTCCCTGGTCGGACTGGTACGAAACACATACAGACCCCTATATTCAATAGGCAGACCACCCCCGACGCAAATCCGGATGCCTATACAATACCCGAAGCATGGAATACAACTCCATAAGTGCCTCACCGCTATGTCTAGCCCGAGTCTCGAACATGCAACAAATCCTCACATACCCCTCCCTTACCCTGGCTGTTGGATGTCCAGGATCGATTCCGCAATTCCAGACAGCGGAATGGTTAAAGTAATTTTGCTCATGGGGGCTGTGCGGGTGGCCAATATGATCCTCGGCGACGTCCTGGTATCTCCTTTCCAGTGCAGAAAGGGTAGAAAGAATAAGTTCGGAGACGTCGTTTGTATCTGTCACGTCGAAGAAGATGCAGACGAGATTTCTATTTGTCGCATCGACCATAACTCCCTCCATGAAAAGGGTTATTTGCGCGTCTGCTCGGCTGGGTCTATACGGCTGCTTCTAAGGAATTCTCTGATAGCTCTGGAATTTGGTGGGTCTATAACTCGGTCGTGTTCGTCTATGGCGGCACAGAAGAAAGCTGTGTCTCCTGGTGCTAGGGGCCGCATCTTGTCTTCTGGTTTGTTTCTTGAGGGGCTGTGAACTGGAATTGAACTGGTAAGGGGTGGAAATGATCCCAATCGTGCATAAAAATTAGATATTATTATGCGAAGACCAATGCTGTATTTATATACTCAAGTAGTGTTGGTTCCTCTTTGTAAAGACACAATAGTTGGAATCGAGTCCTGGAACTTTCATAGCGAAAAGATAATGCTTATTCAATAAAATCCTTTAAATATCAAAGACATAGTGTTGGTGGCTTTCATTGTTATGATGCAATTTAAAGAGCAATTGAGGCAGGTGTTAACTACTATATCCAAAGTGCAAGAACGAATGTCCCTTTGACTTTCGCTAGACGCTGACGAGACCGCTTTAAAACCAGGCTATATTTGGAGATGGACAAAGTTTTGTATCTATGTTGTATAAAAATCTAACTTGCTTTATGCATACTAAAGGCACGTTGATTTTCTCCAGTTGGGCCCTTCAGCTCAACAAACACAACAATGGAGACAAGGTAACGCATATGTATTGTTCAACGGGTATCTAAGCCATGTAATTCCAAATGACTGGGTCTTCAAAGGCTTTGGATGATTCAATGGTAGAACCTGGCGAGGTTTAAAGACTTACTACCCCGAAACACATCAACTCATTAGACCAGACCAAGAAGCGTGTTCGCTCTTTGGCTTCCAACTGCCTTCCTTTGGCAAACTTCCATTAAGTACGCCATGAAGTTCTGAGTCTAAAACGAAAGACACAATTTAATATGTGACAATAGTAGTACTGAAAAACACTCCATATTAAAGATTAGGTTACATGCATATCATCCCTCTCAACCATGAGCCCTTGTCCAAAAATTGCAACGAGATATTCATGCTAACCAGGGGTTATGACCGTCCCCGTGTTCTTTCTCGCTCCATTGCCCTTTTCCAAGCTGGAGAAAATACTTCCTTCGACACGCCCAGTGGGTTTTTTTCGTGGTGATAACCACGCTCTAATTCCCACAATGTAGGCTCAGTCCGTGCCACCCGAAGTTTATCACCAAGAATGACTGGCAGATCCGAATCAGCCAACCTTTTCCCAAGGTATGTATTGACAAGACCCAGTAATTCTTCATACACCTTTCCACCATTCGTAGCTTTGGTGTAGAAATTGTAACAAATCCTCACAAACCCATCCTCAACTGGACTAGTTGGGATAAGCGCATCAAAGGGCTGGTCCTCGACAAGCTGGTGCCCGACAGTATCAAGTTTCTTCTGTAGTTCCTCTCTAGAACCAAGGAGGCAGTGACGAGTTTTAAGAGAGCTTCTTTTGGGTATATCAACGAACACGCAGACAAGATCATGTAGGCTCGCGTCGACCGTGATACCGTCCATCAAAAGGGCTTTTTTGCGGGCGATGGCATTATTAATAGTGGTTTCATCAGCTCCCGGTTCGTCTTCTATCTCGCGAAAACATTGTCTTATTTCCTGGTTTTCGAGTATATGAAGGCGGCTGTTTAGTTTCTCTTTCTCGTCGGGTCCCGGTTTCGCGTAGTATAGGGGATTATGTCGGAGTTGGACTTTTGATGGCTCGAATGACGGTGAGGTGCTCATGTTGTATACAGACAAATGCTTATAAAATTATTTGGTTATTCTTGCAAATAGATATAGAAATGTCCAAAGATAGTTAAAATAATAACCAGGGAACAGGAAAATCCCAACACGGAAAACACACGAGAATTTATACCCATAGTCCAGGGAAGTGCCTGATCTATCCAATAAGAACATACTCAGAGTTGTCAACAGTTGACAAATCCAGTATCATGTTACACGATATTTGTGTACCGCAAAGAAGATATCTTTAGACACTGAGACACCTGGTGCCGTTTCTTCGTTGCTATAACGGGATCCATAACAATCAAGGTTTCTGCAGCTTGGAGCTATGGGTAACTACCGAGCTCCCAACACCATGAACCCCATGTAACCTTGACTCTTCTGCTGCTGACGTGGTCTGAGTAGCAGGCTGTGACACTTTGGGGGACTTCAAAGGGTGTTTGTCTTGTGGGCTTTTGGAAGCGTTGGAGATAGTTAGTTCTACGGGGTAAGGGGTGCGGGTTTCGTTTGTACTGGTTTTTGCTAGGGGGGCTTAGGGTTCTTTTGTATGCTGAGGCTTTTATGTGAGACAGTCACGTAATTACTCTATGAGGTCGTTTGTTAACATTTTCATTTGAATGTTCCCATGTAGAATGGTCTAGGCTTGCTCCTATGGAGGTCGTAGCGCAGTGATCAGTCCTACGCTGAGGTAATTTAGGGCTTCCTTTTAGCTGGAGAGGTATTTGCCAGACTCCGCAAATCCTGTTCTCGTGACATGCATGGGGTCTTGGGCTTGATATTCTCGTAGGATTTAATTGTGTTACAAAAGGACAGCCTTTTAAAGGGCAACAAAAGACTCGGGACTCGCCTATGTACAGAATTACTGAAGTATCATACAGTAAATAGATGTTACAGTCGGGGTAAAAAGAATGCTGATGTTATCATGCCCATATAATCACTGTCATGTCCTCGTATAATCCCATAACTCTAGCTCCTCATCTTTCGGTCAGAGCTTTGATAATTCGGTTCTCTTCGGTGTTCTGTCCCTTGGACTAATCATATCACACCCATACCTCCATTATTCCTAGCTTCGCCAAAGCATAAATACGCAGTTCCCTTTGCACCGGCCCCCGTCGTCGAGTCTCGTGGGCGAGGCACTTGCTGAAAGTGTTAGAGAATCATCGTGACACGTATTCCAGGTCTTTCCTTTGCGGGGTTTGGAAGTTGTTTGCAAGGACCGCAAAGGAGCTCCCTTGGATATAGCACGTTTTCCAACCATAAAACAAGAGTCTCCTGAGTTACCCAAAGAAATATTCCAGCCAGCCCTTCCTCCAGGTTCTCCCAAAGCGATGGTTGATACATGCATGTTTGCTGCTGAAACCCTCGGCACCACTGTGTCTTTGTCCATTTCCCCATACATTCACAGGTAAGACGCAGACGCCTCCCATTGGCTTTCCATCCATGGCCTCCGAGGCGTCCACACAGACCGGCTCTCTGATTCTGTTGAACGGGGCCCACGTCACCCGCCTTTGGGTCACCCCGGTAGACGGCGAAACGAGATCCCCAATATCAGCGTCTGCATTCACAGATGATTCCACCAAAGTGTGAGTCGGCGGCAGCGTCCGAGACAGTACATCCAGAACCGCATCGGTAAATACTCCAGGTCCGGTGACCTCCAGAATTGTGTTTTCCTTGTAGCGTGGCCCACGCAGAAAGTTACTCTGGTTGATTTGTCGTCTTGTGTGAGCCATGACGCGAACAATTACCTCTCGAAGTATTGGGCTAAAGCGTCGCGGCGCATATATAGTGTACTGGATCAACTGGTAGCGTCTAGTCCAGCGCCACTCACGCATGAGGTGCGGGGAGGCATGTGGCTCGTCGATTTCAATGCCTACGACAAGAGAAACATTCGGACTTTTGGAACCATCTTCCCAGAGTGGTTCCAATGCCGGGCATTCCTTGATAGCGCGGGCAGGGTAAACATCCATGTCTGCGTAGAAGCCACCGTAGTACCACAGAATAAGATATCGGATCAGATCCGAACGGATCACATGGTACGGGTAAGAATCATACAGCTTCTTCAGATCTGGCACGCTCGAGAAGATCTCGGTAATAAATTTGGATGCTTTTTGGTCATCCACGAGCTGTCTGGTCTTAGTATAAAGTAGGACTGCTTCTGTATGGAGTCACCCTTACTGAATACTTCCATCCACTATTTTCATGCTCAAATTCTAATGAATCCGATTCGCGCTCAATGTATTTACCAAGCGCGACTTGCCAGATTCGGTCTTCTACAGAGGTGTCCCAATTGGTTGCGCGTAGGGCATTTCTCTCTATTCCCAGCAGGGCATCCGATACCTTTTTCTCGTACTCTGAATCAGGGTCCTCACGAAAGGACGAGACATGCAGAAATCGCGGCGTAGTATCCACATCATATTTGGGGGCTTTTCTATTCGAACTGGTATTGTTCTTGGTCTTTGGCGGAGGTGGGAGATGGTAAAGCACGAGGTAGATCAGGGCCGCCAACAGCAAGAGGAGCAGTTTGCGACCACCTATCGATAGCCTCCTCTGTCTTTGTCGATGCATCGCCATGGGAATGGATTTTGGATGGAACGAGCGGATGGAGGAAACAAGCCTCGGTCGAGAAAAAAGAAGAAACACGGAAGTGGCTCCCAGATTTCTTTGTTTGACTTCAGGAGACACATGCTGGGTTAGAAAATTGTGGAGCGAGAGACAAAAAGAACCGATCGACTTTCAGATGATCAGGACCAGGGTGTTATTGGTGGTTCTCCGAATGAGTAATAATAGTCATATTCACTGGTTTTATTGGTAAGGATCTTTTGGTTGAACCAAAACGGAATGCCTGGCTGCACCCCGGCTTATAATCTCTATTACATGGTGGATTATGTCTAGTGCTGCAGGTCTCTCCTCCGACATTGCGAGCTCTTAGCATTGGGACAACGGGTGAGACATTGGTGGAAGAGAGAGGGTCGTGGTAGGCTGAAAAATGTGTATCTGGAGAAGCGCTCACCAAACTAGTCTCCATGAGGTATGGATGTGTTTAGACGATGCACAAGATCTTATTTCTTGGTTCCTATTATCTATGAAGTTAAGTTTGAAATGGTGTTGAATGTCAATCTTTTAACCTCTCGGTCATCGTAGCAATAATGTCTATCATAACGCCTCCCCATACTATGAGAGGACAACGCTGAACTGATTCTATACACTCTCTAATATAGGCAAAAGTTGAGAAAGAGACTACTTCATAAATTATGAAATTACTCTTACCCTAGTAGTTATTGTGCTGGACAAAGTGAATGGTGTGTTACATATAACGAACAATCATTGCAAGCTTTGCAGAGTGTGAGTACAATCAATTGCACATCAGTATTCTAGGTGTAAAGTGAATACTTTGCAACAAAGATACCAGAAACTAGAGATAAACTAGAACAGAAATAACCCCGGTCAAGTCGAAGAATCTGCCCATGTACTGTTCCTGATCAGAGACGTAGGGCTAGGGCTACGCTAATCCCCATTCGGCGCGGCAGAAGCAAAACCTATCGCAGCTCCGACAGTCCGCATCAGCCAACTACTATCGCTCCCGCTTCAACTTGACATCACTATCCCCGCTCTGTTTTCACAATGGAGGGCGCTGACATTGTTGAGTCGCCGCGTAAGCGGCTCAAGGTTGACAATACCTCCACCACAGAAGAAGCTACTCTCCCCCCGTCCGCCGGAGCACCTACGGCAATCTCCGAAAGTGACGCTCAAGCATTGAAGGAGGCCGAAGTTGGGATTACCGAGTTTGTTAGCCCAGAGAATGCAGGATTCTCTGGCATTTTGAAGAAGAGGTATTTTTTCCAAGAAGAGAGGTAAAAACTTTAACTGATTGGAATTGCTCGATTTCAGGTATACCGATTTCTTGGTCAATGAGATCGTTCCCTCGGGCGAAGTGCTGCATTTAAATACCCTTGCTGGACCTCAGTCGGAACAGAACAACAATGACTCTGCGAATAATATGGAAACGCCAGTAGACAACAAGCAGCAGGGGGATGCAGAAGCTGCGGTTGCGAGCGACGCCACACCCACCACGGAGACACCTGCAGTCGAATTTCAAATTTCAGATGAGGACAAGGCGCTGTTGGATTCCTATTTTGGCGTCGATCACGCCAAGAAAATTGTATCGCTGTATAGACGCGCCCAGTCCAATGAGAAAGCCCGCCCAAGTGAACTGGGTAGACTTCCAACCGTTGTTGTAACCGACCGCGACCTGCGCATCAAGATGCACCAGGCGATCCGTCGCATCTTCAATTCGCAGATGGAGTCTTCCACGGATGCTGAAGGCTTGATGACCATTTCGGTCGCTGCAAACCGAACCAAGCGCAAGGCGCAGGGTGCTCGCGAGGGTGGCCGGAGTCAAGGTCGTGTTAACTGGGATGAGCTCGGAGGCCCCTATTTGCATTTCACTATCTACAAGGAGAACAAGGACACTATGGAGGTTATATCCTTTATCGCACGCACGTTGAGGTTGAATCCCAAGAGTTTCCAATTCGCTGGCACCAAGGACCGACGTGGAGTGACGACGCAAAGAGCTTGCGCCAACCGCGTGCATGCCGATCGACTCGCGAAACTGAATTCGACTCTCCGCAACGCGGCACTTGGCGATTTCGAGTATCGCAAGCATGGCCTCGAACTAGGTGATCTCGCCGGAAACGAATTCGTTATAACGCTCCGCGAATGTGATATCCCAGGCATTGATCTTCAAGATCGTGAAACCGCCATCAAAAACGCCACCGAGAGCGTAGGATCGGCTTTACGAAACCTACGTGAACGTGGCTACTTCAACTACTACGGTCTTCAGCGTTTTGGAACCTTTGCGACGCGCACGGACACAGTGGGCGTCAAAATGCTGCAAGGAGACTTAAAGGGCGCCTGCGACGCTATCCTTCACTATAGTCCCCATGTTCTGGCCGCTGCCCAAGAAGGCGAGAACTCGACCGCTTTGATAAGCTCAGATGACAAGGCCCGCGCAGAGGCCATCCACATCTTCCAAACGACTGGTAGAATCAACGAAGCCGTCGAGAAGTTACCTCGGAAGTTCTCCGCAGAAGCTAACTTGATACGGCAGCTGGGCCGTTCCAAGAATGACTACCTCGGAGCCTTGCAGGCGATTCCCCGGAACCTGCGCTTGATGTATGTGCACGCCTACCAATCATTAGTCTGGAACTTCGCTGCAGGCGAGCGGTGGCGACTGTACGGAGACAAAGTTGTGGAGGGAGATCTGGTCCTCATTCACGAACATGTCGACAAAGATCAAACCGCCAATGGCCCTGCCACTGATGTCGATGCTGACGGCGAGGTGATCATCGCCCCGCAGGCAGAGGACAGCGCCTACGCCAGAAGTGACGCCTTTGTGCGCGCGCGAGCCCTGACAGCCGAGGAAGCTGCCAGCGGCAAGTACACAATCTTCGATGTTGTCCTTCCCTTGCCTGGATTCGACGTGCTTTACCCCGCTAATGCTATGGATGGTTTCTACAAGCGCTTCATGGGCAGCGAACAAGGTGGCGGTCTAGACCCATATGATATGCGTCGTAAATGGAAGGACATCAGCTTGAGTGGAAGCTACCGGAAGTTCCTCAGCCGAATGGGAACAGACTATTCGGCCGAGGTGAAATTGTACTCCGGAGATGATGAGCAGTTCGTCCAGACGGACCTAGAGAAACTTAACGGCAAGCAAAGCACCGCAGCTAATGCAGACTCTGCCGACAAAATTGCTGTCGTTCTGAAATTCCAGCTGGGATCCAGTCAGTATGCAACGATGGCCCTGAGGGAGCTGATGAAGGGCAAGGTGCTAGCGTATAAGCCGGATTTCGGTGGACGTTAAGTCAAATATTACTGTACATATACCTCAATGCATGCACCACTACTTAATCTGGTGTAGGCACAAAAGTTTTGTATATAATGAGCATAGATTCAGTATCACATGATCATTCCAATTAATAGTACTGGCTCAAATATCTTTGCCGAAGTTTGAATTTTAGACCTACCCTCATTACAATAATATAGACTTCGCAAGGTAATAGAACCCACTCGAACTTGAAAGACACAGCAACCAAATGATTGTATACACAAGAATACCCACAGTAGAAAACTAGTGTATACTTGATTGATTGCAACGATCATGCCAAGAGCACTGCTAAAACGACCCGACCCGACAACCAGAAAATCAAGCCTCTGGTCAACCCAACACCTGGCAGAAAAAGTTGACCACACTTTAAACTGGACCTCCAGAAAGTGTATCTTTTAGCGAAACTGGAGTTTATGCCAAGTACACCATCAAATCTGCCTTTTGCTCCAGTACAACTTGACATTATATATTAGGTATATAACTATGTACTCGGTTTCTTTCTCAGCAAAATCCCTCAAGAATTGGTAGAGATAGAGGGGGTCTATTTTACAGATTAAAAGCCTCTTTGCTAGGTATGAGGCTTTGGAGGTCTTACTAGCGTGGTTTTACCTGAGAACCGCCTTCTGTAATGGGATTAGTGCTTTGGTTTGGTGGACGGGCGGTCAGGGCTCTCTTTACCCAAGCAATTAAATTTGGTATGAGATTTGGGAATAATTGGATGGTCCTTGTTTTTGTCAAGGGTAGTAGAAATGCAATCGCTATGGTGTTCTCTGCTGAATATATAGAGAACCTAGATCAATGTACAGTACACAGGAGTATAAGTAAGAGTATATAGTATGTGAAGGAACCCAAAGGGACAAGAGCAAGACCACGACGCCAAATAACTGACACCACAAACGCACGTCTCCGCATCTCAAAAGCCCTACGGCCGGGTATTTCGTCTCCTCTCATTGTCATCTATCGACGAGATAGACGAAACATCATCCATGTCTCGGTTCTGCGTTGCACCCGGTCTATCGCTGAGCCTTGAAACGACCGAGCCCACATCATCATTATTGTTGGTATTGACCGGATCACCGAATGGTGAAAGAGGCCATGCTGGAGATCGAGGTGCGTGCTGTTCGTGGTGGCTCATGTTTTCTGCGGTTAACGCCATTGGGCTTCCGTCGGGTGCGTATATTGAGTGGACCTGTTCGGTGAAGCGGCCTCGGACGCCGTTGCGACTGTCTGCCGATGGTGGCGGGCGTAATTCTCGGTTTAAGGATTGGGTATCTGGTGTGAGTGTGTGGCTATGCGGTATGGGTCGTTGTGCCATGGTTCCGAAAGAGGTTCTCTCTCTCGGGGTTGAATCGTAATCCCCCCAGGATGGTTCTCGTTTGGGTGCTGCGTATACTAAGGATGGATTACTCGCGGAGACGAGTTTTTTCTCTTGTTGGCGCCGCTTTAGGAAGAAAAATAAAAGTCCTGCGAAGAGGGCAAGCCCGACGACGGAAACGGGTACGGCAATGGCGATTGTTGTTTTGGTGCTGATGCCATTACCACCACTGCTATTTCCTTCTTCAACTGCGGATTGGGTAGTGGTTGGAGCTGCGGTGGATGTTGTTTCAGGCTGTGTAGCTAATCTTGTAGTGGTTGTTAAGGAGGATACTGAGCTCCACGGAGGTGCAGTGATAACCGGGTTGTATGGGAGACCTGTAGGCCGGTTACCCATCGGTGGTACACTTTGTATAGATGTTGCTTCTGATTGCAGGGACGATGTGGTCGTCGTCAACGATTCCACATAATCGGGTTCAGAGTTGGCTTCCCTCTGAAAGGTGACATCGCTCACTTCTGCAGTCGTCATGGCCATCTGTGCCACTTGGGTTGCAGCCGGGAAGTTCTCGGTATTTATTGTAGTCTCAGGTCCTATGAATGGTTCTGAAGCGTCCCAAAGAAGTCGTCTGTTCAACCATACGTCACACCGAGCACCACAATCTGGTTGTTCACGGGCCCGATCATTGGAGTGCAAACTGGATGGTCCAGCAAGAAGGTCTCTCAAAACGACGGCCATGGGATGATCCATGCCTGAATGTTTGCGATGAAAGTAAATCAACTTGGTTTTCCCTGAGAGTTGTAGGCCCTAATATACAGCCCTAAGTACATCTGAGAAGGACTATCAACATATGCGTACGCACGACTGGAAAAAGTTGGAAGAAATCAGATTTTGCGAGGGGAAAGTTATCCATGTGTGCGGTAGTGCCAACAACCAAACTGAATCAGGGATGGGACATAGAAGACCTCTGAGTCTCACATTAGATGGAACCTACCGCAGCATTGAAAGTCAAAGCAGACGCAATGTGACCGAAGAAGTCGATCTATGAGTCAAAGGAATAGGATGCTTCTTTTTGTGCTATAGTCCATCGTGCGATTCTAGGAGCAAGCAGAAGCAGAGTAAAAGGACTAGAAGCGAGGGCCTGCAATGGCAAAGAGCCGTAAGATAAAGAAACGTGAGGGAAGGCATGCTAGACAAAGGAAGCTGACATGGCGCAGCATCTCGCAAGTAGTTGTTACTAGACTTTGCTACTAGTGAACAATGAGGGCCGCGGGCTACCCAATCAGCAAAAGATGAGAACGGCGCCATATTATGAAACGCCGATCACCATTGGGTGGATGGCACACTTAAGACACGGATTCATTCCGCCGATGCTTAAAACGCGGGATATCAACATGTTACAAGAGGAGCTCCTGGCACCGAAGGTTTGTCGACAAGAGTAGCTGTTCGTGCCCTCGTTGTTGCACAGACACTTGTAACAAAGGCCGTGAGATATGGCGTCGTGAAGCTAAGAGGGGGAGGGGAAAAGATCCCTCAGAAACTCTTGGAAAAAAGAGTAAAAAGAAATTCTTGGGGCGGTCAGCCCCGGTGTCAAACTTCTGCGCATTCCAACCAACGAGCCATTGGTTTGATCGACCTCTGAGTGGCTATGGTGAGAGCCATGTTGCGCAGCGGTTTCTTGGGGGCCAATCCTTGGCTAGAATCTAGTGGCTCATTTTGCCTCTAGTTCTGACATAGTACAGGGTAGTTGACAAGACATCATCAAGAAGACGATGCAGAGTGGGCCCAGCTGACAACGTCCGGCCTTATACATATATATTTATAGAACTGCCTGTAGTAATTCTCCATGCCGAAGGAACAATCATGACAAAGATCACGGATGATGTCCACGTGACTACTTCGGAGATTGGAGATAACGTAACCAGACCGCACTAACCCAGAGGCGTTAGTGTCATCAACTGGATCCAAGATGGTCCCGCGCCTAATGGTCAGTGACGACCGATCGAGGTGACATACCGGACTCGTTCTTATCTTCACCGATCCTGGTCTGATCGGCATTGGTATCAATTACTCGCTGAACTGCGCAGGTCTTTTCGTGGTCAACAGAAGCTGCACCGACAATGAGTGGGATTAAGGGAGTATTCAAGGAGGGCTGGCACCCCAAGGGCAAAGAAGGGCAAAAGGAGAGTTGGCGGGGTGACTTTAAAGGCATCAACCAAGTGGTGTGTTATGTTCATTACAACAAAGCGACCAGAGACAAGCTGACCATGTGTTTATTCTTCCGATAGGCCGGATGGATGGGGAAAGGCAAAGACAAGGATAGCGAGCGTGAGGAACATGTCTCGAGGCCGCTCTCGTCGCTCAAAGACCCAGCGGCTTTTGGGCCACCACCGAAGCATATTAAATATCACGGCGCCGCCGCTGTCCCGGACCAGACAACACCAGACCGGAGGGGCCTAGGTGGCCCCTTATCGCAAGAGCAGATTCGGCAACAGGATGCTCGCCAACAACAAGAGCAGGCGGAAGCTGAAGCTGAAGCAGCAATCCAGAAACCAGCACCCCCTCCGTTACCATACCGTGCAAACCGGACAGGCGTAGACCCGAGTACCCTCCCCCCTCCCCCCGTTAGACGCACGGGGTCGCCAGCAGATTCTGCAACTTCCGGAACGAAGCCCAGCATCCCACCCCGGTTTCCTCCACGGACCAATTCCACACCGCAGTCCCATTCGCCTACTCCTCCTCCTGCATACTCTCCTCATTCTACCACAGAACAGGCATCTGATGGCTACCTGAATCAAGGGGCTACATCCCGCCTTGCTCAGGCGGGAGTTTCCGTTCCCTCTCTGGGAATCGGAAACCGTGGCGATTCACCGAGGTCTGCGTCCCCAGCTACGGGTGGGTCAATCGGTCAAGCTCCGGTCAGTGAGCTGCAAACGCGCTTCTCCCAGATGAGGACCAATTCCGGCAGTCCGTCTCGA
Source organism: Aspergillus sergii (assembly GCA_009193525.1). Classification (NCBI taxonomy): domain Eukaryota; kingdom Fungi; phylum Ascomycota; class Eurotiomycetes; order Eurotiales; family Aspergillaceae; genus Aspergillus; species Aspergillus sergii. The sequence continues at coordinate 378,018 of ML741772.1, forward strand.
CCTCCTCCCCCGCCGGCCCGGGGAAGCCTATATGGACGTGAGTCCTCTACTGTGTCTGCATCAGATGTGCAGCGTGCTACGTCCGCTGTCAAGGACTTCCGCGAGAAACACGACGACAAGATTCAAGCGGGAAAGCAGAAACTCAGTGGTTTCAATGAGAAGTACGGGATCTCCCAGCGGGTAAACAGTTTCTTTGACGATCGGAAGGGATCCACATCTTCGGACCAAGCGCCACCGCCCGTGCCTCCTCATCCCAATCTGAGTCGTTCCAACTCTAGCGTTGACACTGAGTCCATCAGCCGAAAGAAGGCACCACCACCTCCTCCTCCGAAGAAGTCAGGGATGCGATCTACACCGCTGAATGCACCGTCCCCTACGCCTCCTCCGGTGCCACTTGGTACCAAACCACGTTGAGCGGAACACTCAAACCATAAATACACCCCTCGGCCCTGCTTCGTGTTTTCTTACGTACTCTGTAAGGGTAACTCGAAATCCTGAGTTGTTGTAGCGATTGTATCATTACTCATCTGGCGTTGTCTTGCTTAGGTAGCATATCGTTATCATTACTATTCTAAACAGTGTAGAAATCTGTACAGTGAGATAACTGATATTCAGTGTGTGGACGTATCAAGCAGATATAGATTCGAAACGGGTAACGATATCATGCCAGGGCACCTGAACGGTGGGCGATTGATGCGATTCCTGCCGATACGTCATAATGTGAATTCAACAATTTCTGTTAATGCTTCGCACTACCTGTGATAAGGCAAATATTTGGTGCCTAAGGCCGTAATTGCCACGAGTCATGCACGTGCTGAGTCAGCGGATAGCTTGATGGCGTTGGAGAACCATGGGAAAAGAGAGCAGCAGTTCATCATACTCGCATCATCTCGCGTGGACCTCTACACCGGACATAGTACAACAATTACGCCAATGGCAGTAGACATCGTGCAAACGAGCCAGAGTTCAAAATCGAACCGAGGGACATGCCGACGGCATTACGACAGAACTGATAATCGTCCATGCCCTCAAACCATCAATGCGGAAATCCATCGCGTGTGGCCAATGAGACCTGCGTCCTGGATGATATAGGGTGCTGATCCCTTGATAACAAGGCCAATAATTGAAAGACTTAAAGATCGCTTGCACCAATGACCGTTGCATGAGACACTCCTTGTTCACAAGCATCTTTGAACAAGGATCAAAAGGTCTTTGGATGGATTTTTTTGCCTACGTAACTGTTGGGGCCGAGGTTCGCTGCGCGTTCGTCAGGGCCAAGTTCCCAACAAAATGCATCGCGGCTCCACTTACGGAGATAATCTTCACTCCCATTGATCCGGACCGTTTGGTGACCCCAGAACTCAAACATGAATGCCTGGTCTGTTTGGCTGAGACTGGTCGATCATTTATCTTCCATTCTTCCTTTTTTTTTCGCCAATTGCCTCATTGCCGACTAAGTTGATCTTCCTGTTGCTGCTGGGGTTCTCCTGCATTCACTCCGGGCTTCAATTTCTAGCTACAGAGGGTAATCATCGTCATATATAATACCTCATTTTTTTGTTGACCTTCTCTGTGATTCTGTATTCTATATTTCTTTCTTCCTTCCAAAAATTTTCCCTCTTTCCGTAAATCCGAAGGGAATCGCGATTGTCACTCCCGAGGAAGTGAGCTTGGATACAAGGCCATTCTCCTTGCCTCATCTTGCAACTTTACGCTCCCCAGTGTGGGATATCTAGCAACATGTTCGATCTGAACCTCGAGACCGCGTCGGGCCCAGCGGTCGTGCGCATCGGCCTCCCGCCCTCCTCTTTATTGAAATTTCCCCCAGACGAACTACCTACCACTCTCCCAGCTCCCCAGGTCTCTGAACCCACATGGAACCAACCTTTTAATATCCCTCCTCAGTTGTATAACCAACTGCTAGATGTGCGCGTCCCTATCACCATTGCCAGTGTCTACGCCGTCACCGTTTGCCTGCTCAATCGCGTGAACAAGAGTCGCGGATACAAGCCCTGGGGATTCAGTCAGACAAAACTCTTCAAGGCTTTCGTCATTCTTCACAATGTCTTCCTCGCCGTGTACTCCGCATGGACTTTCGCCGGCATGTTCCAGGCGTTCCGGAACTCGTGGCCAGACCGGGATGATCCCAACGGTCTCGTCGGTGTCGTAGATGCGCTCTGCAAGATCAATGGTCCCCGGGGCTACGGAAATGCCGCCACGTACAACCCTTTGACCAACCAGTGGTCCATTCATAATCCCGAATATAAGTTAGCCGACGGCGGAGTGCCTGACCCTACCGATGTCGGTCGGATGTGGAATCAAGGATTGGCCTACCTGGGCTGGATCTTCTACTTGTCCAAGTTCTACGAAGTGTTGGATACTGCGATTATCTTGGCCAAGGGCAAGAAGAGCTCGACCCTGCAAACTTACCACCACGCCGGTGCTATGATGTGTATGTGGGCCGGTATCCGTTACGTCGCCCCTCCCATCTGGATCTTCACCCTGGTCAATTCGGCAATCCATGCGATGATGGTACGTATGATTGGTTGAATGCGTAATCCTGCAGCGAACTAACCACAAAACATAGTACACTTATTATACCCTGACTGCTCTCCGCATTCGTGTCCCCGCCGTGATTAAGCGCTCCCTGACCTCCATGCAAATCACCCAGTTCCTGGTCGGAACCACCTGGGCTGCCTCCTATCTCTTTGTCCACTACACCCTTCCTTCCCAGTCTAAGGCTGCCGCCGCCGCATCTGCAGTCCGCTCTACCATGGCGACCGCAGCTGCTTCCGGTGTCGCCCCTTGGCTTAAGAAGCTCGGTTTCCGGGCAGCTGGCGCAGAAGGCATTGCTGAGAATGTGGGCTATGCGCCGGAGATCCCTGGTAATCTGTCGCAGCCTCATGTGGGTCCCATGGTTACTTGCATGGACACCAGCGGCCAAGCTTTTGCGATTTGGCTCAACGTAACTTATCTTCTGCCCCTGACTTACCTTTTCGTCCGCTTCTTCATCCGTTCCTATCTGTCTCGCAAGGATCCCAGTCCTCAGCAGCCCACCCACATGCATGCCGCTGAGAAGGCCGGTCTCGATGCATTGCACCGCGTGAGCCGTGAGATTCAGAAGTCCGTCGAGATGAGTGGCGAAACGAGCGAAGCCACTGAGGATGAAACTATCAACAAGGCCCAGGCACTCCGGAAGAAGTCCCAACAGCCCGCCGCCGATAACTCTCCGATCCGGACTCGCGCTTCTTCGAAGCAGAAGGCACGTCTGGCCAACCAAGAACCTGGACAGGGTTTCTCCCCGGTGAAGAATGGTGCTAAGAAGCTCACCAAGGAAGAAGTTGTGGCCCCCACAGACGTTTCCGGTGTCAAGGACAAGAACCCATATGATGTTCTGAACAGAAATGCTTAGACCTCATCTTGTTGGTCATGAAAAGACATCAACCCATATTTATTTACGCTGCCCGAGAATCACCTATAACGGATTAAAAGTTCGATGGGCAACCAACCCGAAACAGTCAAAGATCTTTCCTTATTCGATGTTCCGAAAACGCTATCCACGACAAGGAGAACACATTGGATATGAACTTGACGAGCCTCGGGGGCCCCTAACTGGACTGGACTGGTCACCCCATGAGATCGTGTATCACTGTCAGCGACCCATATCTTGATCAGAGCAACGGGGGCTACCATTTTAACTTGCACCAAGAAGAGAAGACAAGTCTTATAATGCGTTAATAGTTATTCGGCTGGCTCTTTTTCCTCGTTTCTTTTTCTTTTTCTTTCTTGAATGTACTTTTGTCTTGATAGACTTCTGTTTATTTATGTGAATACGTTAATACCAACAGCTGGATCTGAATTTTGAAAAGAACTGGAAATAATCTTTTTGGTTAGGAGCACAAGATATCAAAAAAGCATTGTTCATTGTTTGACATATTCCTTTTATACTGCATACGTATGTTATCTGTAGACACTTCTCTTCCATCGTTTTATGCTTCCCGAGTCGCAGCGAAGCAGTTCATGCTCACATAGTGGAGCTGAGTCCTGGGGAGACCCAAATACACTCTAAGGGTCGATTTATGCCTGCGAAGCATTGAACATGCTCTCAAATGTCTAACCCATCACGATGCCTCGGCCTGTCAAGTCTAAAAATGATCATTATGGAGGAGGCCCATTTCTATCGATCAGACTCCCTGTAGATGAATCATCGTTCACATTTAAAGTGAGTGGAAACTATCGACAACCAGTCTTTGAAGCTATTTCAACAAAAGGGAAAGCATATCTTCAAGACCCTTCCCCCCCACCATTTCAAGATAAAGTTCTGTCTCGACAGCTTCGATCTCCATCAGAATGAATACCCGATCTTCGGCCACTAAGCCATCGATGCGTACATATCCCATCTCCCCTATTGATCTGTTCCCGAACCGATCCTTGAGGGTTTCAAAAACAGAATTCACCATCGACAATGTTGTGATTCATATTACCGGGGAGAAAATCTGTTCTTCCCCTGGCCACTGGCAGCAAATGGATCGTCCAAGAGCTACGAAAAAAGTACATACATCATATCTATTTACAAGCGTCCTTATTGACGCGGTAACCAGTACTGATTATAAGACTACAGCCTTTCCTCTCGTATAATTAAATCTTCAAGATATTTTGATTGAGATAAAATATGTTCAGACATGGAAAACCCATCATGTCAAATAAAATCATATACACGTTCCATCGTGATACGAGAAAAGAAAATCTAAAAAAAAAAATCAAACCAGCCAGCAATCGTTAACCGAGATCCTATAAACCAGCCCAGCCCATGAAAGACCCTTAGACAAGAACAAGAACAAGAACAAGAACAAGCCGAACCTAAGTAAGGTACCGGAAACCCTTGCTCCTAGCCAGGGCCTCATCCGAATCGGGCTCAGTGGTGGCATTGTTCTCAGCTTCTTCAAGCTCCTTGTTCAGGTTCTTGAGCATCATGCGGAATCCGTAGCAGCCGACAATGGTGATGCCGAACATGGCTGTCACGATGCCGTAGCTCTTCCGGTATCCGTTGTCAGAGAGATCCCAGACGTAGGAACCGGCGACGTTGCCGAGTTGACTGAATGCGTTGATCATGGCGATTGCGACGGCACGCTTGGCGGGGGGTCGGGGGAAGGATGTACTGATCCACGAGTAGAAGACGATGAATCTGTAAAGTTTTGTGTGGTTAGTATGGGTGGGATGGATGATATGGAGTAGGTATAAAGGGAAAGCTTACCCAGCGTAGGAAGAGGCTTGGAGGAAGAGAGCGACGTAGCGAGCTGCGACATTCAGGGTGGACATGCTGATGATGAATCCGACCAGGCCGACGAGGATAGGGCCGACAATGTGCCAGAACTAGAGGTGTCGGTTAGATGGGCAATTTATAATTGTAGGACTATCGTGAGGCAAGACATACCTTCTCCTGGTACCGATCGGAGCTCCAGGCAACGGCCAGAGAGAACAAACAGGCGAACACCCATGGGGGGGCGCTCATGAGCAAAGTGGGCACATAGCCGAATCCGAGGGTTCCAGTAAGGGTAGGCTAAGATTCTCGAGTTAGACTGAGCACGCAAAAAAGTGAGAAGACAGGGAGAACTTACGAAGAAAGCGTTGAACGAGAGGCCGACCACGTAAGCAGTAAAGGTGATCATCATGACATAGATCTTGATATCCTTGACGGCCATGAACAAGCCATCCCACGGTCCTTGGTCCTCAGAGTCAACATCAGCCTCGCCGACATCCTCGGCCATTCGTAGCTGAGCTAGGTCAAGCTCGTCTTTGGTGAAACCGCGTGTGTTGTGCGGCAAATCAGGAAGAATGACTGCTGCACAGATGGCAATAAACATTGTGGCGGCACCCTCAACTGGAAACGTGTCAGTCATCAGTGTGATATCGGGGAGAGTCAAGAGAGCTTACTCCAGAAGAGCCAACGCCAGGCAGCGTGTCCAAGGACGCCCTGCATGTTGGAGAGGACACCAGCTCCAACGAGTGCAGAGAATGCATTGGAAATAAGATTTCCACAGAAAAGGATAGCATTTCTCGTTGTGAGTTCACGACGAGTGTACCATTTCGACAGGATCATGAGAGCTCCCGGTAGGAAAGCAGCCTCAACAAAACCCAGGAAGAAACGGATGCAGACCATTCCCGCAAAGTTGGTGGCGATGCCCGACAAGGTCGAGATAAGACCCCAGAGAAGCATAACGGCTCCGATGTAGAGAGAGGGCCGCGGGATCCTGTTGATGAAGATGTTGGAAGGGATCTGCATCAAAATATAGCCGACATAAAGAATACTCAGACAGGTCGCGTATTGGCTGTAATCCAGTCCCAGGTCATCCTGAAGCCCCTTAAGACGAGCAGCGGCCATGTTGTTCCGATCCAGGTAGTTCATGATGTAGATGATAACGAAGAAGCCGCAGCGAGCATCGAGTTTGCGCTTCAGGCTCTTCTCCACCCGTGCGCGCGTTGCCGGGTCGGCCAGCGCCGGGTTCGCTGTGGTGACTACGGGCCTTTCCTCAAGGTGGGCGGCATCAGAGCCGGACTTGGAGATGTCCGCCATGGCTGATGGTAGTTGGGGGGTGTCGGTTCCTCAAGTCGTCTCTGAGAATAAAAAGACCCTGGGGAGTATTTGACTTTTTTTCTCCTAAATCATGCCCAGCACATTAGGAGCTTTCGGTTTGCCGGTTTTAGGACACTACTCCGAAATGCAGCAGGAAGAAGCGGGGCGATAGAGATTGAAGGGAAGGATAGAGGAAGGGAGTAGGAAGGAGGAGAAGTAAAGAAGCAAGGAGGAAGGAGGAGAAGTAAAGTAAAGAAGCAAGGAGGAAGGAGGGAGGAGAGAGGAGAGTGCCGTCGAAAGTGCATCCAGACTCGGGATCAGGGACCTTTTTGTGTATGGAAGAAAAAAAACTATGACGACCGGCGGAACCGCACCCGTTGGGCTTCCCGACATGGGAATATGTCGGGATGGAATTAGGCAAATGGGGACCGAGTCAATTAGGTATGGTTGAGACCAATGGGGAAGGCCAAGGCGGGGAAAAAGACTGGGGAAGACCCAAGCAAACAGATAGAAGTCTGGAGACCGGGGAAAAGCCTTCGTGGAATCAGGAAGCAGAAACGAACCAAGCGAGTGTAATTGTGGAGTGATTCAAGCGTGGGGGTTTTTCTTTTCTTCTCTCGTGACAAAAATCTTCGTGGGGGGAGTTTCGGTCCTTCCGTGGGGGTTCCCCTCTGTCGCGGGATATCACTGTCGGCAGTTTACTTTCATTCCGAACGACAATAATTCTAGGAGTCGAGTAGAAACTATCTTAAAGTGTTTCTCTCTGAGTACTTAACTTCAGTCCGAGAGATATAATTATCTTGCTACTTGAATTCCAACATCTCGGCCCCAACAAGATTCTTTGGCAAAGGAATGTATTACGAACTCATATGACCCCCGCGTCCGGACGTTCCCCGTGGGTCGGGACCCAAAGGTCACTTCCGGTCCCAGCTTTTCGGCTACCCGTCCATATCTGGTCTGGTAGGTTGCAAAGTCCTCTTAATTGTCGGTGTGGCAATACACTACTCCGCATTGACGGAAAAGCTATAAAGAATGATACTAAGAGCTCGGGATCCTTCGTGAGGGGAAGAGGCAATCCTCGTACGTCATTCTCTCCGTGGGTTGAATGATGAATCTACAGTGTACTCCAGATGAGTTAGGGCTTGTAGATCGGCATGGATCGGGTTGCCTCGGCACGTGTTGCACTCGGAATTGACAGCAACTCACGTGCTGCCTTTGAGAATTCACCTACACTGACATCTTCCTGCCTAAATCCACATCGGTTTCCTCTGGAGGGTGTTCACAGAATATATCTCCAGGATATGGCGCGATGAAATTTAGTTTGGGGAGAAGTCTTTCTCGCAGTCCGGCTCTGATATTGGTCGTTCTTAAGCATCTTCTGGGGCCGAAACCCAGTCCTGTATTAAACCTGATTCCCCGGTATAAGATAGGGCCTCATTCTTTTTGGAGCATCACGGCGTAGGCGAAGGTAAATGGCATGTATAAACAGCTATCAGTATTGTTTATTGCTTGCGACAAAATCTTGAGGCACAACACTGATTGACTTTTCGGGTGACCCATGGAACGTCAACCAAATTTTCCCGCCCCAAAGTGCGCCAAGCACCACACTCACCACACGGGGTATGAAGTACTTCAGCAGGTCAAACTGCTGGAAGGCTTTTCTCTTAGCCCAGCTGGACAAAAGAGAGGCTCTTCAGGTGTATCTATCTTTAAAGGTAGTCTCAGTAAAACCCCTTTATAAGCAACCCCGATATAGGGAATTTACGCGTTATAAGCAAATCCCCGATATAAGCAATTTGAATGTCTTGCTGAATTAGTTGCTTATAACGGGGTTTTACTGTATCCACCTGTACTTCGTGATACACAAGTAGCAGCGTTGCTATTTGCCAAAGCTAGACCTCAGACCCACAAGTACCATTGTGATGGCCGTTGGTCCTTCTCATACCAAAACTGATTCTATCCAAAATCAAGGTACCAAACGGAACCCCAGAGCATCATAACCAATGGACATTGGTCAGCCATTTACATACATCAGAGTATGCCCATACATCTCCTATAGTCTTCTAATGCAGCAGCCACATTTGTAATCGCGCGTGTAGACCCTGAGGCTCCGCTTCGAAGTCTATCGGACCCTACAGCTCAAGCTAGTTGATCCCTACAGCAGTTCACCAGGTACACCCGAAAAACCTGCCATAACGCCTTAATACCTCAAATATAGCATGTATCCATATCTTGGCCCCCTCTGTCATTTCTATTCCAGTATCCTGAAGCAGCAAAACCTGTTTATCCCAATATACATACCTTGACAAAGGAATTGAGAGACAGAATGGACTGGAGCAAGGCCAACACGACCAACTCTCCCAGATCTATAAAGCCAGCCTGAAATTCCTCCGTATACTCGATGAACACAATCACCCAAGCATATAATCACTCTCATACTCTATAATCAAAGACCCTTCACCCCCAAACATTCACCATGAAGTTCGCCATCCACACTCTCGCCGCTCGCTCCCCTCACAGCAGCAGACTTCTACATCTACTCTATCAAGAGCGGTTCAGTCAACGATGGCATGGCTCCCGTCAATGCCGACGGATTCTTCTTCCTCAATCGCCCCCCTGACTGCAACGACGTCAATAACAAAGTCATCTTCATGTCTTCGCTCAGCGATGTGAGCTGTGGTAGACACGGTGTGCGTTGCAAGGGGTGCCCTGATTTCGAGGAGCTCGAGTTCAACAATAAGATAGGTCACTATAGTATGTCTCTCTGTTCTTATTACCTTCTTATATTAGAGGGTTTTTGTGGTTTGGAATGAACTACTACTGAGGTTGGGATACAGCTATCTACAAGAACCTTCATAAGCTAACAAGGGAGGATGTAGCACAATTCTTAAAAAGATAACCTATATGCTTGGAAACCTAAGCCGATTCCTTGAGAGACAACTGCGGAAAGAGACCAGAGTTCTATCAGAACGTCAGTACTAAATAAGTAGATCCACCACAGAATCCAATCCCAAAGACGCGGAATAATCTTCCATCAATATAAGCCCTAACACCAGTCCCCCGGCCTACATATCACTCCAACTTTCACCACTCACAACAATACAAAAAAAATCAAACACATACGTCACTCAACCCTTAACCCAATATACTCCCAAAGAGTCAAGACCTCACATACCATAAACTTCAAAACAAATCTACCAATCAACCCCCAACCCCAAAAAACCTAAAACCAAACAAAACCAACGCCATCTAGGTCAGGTACCTCGACTACATACCCCAAACCAGATCACTACACTAGTACGCATCCCCAAAGTTCAAAATCAAACCCAACAAAGTTCAAAAGCACCGGGATTCATCCAAACCACCAATGTGGAGTGGGGTGCCACGCACCCGAATACCACCTCAAGGTAACGTGGGCCCCAAAAGCGTGGGGGTTGAAACGCTAAACCCTAACCCGTAACCTTTTACTTAAGCCTACCATCGGCAATTTTCTGCCAAAGATATTGTCTGACCACGAGAATTCTCCCGAAAAGAAACTAAACTAAGTAGACTAATGCAGGGAAGGGGGAGGGAAGAATATTTTTTTTTTCCTTTCTTCTTTTCGGGAGATCGGGCCGGGTGGGTTTTGATTTTTTCAAATATGCTTTATCCGGGGTTGGGGTTCTGTTTAGTTGAGTGTCCTGTCTTGGGGTTGGAGTGGTTTGTAGATCTGTGTATATATACATATTCCGTATACACTGGAGTAGAAAGGAGACACACGGGGTGTACTATGGTGATTACCAGAGAAAGACGTAGGATGTAGTATGTACTCGGGCCAAGACAACACCCCGGGCCGAATTAGATGATCCCTGCCCGAGTTAGAGGCGAGTTGATGTGGGGAGAGTTAAGAATTCAACCGAGTAAAACTTTCTATATGATGTCTGGGATTGTGTCGGCCGTCTTACTCGGTTACTAGCTAGTTAGGTTTGTAGTTCCGGTTATTATTCGGCAGTAGGGATCTGCTGGGTTGGTTTTTCTGATCGTCAGGGAGGTATGTCGGCTTCATTTTCATAGGGATTCTTAAGTACTTCTACTTCTCTGAGGATGAGTGAACTTGGTGTAGCTGGATGTGGCATTGGATTGACTTTTTTGTATGAGATGATCGACTACTGATAAGCTTGTGTGACACTCGGTTTATAGTCTATTGGATGCTGGACAAGGAGTGCCGGTTTTGAGCTGTTCACTTGTTAACGTATTTCCAAAACTCATTGCAGACAGCAAAGGTTCTTGGGATTGCAATATCATATCATACACCTGTGCTGCATCTCTGAGCATCTATACAAGTTCTACAAGGGCAGGTTCCAATCTCTACAACTACGACGCAATAACTGACTGCGAGAGCATCATGCAAAAGCATGTATAAAGAAACCAAGAAAGTCGCAGGAACAACCAAACCTATAGATTCCTATACTTGGAACAGATGAAAAGAATAAAACTCAAGGAACAATGGAGAGAAGGGTATAGATCAACATACATGCTAACATTTACCCACTACGTATTAACAGAACCATTCTTACTCCTGGGAAGTGCTTTTCTAGAAAACTCTTAAGACCCATCAAAACCAAGGAAAAGAAGCGAGATCATCACAGCTAGACCACCTGAGTCGTATCTCGCTTTCCCCTTAGACAAACGGGTTATCGCTGATTCATGGGAATCACAAGGGCTCCACAAATCCGTGTAAATCTAGGTACTTTTAACGCCCCTATTTAAGCCGAACGTTCCTCCTCGAATTGCCGTTATGGCAAAATGGCCACTTCCAGACCACAGATCTAGAAGAGACTAGCCTTGTTGCTTATACTATTGTCTTAGGTTATAGGTAGTCGGCCGCTAGCTTAATGGTAGTGCCATAGGCAAAGGCTCATAGTTTATTAGACTACTGTAAGACGCTAGTGACTTACAGTCTCGAAGATGAGCAATTCCAGAAGTAGTCTTTCTCAAACATAGGTCCTACTTCACAAGATTCTGTTCATGGTGCAAGGTTAACATCACCACTAATTCAATTTGAGGCTCCAGGACAGCATTCTATATAAGACAACTCAGCCGATGGATGACACTCTTATACGGAAAATGATTCTAGTGTTTTGGAAAATAAACCCGAGGATCATTACTGCCCTGAGATGGGCTGTGAACTGCTGTATTTTACTACCCAGTCAATAAACAATAGAGTAGGCCAAGTATGATGATAGACCAGTCCTTGAAAGCTGTACAAAAGACGTGCCATGCATGAGAAAGCGAGAAGCGCTGAGAAAGATAGAATACCAAGACTCGGTGACAACAACCAAGGGGATATGGCCCTTTTCACGCTTGCAAAAGCACAAAATAAGAGACTGGATGGCTCTGATGCAACTCAACTGCGATGGACCGCAGATGGAAGAGATTAAAAGAATCCGTAAACATGATTGCGCTCGGAGAGGAATAAGAGGCACAGATCGAAGCTCAAAGGTTGGAAGGCAAAGTAAAAGTAGATCGGAGCCGGATGATCACAAACAATCAAAAGAAAAAAAAAAACACAAAGTATGCACAGCTCCAATTTTCAATCCATTCTTCAATGTAAAATCCACAGATTTCAACGCAAAAGAAACCAAGCTGCTAGCGCCGTAACACCGAGAACATAGCAGACACACAAGTGAATGGTCGGGATTCGCGAAGTCGGTAATAAGGGTCAAAAGGGCGTTTTCGAAGTCCACAAGTAGGAAAACTGAAGATGCAACCAAAAGTTGCTCTAAGAAAAGCAGGTCTACAAGTCAACACACCAATGTTGGATAACCACGCCATTCATAGATCCAACAGCCGTCCAGAGAGTAATGACACAAATGTCAGGTAGAATAGGCAGAGGGAAAAAGAAAAGAAAAGAAAAAAAAAATAACGCCGTTCGATATGCAGCGGATTAGAGGAAGTGGGTATAAATCTTCGAGGTCTCGTGAACTTCCATCTCCTGCAGCTATGTTAACATTTGCTAATCAAGAAACCGTCCGGAGGGTTCCAGCTCGACTTACCATCTTGAAATTGTTCAGCTCCTCTTTGATCTGTTGGGCAAGGAGTGGGGTCAGTCGATTGCAGGTGGCGATGTCCCCACGACGATCATACTCGCCGCTCGGCCAAGTATCATGGAACTGGATGCGGGGACTGAAGACGAGACTTTTAGGAGCCGCTGGTGTAATGGAAGCTCCCTTGGAATCAAGGAACCGCCCTTCTGGTAGAAAATCATCCTCACCAGCGATCCGGACTGCGTCAGAACGTCGGTTGTCGGACCGTGTTTGGTCTTCAGGAGTACTAGGAGCGCTGGAATGAGGTGAATCGCTCCGGTTCGTAGTCAAGTGACGCTCGGCCTGCTTATTCGGTGTGGAATTTGCTGCTTCGGAGGTTTCTGATCGTAAATGTTAGCCAACAAGAGCCTAGCTAGGTAGAGAGCGCGAAAGGAAAACTCACTTTTGAGGATACCTTTCCTTACTGCAGCTAGAACCTCCGCCCGCTCCCTGTCACCTCCCACAATGCTCTTACGCATCTGAGAATTATCTGCAGCGCTATCTTCGGCAGCCGATGGACTTTGGGATTTAGGTTCCACCTTGGGAAACACTGTCCCGCCACGAGGGACATCTTGCGGGTCCGGATTCGCAGCTACGCCTTTCCGTTCCGCTTCGACATTGACCACGGACAATTGAGGTGCCGTCGGTTCGACGATAACGCCGTCATTGGATGCCGTGCTCACAATTGACTTGGGGCGGAATAACCCAACGAGGGACCTCGTCGACCGTTTCATCCCCTTACCCATCTTCCGGAGCATGATCGAAGCAGATGATGCTGTAGAAGAGACAGACAGATTGTCTGTAGAGCTGTTAAAGAAGCGGCCTTGGTGGTGGGAGTAGATACTCTCGCCAAGGCCACTGGCTTCTTGTTGCTCAGCAATAGCGGCCTGCTCCGGGCCCAGTTCCTGCTTTAACAGTTCCCTCCGAGATTTCTCTGCAGCAATAGCCTCCCTCTTGTTCGCGCTACTTTGAGCAGCAGATGCCTTGAGTAGTTCTGATGCGCTTCCGAACGAGAAAGCCCTTCTCAACCGGGATTTACCGGGTCTCTTGAAATCATTGTTTGTAATCTCAGCCAGCCGTTGTGTTGCAATACTCTCCGTTAGAACCTGTTTCCCTTTAGACTCCGGTTTTGCCGCTGTCGTATTCCCAGGGGTGGGATCTTGAGCAACAGGTTGCGACAACGGTGAGGGTCTTGTAGTTCGTTTAGTATCTTCCGGTTTAGCAACAACTTTGTTAGACGACGACGCAGATTCCGTATGTGCCGTATCACGAACCTGGTCAATGTTAGCCAACTGATGGTATATAATCCGGGCACTATGTCACTTCGCTCTTACAGAAGAGGTTGAGGAATGGGGGGAATGGTTGCTTCCCGAAGCGTCTCTGTTGGACTGCGCAGAATTCGGCCGGTGGCTTGGATCGAAATAATCGTGGCCGCCTGTTGTTGGAACTGGTGACGATGAGGGCAGATGAAGTTGTAGATTAATGAGACCAGCATTATCCATATTGCCCCAGCTTCGTCGCCTGTATCTCTTCGCCAACTCTGGCTGTTTTTCTGTCCGCGATGAATCATCGGCACTGGGCACCCGGTTGTGGCCGGGTTTACGGGACGTATCTTGTGCCGGTCCCTTAGACCCGGACGCAGTGTTCGATTGTGAAAGGTGGTCGTCCGTCGTCGGCGCAAGACGGCCAGATCCAGGTGCGTTGGCTGGGTTCACGGCGGGCTGCGAAGCCCCGGCGCCATCCGGTCGACGAGTACCGCGACGATAACGATCAGGCGATGGGCGGGCAACAGTCGGAGATGAAATGTTCATAAAGTTGGGGGAGGGGGGAGAAGAGAGGTTAATGGTAGATAAAGGACGGAGAGGGAGTTCGCCGCCACGCGGCTGTCTCGACGGAATGGCGGTGTCGTCTTTCGACATGTAGGATTGGACGGAAGAATTGGAAGAGGATGTTGATACAGAACCAGCTGCAGGATGATTGGCAAAACGCGAGTTGACTCCCGGGTGCGCAGGGCTTGGGGACACTTGAGGAGCCGACGGAGCAGAGGACGTTCGATGCTCCGGCCTCAAGTGAGGGGACCATGACTGCCGATTTGACATGTTGGTCGAACTGGAGAGATTGGGAGTGCTAGTAAAAGCATAGGGTGCCACGACCTGGTGGCCAACCCTGTAACTCCCCGAACCACCGACTGTATTGTAGGAATTCCAAGACATGGTTGAATTTCGCGAGTTCTGCTGTTGTGATGACTGAGAAGGAGTAAAGGCGCCCGAGGAAGAAGAGGGACGAGTCTGAAGCACAGAGACCGTGCCACTTTGTTGCGGAATTGTCTGTACCAACGCTGCCATGTTGTTCTCCTCCGGTAACCGGATGGAAAGGGGTTTGACG
Organism: Aspergillus sergii; assembly: GCA_009193525.1. Taxonomy (NCBI): domain Eukaryota; kingdom Fungi; phylum Ascomycota; class Eurotiomycetes; order Eurotiales; family Aspergillaceae; genus Aspergillus; species Aspergillus sergii. Next base: position 393,042 of record ML741772.1, read on the forward strand.
CGTAAGTAACGACGTCTAAAGGATGCGATGCCAACGGGGTGTACTCGCTATCGTCCGCAGGGCACAGGTGGAGGTAGGTATAGGGTCAGGAGTAACTCGAGGGAGGAGAAAGGAAGAAAACAGAGATCCTGTACCACATGCCCGTCAGCTAAGATCACACAAAAAAAGAAATGCAGGACGAAGATTGGCCGATCCACGATCGATGTTTCTTCACCATAACCATGTTATCGCGCCCCCTAGAAGGGAAGTCGGAAGTCCGTACCTGTTCTAACAAATGCAAATGATAGATTATACAGATATGACTCGATTAAAGAAACGAAAGAAAGAAAAATAAAACGCTAGGATGAATGCGAAAATGATGTCGGGGACACAGGAAAGGAAAACGAAAGGCTCGAATTGGGCGATAGTCGAAGAGGGAGTTCAACGAGAAAGGCGTAAAGGAGCACAAGGGTCCAGGATGGCGAATGCTGTCTAGAGCGGTCGAGCCATGTACAAAAGCGAATCGAAAATGAGACGAGTATATGGAGAAATGAAGATAATCACGAGGAAGATAACAAACGACAATGAACAAGAAGTAAAAAGTAAGTAGGGCAAAAAAAGGGAAAAAAAGAAAAGGGGAGAAACCAGATCCTTAGAATGGGCACCTAATCTTCTGACTCAAGCAGAAGATGGGCCGTTCACTGGATCGGAGGAAATTAATGAGGATGAGATGGAAAGACGACAATAGGAGGAGAAAGAGAGAAAGGAAGAGGAGCAGGAGGGGTTGAAAGGCGTGGAATGGAAAAGGAAGGGAATAGGGAGATAATGGGGGAGGGTGAGGATGGGTGTGGAATGGATGCTAGTCAACTTTAGGGGAATCGTGACAGGCGGCGGAGACTGACTGACGGCCGGCCCTTTCCAAAGAACGCGAGTAGAAACAATTCAGGTACCGCAAGGAACCAAAGAACGCAGTAGGGAAAAAAAATAAAATAATAACAACAATAATAATAATTCACGGAGAAAAAAAAAATTTTTTCTGAAGACACTTACACTTCTTCAACAATCCCAATAGCTAATCTACGCAAAATGAAAATAACTGTTCAAGACAAAAAGAAATTTTTCTGAATGAGGATTCAGCAACGGTTTTGACCTACTATTTTCACCTGTTGCTATTATTGCATCTAGCTGCAAGTCATGCCAAAACTTCTCTGAAGGTGCGCACTCGTTCCTCTTTACTATAATTAAAGAAAATCTAAAAAAATATAATTTTGGTACACTTGCACAGGAAGAACTAAAGCCTTTTCTGGCTAGTACCGAAGTTGCGTATCAACGACTGATGGTAACTTGGTATATTAATATCATATTAAGTTCTCCTGAATCTCCTCTTAACAATTCATCGACCAACCACTCATTCATGGGTAAGACAACTCTGGGGCTGTACCGTACGGAAACTCCATACACCCTTTACGGAAAGACTGGTACAAGCAAAATACTAGCAGTAACTAACGACTGTTCGGCCGGAGTTGCCTACTGCTACCTTGCATAAATACTAGTAGCAGTCAGTATGACTCGGATCTGCCGTCTCTCCCGGCCCGTCGACCAGAGTTACTTACAGAATACCTCCCAGGTACCGGTAATCATACCAAGATGGTAGGTAAGGTATGCCAAAAATACCACAAATACTACCCATCTCCTGGGCGGGTCAGAGAAACAAACCCCTTAAGTTTAGTTCTCCAACCTACTCGTTAGCCGTGACAACAACGTCAATCTGTGGAATGCACTTGAGGGACGCATTGCTGCCATTGGGAGAAGCACGGTCAAGAAATCCAGCCCGATATTAATATAAACATCATATGTGCAATTTGCTCGTGGGAATGGACATATAATTAATCTGTGGGGTAAACCGCTGGATAAGAGAGATTCGATTTTCCCTCCCTTTTTCGGTACTCCTTACGAAAATAAATATCATACAGTAAACACACACACACACTATTTTCTTGGTAAGTACACGCCCACTGTGCCTGAGGCAAGAGGTGCTAGCCGAGTAACTCCATACATTTCCTACACGGAACAAATATACACGATCAGCCGCGTCCCCTTTTGATTTTCTTTTCTCTGTTTTGTAATTTTATTTTTATCGTCCTAATGCGGCAAAGGGAAAAAGCAAGTAGAGAGAACGTGTTGGGTGCATGAGGCCACGACCTCTGGGGCCATTTAATTTCTAGTAAACTAAGTGAAGCGCGATCGGCTGAGCAAATTGGACGCTGATTTGCGACCACACGGTTGCTAAAACTCTTAGCTGTAACGCCATCACAGGTGGATGGAGTCGCCCCCCGAGAACCAAACCACGGAGGTTCGGAGAAACATCCTGGAGACAGTTAGTCGCTCCCACTAACAGCTGCCTAGTACAGCTACGATGCCAATCCAAACTGTCCGTTGCTCCGTTAGCGTATACACTTAGACAGCGTTCCTCCAGAACCACTGAACTAGGCGGTCCTCGAAGCATTGACATTGGCGTTCTTTACCTCCTAAAGGAAGGAACTCGTACTAGCGACGGAGTTCTTAATATTTGGTTAACGATATGCCGAGCCTGATGTCATTGGAGCCTGTCATCCCTGACCGATAGGAATAAATAAATAGATCGTTGATTGCGATAGGTATAGCGGACGCATAATGATCCTCAAGATTTTCGTCACCTACTTTGAGTCATCGAATCTTATGATTCACCTTCATTTCAGGTAAATCAACAACGGCCTCCCGAGTCCTCCAGAAAAGGACCAGAAAATTCTTAATCGGCTCTTGGATAACCCTGGTAATTCTCACAACCGTGGGAGATGCCCGCTATGGAGTCCCGTGGATCAGGGAGTTCTGTTCCACCAACCTAATCGATAGCCCAGATTGTGTACGGAGTACGAGCAAATTTGCGGACTGACCATTCTCGCGTTCGTAGTCGCAGCCTCCTACCCTTCCGGTCGTGTACCATGGATACTTAGTCGTTAGCCTAGCAGTTGAGCTAACTCCGAGGCAACCGGCAGACTGCTTCTGTACAGGATGAACTAGTGTATGTATGTGATGTCAGGCATCTCACTATCAACTGGTCGCACGTCATCTTTTTATCGTCGAAACGAGAGATTCGCAAGCCATCCACAAGGGTGTTATGTAGGCATCATGCGCGGAGTAGTAGAATTGTTTATACATACATGGTGGCAGGGTATCAAGCGGCAGAAGAGGGAAGAAAAAAAGAAAAAAGTAGATAGGCGAAAAGAAAGGAAAACGTGGCTCTATTGGGCGTGCCTGGTTAGCGGTCAGTGAGGCTAATGTACACTCAAAAATCGCCAAATTAGGATCCGGCCTACTCATGCAGTGCAAGATGCATTACTCACCATTACTACATGGGCATTAATCCTCTTAAACGTAGGGATCCGAAGCAGGAAATCTGTTTGAGAGTCAAATGTGGTTCATTGCCCTAAAGATATACAATACTTAAATATATCTCCATATTTCACGGATATAATACCCTATAGAGGAGGGCAACCCATGAAATGATTTATACCCAAGTGTGTACATGTACATAAACCCTATACCGAATACCACAGTAATACATACAAAGCGGCTACCAACCTACTAAATTAACTTTCTGGTACAATACAATTCTTGGCTGCCTTGGAGTGAACCGAGAGACTGGCAACAATCCGTGGAGACCCTGATAATAAGAGGGAAATATTCGCTTACGTGCAAATTCTATACGTTATTTAAACTCCCAAGGTTTCTAATGTGTTGGAATCACGAAGCGAGGGGACCTATGGAAACTTCAATAGAAACGCCACGGCACTTTGTTTTGACTCTCAGATCACTCTTGTTGATGCGTTCTCTTTGTGTTGTCTCTCTTCATGTCTTCGTGACATTGTCGGTGTAGACAACGTTCATGAGCTGGATCACATATGGCTCACCTGTTAGAGGTTTTACAACAGAACGGAAGGGAACAGTGATCTCGGTTGGGTTGAGCCGATATGCATGGGGACAATCGGTGACCCACCTTTTTTTATTATTTTTTTGGTATTTCTTTTTCCCTTTCAACAGATCGGACCATACATATTAAGGAATATCGTTATCAAGTGGACTGTCCGCTATTTCGCATTAGGCCACCTCCATTTCTTGCTCTGTAGTGATTGTTCCGGATATCCAACCTCTATACGGCGCTACATACACCGTACTCGACTCCTCCCTCATAGATTTGTATGAAAGCAAAAATAAGAAAGAAATCAAAAAAGAATAAACATTAGCTCAAGTAAGTAGTCTCTCATGCAGATCAATGTAAGGAGTTCCCGCGTGATCGACACCACAAACCAGCATATGATTCGACTCGGGGCCTTTCGCTCGCCAACCGCGTCACTCAACCTGACGGCGGCGGGTGCATATCATGGAGCCTCTGTCCTTCGAGTTTCAGATTTCATTCGACCGTCTGCACCTCGTTTCCCCACCATTTGCCGTTCGCGCAAGAAAGAGAAAACTCTTATCAAGATTGTGGAAGTTCCATTTAACCTGATGAGGCAGTCACTGCTCCGCTTTGTTAGGATTTTCCCAACCGACGCGGCACAGGTGTTGTAGTGGTTGTTTCATCCGCAATCTTATCTGTGCAAGAAGGATTGAGGGGTATTGTACAGGACCTTCCGCTGAAGCATGGATCCCTATCTGATCCAAGGAACTTGGTAACCCTGCGAGTCAGACTTGTCATCTACGTTAAATCCTCGTGACCCGGGAGATTGTCCCTATGGAATGTTCCTCCATATCTAAGGTATCTATCTCTCCATCTGCCTTGGAGGGTGGGGAACAACGGCAATGGACATTCCTACAGAATCCGAACACGACGAGTTCCGTGGAGTGGTGGCATTTGTGGGTGCTAGTCTCAAGATTACGGAGTATGTGAGAAGTATGGAGAAAGCATCATACGGTGCGGACACTGCGGAGACACATCGGTTTTCAACTACCATGGTTCCATTGATTTGCGGGAGTTATATGGAGAGCAAAAGTGAGAATGGAGCCAAGTGGATATGGAATGGTAATGCATAATCTACTAGGGACGGAAGAGCTCCTTCAGACGGGGATAGGGATCCTCACTTTCAAATTGGCAGGAGCTCCGTTTCATTCCCTTTAATTGTAAAAGAGCGACCGCGTTTCATTGTTGATGGAGTATTCTCCATAATTTCTGATATCGTCTACGGAGATATTCCATTCAAACGCCTTCAGAGGTGGCAAAGAGTTTAAATAAACCCCGAGCTTTACTTTCATCCGTTGTGTTTTCTTTTTCCCCCTTTCTTACCACATTGCCAGCTTTCTCTACGGAGTACTATGAGGGGTTAATTTCGACCGCTAAAATACATAAGACTAGGGAAAATAAAGAAAAAGTTAACAAACTTTTTCACCCCTGAGTGTTTTAGCTTGCCCAATGCGGCGGTGCAATTCAACTACGCACTTAAAAAGTGGTTCCTCTTATGACAAATGCTTCGACCCCCTCTGGCCTCGACTTGCTTCACATACCAAATGTGCAGGGGTGGAATGATGACAATCCGGGGCTCCAACATGACAACTCCTACGTGGCCAAAATAGAGCCGTACGTGATTGGAAGGGGAAGCGCACGTTCCTCTTGATAATTTATTCAGGAACCCGGAATGCTGTCAGTGTGACATGTGTGAAAGAGGATGGTCTATATCCATGTCTGCACCAGTCCCTTCCAGGTAAGAACGATGCGGTTTCAGGGGCGGCGTTAAGGACGGGGTCCCAACGAGGGATGATCATAACTAATCCTGGCCGACCTACGAACAAAGGTCGCGTAGTTACAGATACAAGGTATATCTGGGGAATAACCGAAAGTGTGGAGCACAGAGGACTAGCAGTGGGCAAACGACTTTCCCTAATGATAATTCCAGGTCGAACAACGGTCGGCCAAATCCAGAAAGGGTCAACGTTGGATGGCTAGCGTACTCGTACTCGTAAGCGATATCATAATGTTCATAGTTATCTCCGCTTAACTAATTATGCAAACTCCGACCAAAGAACCATACATACTACCATGGTTGTACATACACTTTCTCTTGACAACCTACTAGTACCTGATATTTGGAAGCCATGAACCCAGAAAAGTCAATTCCCTCTGCCAGGAACCTTGCCTGTGCATTCAGGCACAATGGACGTTTTCCCCGCATCTGCTCACATGATTACGGTTATTGAGACTTGGTACGGTACTACTTGAGTAGTAGACCTACTCCTACTTGGTATTTATCCAATTGAGCTTGAGTTACAGTTCGACCTGAACAACTTCCGATGACAATAAACCTGATACATAATTGCCCTATGTACCATATTGCCATAGTCCACGTACAGGTGCTTGTGCAGTCAAACACCTACGGTCCCCAACCGGTGCTCCCGCCATTTTTATATATCTCCGGTTACATCCCACCAAGCGTACGGGACAGTTCACTGTGCATTGCAGATACTTCAACATGAAACATCGGCATGACCCAAGATGACCCAGGAGTACCCCATTTGGCGAGTTGATGGGAATCCCCGTGCACGTGTAGAAGTATGTATTTACCACACTGGTCACACAGCGCCCTCGTCCTATCCGCATACCACAAACCAAGAGTCATATGATCATTCCATTTGGATGAATGGTTCCACTACGAGTACTAAGTATTGAGGAGTCTAGGTCTTTCACTTGTTTTTTTATTTTCTTTTTTTTTCTTCCATATTCTTTGCCGGCATCAGTATCTCTCTACTATTGGTGTAAAGCCGACAAGATGGCCATGTTGACGGGCAAAGTTTCCACGAGCCACGATTAGCGGAATCTGCATGTCGCTTTAATGGGTAGTCACTAAGCGGGGCTTCGGCCGGTGAGGAAGACTCGCTCTTTGATATTCTGACATGAGGGGATGGCCCTGGCTGGCTGAGATCCACCAAAGCTTTTCCTCGTTTCCTTTTTATTATTATTTTTGTATATAGTCGGTAGATACTACGGGATACCTTCTCCAAATACTAGACAGATATTGCCAACATGAACTACCCATCGATTTTACACTTACGGATAGTACCGCCCTTCTATGTCTAAGCGAAAGTAAACCAAAAACAAGAATCCTCGCGGCTAAACTTTGATCATCGTAAATTGTATAAAAGATAGACTGAATATTCCTTGGAAGTAACCTTCCCTGTCATGACCCACCCATGTGACCCGCAGCAGACTTGCTAGCTTGAGGACGGTTGCTGGATTGTGTACGTGTGTGCCTCGGAGATAATCTTTAGTTGCTGACAGGTTAGCGCTATCAACGTACATGGTGCATCGATACCGGTGGACGCTAGTGACAAGGTACCAGATATGTAGGTCGAACGAAGTAGAAATGTCCCCTATACACTTATCTTTCTTAGATGTTTGTGTGTCTGGACAATACGTAAATCTCGCTCTTCGCATTACTGTATGATACCTTACATTCCGTGTGTTGAATGAGGTTTGAGACATGCAGTGGATACCTCTCATCCTGTCAACACCAGCTCGTTCGAGACTGGGAACAAGAATGGCGTGTCTTACATTCTTCTGCATAGCTGGGAAGTCATATCTACCTAATCGCGAAGATTAATACCGATGGCAATAATGTACAGTAAGACCGGTCATTTCTGGAACATTCGAGAAGAAGAAAGAGTAGACAATTCTTGCTACAGTACCAGGCTGTCTATCCACACCCATCTTCCGATATTAAAAACCGGTAACATCGATCGGAGTTCCGATTCTACGTCCATCTGTGGAAACTGACTCAAATCGCGATATTTATAGACTTAGTGGCCCACTATCGCAAAAGTTGGCCCAGTGCGCCCTCGCTCCTTGCTTCGCGGTTGGTCGAATCGTGACCTACACCTATGCCGATGGAGACGCTGTGAGGTGTCTGTACCGGCTTCTTGGATTTTATCGGTCGTTGTGTGTGTGTACTAAGGTTCGTTCCTTGGTACGGATGGTGCATTGATTGGTAAATAGGGTTGGGTGGGAGGTGGGATGTCTCACTATAACAAGCCCTACCGCGGAGCTACTTAGAAGATCGTATTTCAGAGATATGGTTGTGCTTTTTGATAGGATTATTTTCAGAGTATCTGATCTGTAGTATGTATATACAGTACATAACTGTATGAATCGAATCCTGCGTACTATCTGTATGTGTGATGGGTCTGGACTGTAAAAGACGAATGCGCTGCAGCCGGAGCTTAACTTACTGATCTGAGCTACAAGCTTGAATCAAGGTTTTATTTCTGGTGTTGTTTCCCTGTGTACCTGTATATAACTATAACTGTTCATTAATCAAGGATGATGTTGTAGTACGTATCTTTTGGTGAGACGAAAGTGTGTGAATGTCGATTTTATACTGAAAGTGTCGAATTATAGTGTACTATATGTGTTCTAGAAACTGCTCCTGAGTTCATAAATAGATTTGGGAACTCTTGCCTCAGGCCTCCGGCGAAGTATTTCTGGTCCTGTTCGTACGCTTAACCCTAACAGCAGACATAAGGCCCCCTGTGGCAGAACAATCTATAGACCTCGCATCAAAGCGGTTTCCAATCGAAGGACTATAACATACCGAGGTTAAACCAACATGATTATCTATCACTACTTACTTGTGGTCATCATTAAGGAAAGAGCATCAAACACTAAATTCACTCTGCTAAACAGAACCAAACAAGCGCTGCACAGCACAACACTGACCCTATATTCACTGCTCCCATTCACCAAAGCTATATACAAAACAGCAAATTGCTCTACACAGATATCCAGTAACACAAACAAACATGGCCTATCCCACCTTTCCAGACAATGTAGCCACCACACTCATCTCCCAATGTCTCTACCCATCATCGCATCTCCAAAGTCTCGCCTCAATTGCACAGCTCCCCTGGAAGTGACCAGGCTCGACACAAGCTCCCCCAAATACCCATAAAGCAACATAGCGCACCCCCTCCTCACCAACAGCACAATGTGTCAAATGGTCGTATTCTGGCACGCCTGCACCCACCTGATCGTCTCCTACATGACCTGCGCATTCGAAGAGGCCCGAAACCACAAAGAACAGACCGCAACCACAGCGCTCATCGACACCGACTGCTGGATATGCCAACAGCACCAGAAACACCCATCCTGGGGCGCCTCGACCACAATGCAGCGTCTGCTCATGACCGTCCAGAACATGGAATACATCCTCGGGGTTTCGGCAGATGAAGAAGGGTTCCTGGACATGGTGGCCCGGTTTTACGCCCGAGGCGACCACAAGCGCTGGATGCAGCCGGGCGTCGCGAAGGCAAAGTATACTAAGGACGATCCGTATGTCCGCGGCTTGGAGGTTCAGTCGTACCTTTGTACTCGGGGTCAGCGGGATTTTCACATGAACCCGGGCTATGCGTTTGATGTCTTATTTGGGCTGATGAAGCATTGGGATCGCGCGGACTACTCAGATCTCAATTGGTCTATGACCGGGTATCGGCCGGCGAGTGATTTCTTCTATGTGTCGTCTAGTATGATTGGGATGTTGGCTGATGGGTATGGGGGTGAGCATAGACAGAGGACGGAGGGCAAGCATGTGGCACAGCGATCTCGCTGCTTGTCTAATGATGATGGTGGTGTAGTGATGCCGATGACACAGTCTACAATGGCATCTTTTGAGGTAGAGATGGGCTTGGGCCATCTGAGAACCGGGTCGTACTCACAGGGACTCCCTACTCTGGATGCTCAGACTAGCTCGTTTCATAATGTTAATGGTAATCCCGGTTTATTACTTCCACGGCGTCCGTGCGAGGCGCTCAATGGACCCCCCGTCGTTGTGAATCAGTTCCCTCAGCTTATCCTCCGTCCCTTGTCCCCGCTCGGGGAGCCTGGACCTTCAATCGAGAATCTCAATCACCCCCGGGCACTGGACGAGAGAGCAAGCCATCATGCACGCAAACCCAGTCTCTTTCATCCAATCTTCTCCGCCGAATATGACGGGGATATCCACACAAATGAGACATCCCAAGAGTTAGATCTCCATCACCACACCAGATCCAATTCATCCGCCTACAATAACACCCTCCCGAGGGAAAATACACCATACGAGGGCACTACCACACCCCTTAACCAGGCATACACTGACCCTTCCCCGTCAAACGAACCCCCCAGACACTCATCCAAGAACCACAATCCACCAGAAGACCTCGACATGCTCCTCTTCTCGCCAACACCGGGAATTGCCACCATCGACCCCAGCATGCTCAACTTGGATTCCCCCGACCAATTGCATCTCCCCGACGATGGAGCCTGCGGCACCGGAAAAGGCAAACAACCTATCAGAGATATCTCGCAGCTGCATCCCCGTGGCTTTGTCTTCCCGGACATTATGGACATTAGTCACAGCTAAGGGCTGAAGAGAGGGGGTTGTCTTGGTCTAGACCTCTCCTTCCTTCTCTCTCTCATTCTCTATCTGGGCTACTTTTTTTTTTTTATTTATTTATGTTGTTGATCTTGTTCTTTGAAGCTTTTTTGAGTGGCAACGCATGTACATCGGTGCAGCTACATCCACATGAAAAGTGCCTTTCTCTTGGCGTTTATGCAGGTGCAGGGGCTTGGGAATTGACGTGTACGGCGTGGATCTGGTCTTTGCATCTTCACATGCGGTTGGGGTTGTGATGCCATTTGTCTTCGTCTTCTTTGTTTTCTGGGTCTTTGTTGGTGGGGTTGGGGATTACTCGGTGTACATGCATTATTCCTTCGGTTGTTTGTACACTAGTAGTGTCATGGTAATATCCGGGGTTCTGGTTCCATGGAGAATGTGATTTCTTTCTTATTTATTTATCTTGACTTTTTTTATTTGGTACTCCGTATATCTAATCTTTGATCGTTCCATAGATACCTAGAGCTTGGATAGGACGTAATACGTAGTTCACTACTATCAGATGGCGCTGGCATGGAAGGAGATCTATCAAATGTCCGAGTTACAGTGACAGATCTTTGTTCAGCTCTACGAAGACCACAGACTTCTCGTTATTAGCACCCGCCACTCCAGGGACAATGCGATCATACTGGACTGTCATACGAATCCTTCCATCTGATCTTACTCAGACGACAGACGGTCAATCAGCAACGTCCGCCAATGACTGTCCTGACTACGCAGCGGGCCAGCCGGGTACCACTGGCGATGTGGCACTTTGCCCTATCATGAGCTCCTTGATGACGCACATTTCTTCTACGGTAGTATCCTGGACAAGAAGGCAGCCAGTTTTGCTAACTGTGCTGTGCTGGACCACTCGGCGGGATATGCGATCTTCTGGTTGTGCAGAGCATTATATCGCGCAGCCAGATCCCTCGGCGGATTCGAGCCTAGCGGGGTGAAGAGCAACGGCAAATGCGAATGTGTGAACCTAGGATAGGTTTGAGGATATAAAGAGATCCTCCTTCTTGGCGGTCGTCGACTAGGCCCGGCGCCTGAAGTCTTGGAGACGAGACAAAATTCCAAGTGTCAGACCCTTTTGAGACAGGCTTCATAGTGGAATGTGCTAGCATCAGCTTTGGTTGTGTACACAGCTTCCAGATCGATCTGTTCCTCAAGAATGTCGCCGTCAAGGCTGCCGCTTTCTCCCTGTCCACACTTTTCCGGTGTGGAGATTTTTCTCCGTCACAGCTCTCTTTCAGGACCTGCCTGTCAATCCTGCCTGTCAGTCTAGCTTGATTCCCACCATATATGGTTTTCCCTGGCATTTCAAACTTTCGTTGAAGGAAGCCTTTTGTTAACTCGGTAGGCGTGAATAAGTGCGCCTTTGTACCCGAACATCATCTACACCGTTGCACACTCTGGACGAGATGAGTACCTGAAGAGAAACCCCTTCTGTCCTTCGTTTCTTAATGTATCCGGCATGGAGAAAGCGGATCTGAAAGGCCAAGCCGAAGAGCAGACGGTTCATTCATGGGATGAAATCTTGCAGATTCTCATCCTACTCAAGAGGAGTAATGCAGCGAAAGCCCGTCACCTCATCTTCGACACTCTCTTCTCTACCCTTTGTTTTATAATATCAACCTGTCCACTCTGACGACCGTTTTATTCAGCACCCATTGACAATCCGTAGGCTGTTATTGTGCCAACTGTCCTATACGAAAGTAGCGCCGGGCGCGCTCCGAGTAACCATTCATGCGTCAATCTGATCGAATGGAAGAAGTTAGACTCTGACAAGGTCGGCAAGACGGAGTAATTCAACAAATGCCGTTGTTTATGTAATTAGGGCTTGAAAGCCGGTCGATAAAGCAGGCACAGACTGTTGCATGGTGGCAACTATAGGCCTTGCAATTGAATGCCGATGGGGTTCCTGATCGCTTTTATACAGATCGATCAACAATTGGCAGCATTATAATCGTCGCGGGGTTGAGGGGGGAGAAAAGCGAATATATGGAGACGATTTCATAGCGGATGGTACTCCTATAGATGTTGAATGTCAGATACCCACACAATATGGCGTATAATCAGAGCAAGACGGAAAATCAAGATACGAAAGGGCCGATGCTAGATGTTATTTGTCTTTGACACCAGCATCTTCCAACAATGATTTCGATCGAAGAAGGGACATCACGTGTCGATAGCGATAGTGACTCGGCAATGCTATGTATAGATACAGACAAACAATGCAAAATACGTAGGTTTCCCTGCCGGCAGATACCGTAATGGTAAACACCCGCGGTAAACAGGGAGATTATCACCAGCCACATGTTTCTCGGGTGGTCCGAGGCCTTGCCCCAGCCATGCGAGTGCTCCTTCTTTCCTGCCCTTCATTTGTCCTTCCAGCCCACACCCCCCATCTTCTAGAACAGGCTTGCGATGTGATTTAAATTATCGCAATCAACCTGTTTTTATGCGCCAGCCCTAATTGACCTCAGCGACCACAATGTCTTTCCCCCCGGATGCTCGTCGTCGGCGGGTTGGAGCGGGTACTGGCTTCAGCTCGTCGGGAAGGCGGACAGCCCTGGGATACTGGGTGCCCTTGGCATTGACAGTAGGTGTCGCAGCAGCCGGTGTTGCTGCCTGGATCTGGAGTGAACGCGCTGAAGATGAAGACAATGATGGCAATTACCCTCGAGGTGATGATGGATTCCCCGCGCCCGGCCGCGGCGGGGACGAGCTCCCTCCCGGATACGATGGAGACTATGCCAGGTCAACAGCGACGGATATTCATGATACAGACGATATTAGCATGGTAGCTCGCATGCAGGGAGCCTTGCGACGCACTCCTAGTCCTCAGCAGATTTTCGATGGTGCCAGCAAGCGAGTCGCAGCTGGTGTGGCTGCTGCCGGCGCGTTTGTAGGTGGTGCTCTTACATCGATCCGAGAAGAAGACAGAGGCGACTTCGAAGATCATTCGAGGTGGTCTGAAGAGGTAGAATCAAGATCCCGCCGAGATCTACCGGATCTCGCTGCACCGACTGCGAGCGGAACGCTTCCCGGCGCAGGAGTCGCTGCTGGCACGTCCTCTGGTTCAAAAAAGAAGAAAACGGTAGCTATTGTGGTTTCATCGGACACCTCGCGCTTGGACCCAGACGAGTACACTTCTGATCACGCTGTAAGTGATAGCGTCCCGTTCTCATAGTTTCACTGACTGATAATGCCACAGTCTATCCTTTCCCATCTTCCGGAACATATCGATCCCGATACCACTCGAGTCTTTGTTATGATCTACGCACCAGGCTTGAAGCACGCTCCTAACCAGGGCACTGGATCCCATCCTACCATGTCTGTCACCTCGTCCTATTCAAACATCGCTCCTGAAGAAGTCCTATCCCCCGGTGAGCCACCAAGTGGCGACCTGACCGCATCGGACTCTCGCCAGGATGACCAGACACCGCTCTTCAAAACGCTGTATACCCAGGCGCAAGCAATTGCCGAGAAAGAGAGCATGATTATGCCTTTCAGCACATCTACCGGCTTTGTGCATCTCGTGCGACACATCTCTCCTGACATTGTTTACGTCCAAGAGTCCCTCACTGGAAAGGAAGGAGAACCGGTACAGCATATCACCCGGTGGGTCAGACAGGTAGTGGTTGTCGTCGGCGAGCGAGGAGGCCTCGTCGACAGTGAGGATGAATCTGCCTTGGCCGACAGTGGTGAGAAGTGGTGGCAGAAGGAGGGCACAACTGGCATCGGCAAGCGCATTGATGTCGTTGACGTGCTCCGTACCGGAGACGATTGGCGACGAAGAGTGTCTGGCTTGGACTAGATGTCAAGTCAATTTCTTGGGTGGCTGTGTCGATATGTTTATTTCACTTGTTCATATGTGTCATTTCCCTTTCATCACCCTTACGACCTGCTTTGATTCCCCTAAGTTTTACGACCTATGTTTTCTGATTTGGTAATGTTGTCTGCTGCGCATATAGTCTAGCTATGAAAAGGACATGCTTGGAGGATACCAATACCACTACCACGGCCCCGTGTTTCTTATTCTTCTTTGTACCTGTCACACAAATAATAAGGCTGAAAGCGCCTTTGTAAGCCAGCCCATCTCATTGTGAAACCGTAGGCTTGCAGGCACAAACAACACATAGGGTGAGATTCGAGGTATGAGGAGAGAGATGGCCCTAACCCGATGCAGTGGTCAATAGTCACATGATCCCGACCTCCTTCACGTCGCCCGCGGCTTGGCATCACCAAACTCCCTCTGCAGCACCATCTCCGTCACCCGATCAGCCTCTCCGAACCTCCCCTGCCTTCTTTGCAGGTGCTTGTTCGATGGACACTAGTATCCCTCTGTTCTAGCGGCTCCGGGCTCCGTCCAAAGTTCCGCGTCGACACCGGTCTATACGTTGTCGTCCGGTCCCGTCCTCCGCTCCCCACATGTCTCGCGCTCCGGTTATATCATACTCGGAGCACGGTTTCCCTCTGTCATCTTCGGATTCATATCCCGAGAAGTCGCGCCCGTAAGCCGCTTACTGTGATCGCGTCGCACGCCTATCGCCGACAATATGGCAACGGCGATCTCCAAACCAACCTCCCACCCGCCTAAGATGAAACGGCCGCCCCCGCCTTTTGTTCAAACCGGGGTCAATGGGGTAAAGCCTCAACAGTCCTCCTCGTCCCCACAACCGACCTCCAAGCGCCTTCCGGGTTCCAATCAACCAGGCCCTGCGGGCTCGACAAGTGGTGCGGTCACAAATGGGGTCAATGGTGCAGCTGATTCGAATGGCGTCAAGAGCTCCATTAATCGGCCCAAGAAAGAGGCGCAAAAGCCAGGTGACCAAGGAATGCGGTTAGCGAAGCCATTGGCCAGGACTCTTTCCACGGACAATGAGCGCCGGCTAGGCAAGAAGTGTCCTGAGCCTTATGGTGAGTTTCCGCAAGCTCTATGTGCGGTGCCCCTGTATGCTGACAGCTGTATCCCTTCCAGTGAAAACAACGTCACATATACTGAAGAAATACGGCAAATGCCCCCCGTCTCTCATTCTGCATCTTCATCCTACCCATTTCCGCTTTGAACAACAAGATGGAAGCTTTCCCTATAATTCTGAAATGAAGGTTATCATCGAACATATTCGTGCCGGGACCGTTCCCCATGATATGATAGAGGAGCTGTTGCGGGCCAACGTTCGTTTCTACGAAGGTAGGCACTAGACTGTAATATAATACTTGCGCTGCGTTTCATTAAACCGTGTTTATAGGTTGTCTCATTGTCCGCGTGGTTGATCACAAGTCCGTGTCAGCCCAAGCCAGAAAGTCAACTGCCCCCTCGACGAATGATAGCAATACTCCGTTCTCTATTCATAACTACAACGAACATGTTACGCCATCGGCCTATGTACCCTACCCGAAACAGAACCAGTTGACCTCTGAGAAACCAACATCAAAGGAGGCCGAAACCCAGTCAGACACTAACGCCAAGGGAGAGCAGCCCAGCGATTCCCAAGAACAACCCGAAAAGAGTGAATCGAGCTCTTCTCAACACAAGCAGACGCCTCCAAAACCCCGTGTGTTTACCACTGTTCTTCATCCTACTCCTCACTCATTACGAGCAGAGTTAGCTTTGCTTGCTACTACACCCGATCCAAAGGCTGCAAAACAGGGAGCCACGAGTTCTGCGTCACGTACTCAAGCGGCTTCGTCTGCTGCGCCTCCGTCTCCCGGTGGCTCCACTAACCCATCTGAGCGTGGGCCTGTTGCAAAAAGACAGAAGATGCTTGTCGAACCGCAGGATCTTCCTGAGTGCGAAGCCAAACTGACGAGGGCTTTAGCACCACCACTCTTCTTAGAGCCTGTGCATAGCCTGGACGCTGCTCAAGATCTACTGAAATTCATGGAGAGTCCTCTCCATAATGATCCGCCCCCATCTCCGAAACGAAGGAAGCGGACAGTGGCGGAACTTGCTGCTGACGAAGCACTGGCAGCTGAGGAGGAGCGATTCATGCTTATCATGGATGAACGGCTCGAGCCAACTACCTCTGGGGGCGCAGGAGGCCCTAAATCTGCCGTCGATGATACAAGCGGCGGTGCATCTTTCGAGCCTCGTTTCTCCCGGTTCAAAACCCTGGAAAATATTCGCATGCAACATGAGGAGAAAGCGAAACGGGAGCACGAAATCAAGCTCAAGCAAGAATTGGCCAAGAGGCAGCAGCAAGAACAGGAAAGAGAAAGGCGCCGTGCCCTGGAGCAACGGCAGGCAGAAGAGCAAGCTAAAGAGGACTCTCGGAGACAGCATCTCGCTGCTCAACAACAAGTACAGGCGCAGCTTGCCGCGCAGCAACAGGGTCGCCACGTCATGCCTCAAACAAATGGAGTCAGCCAAGCGCCACAGTCCTCTCCAGTTGCTCGCAACCAGACGCCGCACAATACCTCGTCGCCTTTACCTGGCAATGCCATGGGAGCACAGGGAGGTGTGCCAATGAGTATGACATCGTCTATGCAGGGCGCTGGCAGCCCTCCACGGCCCCCTTCTGCGCTACAGCATGCCCACCCCAATGTTATGGGCCACCCAATGGCTCCTTCGAGGAGCCAGCAAAGCCATAGTCGACATGGAACCCCGCAGATGACTCAAGGAACACCGGCCATGTCCCATGCTACACCAATTATGCGCAACGTAACACCAACACAACGGATGAGTCACGCCAGCCCCGGCCGCTCGACAGTGGCACCGACGCCGGTGATGGGCCAAGCTATGATGGGAACCCCACAAATGACAGGTGGCATGGGCCTTACACCTCAACAGCAGCAGATGCTGCTGCATCAGAGACAACAAATGCTTGCACAACAAGGACACCTCGGGCATGGCCAGCTCACGCCGCAGCAATTTGCTCAATTCCAGGCCAACGCGCACGCGCAGCAAAACATTCAATCGCATCAGCAGCAGATGCTGCAGGCTCAACAGCAGAACCACCAGCAACAGCAACAGAAGATCCCGAACCCTCAGATTTACCAACAACAACTTATGCGGGCACAGTTCGCGCAGATGCAGATGGCGCAACAACAGCAGCATGGGCAAGGACCTCAATCACAAGGCCAGCAAGGCCAGGGGCACCAGGGTGGTTCCCAGATGAACCCACAACAGCAGCAGTTGCTGATGGCAGCTGCTCAAGCAAACGGTGGCC
Organism: Aspergillus sergii; assembly: GCA_009193525.1. NCBI lineage: Eukaryota > Fungi > Ascomycota > Eurotiomycetes > Eurotiales > Aspergillaceae > Aspergillus > Aspergillus sergii. Next base: position 410,635 of record ML741772.1, read on the forward strand.
AGCTCCCCCAGAACCTCCAGGGGGCCAACATGCAGGGAGCTATGGCACAGCGATACAACCAGCTCTATCAACAACGTCTGTTAAGGTTACGACAGGAAATGGCCAGTCGTTTCATGGGGCAATACGGCCCGCCCAATCAATACCCGCCATCAGTCGCGCAGCAATATCATGCCGGGCTTGAAAGGAATGCCAAACTTTGGGTCCAAGAAATCATTCGACGAGAACGTGAGGCTGCTCAGCAGCAACGTGCTAATCAAGTTGCGGCTGTACAAGCCCAGGTGATGCAGCAGCAGCAGCAACAGAACATGATGCAGAATGGAATGGGCAGCTAATCGCTCTCAGGGTCATCGATCTAAATCGATGAAACGACAACTCTTCTCTTCACTTCTTTGATAACCCTTTTCGATCTATATTTATTTTTGTCTTTGCCTTCAGCCCGCTGGAAGTGGGTAGTGAGAGACTGTCTCCACCCACCCTCTCTGGGCTCGTGATTATTATCCACTTCATTTGGAGATTGTACAGGGACCAGGATCTTGCGATAAAACAGGCCGGCGTTTCTCGACCTTGGTTTGCATGCGTGTTTCTTCCTTTGATATTTTGTTATGTTTCTCTCCTCATTTTTGTCGTTTTTGTGCTTGGCGATTGTAACATTGGGAAAGGGATTGATTGATCGGGGAGCAAGGAACAGACTTGATACCATTTTGTACAGGTGTCCCCTTTTGGAATGCGTTTATGTTTTTGGATGTCGTTCATTCGATTGGAGATTCATCTTACAGTGCTATACTCGTGTAGACATGAAATATAGCTATACCAGACTATGAATTATACTCTGTTGTTCCAATGATCTCGTCGATATCTACATGGATATATACTGCACTGCATCATAGACACTCTTAAAGGCCGCATGATAGGAGCCAGGTAATTCTCTCGAAGAGAGTGTACAACGCAGATTGATGACTATCATCATAGAGGAACTCAACGTCCTCGGAAGTCCACAGTTTCATGGACAATGAATGCTTCGAGTCCCCCATACGCAATCCTCCTGTCCTCCCAACAGAGAAATACACATAACCTTTCATACTTCTACTATGATAACCCAAGTAATAAATATTTTGACGTGGTTCATATTTATTCTAATAATCAGTATAGAAACCCGAGCAAGTACCAACGATGAAATCGATTGAACTATCTACCTATAATCCACCGGTAATAAGACATGAACACATCTACAGAACTTCACAGAACACATCACGAAATCAAGATAATGTAACCACTAGACAAATGTAGTGGCGAGTCGCACTACTCCAAATAATGGGACCTGCTGGTCTGACAAGAACTAAGCAGAACTCTCCCGGGACACGCCGTACAGCTGACATCGAACGGCGATTATATACCAGTTGTTTTCAATCGACGTACTCTCCAAGATCCATGCAAAAGAAATAGAAAAGGTATGTATGTATTCAACCCATAGAAGAATTATTATGTTAATTGATCTTTGAGTTTATATTGTTTTTTCTACCGTTCCCACGGGTGAATGTTCAGCCAGATGTATTATGGTGCTGATGGGTAGGGGATATCATTGGATGCGTGTACCTTGGAATGTTGAACAAATTGACTGCTGCTTTCTTCTCGGTGTATGATAGGTTATGACTGATGTGTATTGGGTTTAGTTGGTAAGGGTGTAAGTTAACTTAGGGGAGTTACTACTTGTTAATCTATGTGTTTGGTTGTGGAATCTAGGTGGAATGAGGTCGTGGTTGGTGTGTGAGGCTGAGGCTGAGGAGTTGGGTAGGTTACCCATATCAATGTGTGTGTGAGGGGTATGAGTTCTTCTTGCCGTCTTATATATATTTCGTCTTATGTCTTTGGCTATTTGTGCAGCTGTGGTATTTGGTGTTGTTGTCGGTTATAAGCAGGAATATAACGGAGGTATCCTTTTATGGGAGTATACGCCATGCACACTTGATTGACAGCTGGGTTAGGAATTACGAGTCCTCACCCACGACACAGACCAGACACCGGTAGAGGCGATACCTCAGAGGCCTACTTCCCCAGTAAGAGGGTTACCTCTCGTATCGAGTCATGGCCAACTCAGCTGAATGAATAGCCTCGAGAACAACAAACAATCCTCACGGCGACAACAATAGCTCTGTCGTATGTAACGCCATGCTGCAGATCGTGATTAGTGCAAAACAGACTCTCAAGCCCAATAATTACCTACTACGACCCTAAGATACAACCTCTTTCAAGAAGGGAAAGAGCCACCGAACTCAAACGCACTGAGTTTTGAAAGGTTGAGGGCTCGGATCGTGATCGACGTGATCTCCACTGCATACATACGTGCAGCAGGCTCGAACCTATGTTGTGTGCATGCTCAGAATATTACAAAGGAAACTACAGTAAACCCTGTGTATAACCAACTCCGATATAGGAAATATACCCGACATAAACAATCTACCAGGCTGACTCCTATCGTTTCCCATACAAAATTGCAGAAAACCTCGATACAGGGAACTTTGAGTAATCTATATTTTAGAAGGATTTATATGGTGATTTTGATAAAGCAATATCTCGATATAAGCAATTTAGGCCGTCCGCTCAGACCCTTGCTTATATCGGGGGTTTACTGGAGAAGGAAAGACAAGGTCTAACCGTTAAAGTTCAGGGTTCCTCACCGAACTCAAAAGCCCAACCCGATCTGGGTTTGGGGGAGGCAGGGGCTCGCTCCATTGGATGGGCTGAGTAGCACGGCTGCATGTATCCTGTATGCATGGATAAATTTGGAAGGAATGGGCTGGGGAAGAACCTGTTAAACTGGTTTTAGTTCGTTGTGTGGATGATCTATGCACATGTACATTCCAGAGAGGACAACTATGGAACTTTCCTGTATTAATATTAGGCTGGGTTAGGTAGACCTGGGACACTTAGGGGCCTTAGCGGTCTGTGTCAAGGTGGTCGGGTGTGTACTTTTGCGAGACTCGAACATATCAAGGCACAATGTGGTCCCAGTGGCGGTATTATCGGATCACGCCTCTGTTATGGAAGTCTCGGGCTGGGCGATCACTGCACCTAGCCTGTCTGAACACAGCGCCCCAAAGCATGGATCCGAAGAAGAGGACTGTCAGGTCCTTAGTGTGAAGGTTTCTTACCTAATGCTTAGTGGATCTGCTGGATATTACAGTGTATAACCTGGTTAGTAGCCAATAGTTGGCGAGCACCGCCTGGGTAGATGGATCAATAAAGTGACGGGGTGGAGAATGAGGAAAGCACCTGATAAACGTTGCGCAAGGACAGCAAGGTACCCTAAGATACCCGATCCCCCACATACGTTGGGTCGGATAGGCGGTCATGGAGCACGAGTGGTGATGATTCTTGCTAGGCTGAGGTTGGTTTCCCGCACATAGGCCAGAACCGGGAACGAGACACAACACCAATGCAATGCAATGCAACTCAAACCATTGTTATTAATCGATGGTGTGATGGTGGCAAGATATCTGGCCTGATTCGTTCTTATTGGAGACTGCGATAAGGAAGAAAAAGGTATGGACGCAAGGGGCTTTCAATAAGAGGATGGGCCGCCTGCGTCGGGTCTTCCCTTTCTGGCTACTCTACCTGTGCGTGAACAAGGAAAGCCCAGCAATCGATTACTATAGGCGCTTCCCTGCATAAGCGTCGACGAGACATGCATAGGGTGAAGCACGGGGCAATGTACGGTAAGTGAGACAAGCGAGGATCTTCCATCCCGGCGTAGATCCTGCTTCGAATTAATTATGGGGTCCCCTCCCTCTATGGCTCGTCAAGAAATCGCCAATCAGGGAGTGCTTGATGTCTAATATTGTCGAGACAGAACTAAAGAGAAATGCGAGGAGAGATATATTGGAAACTTTCTCACCGATATTATTCAGGCTGGGAAATTCCCCGGGTCTTCGGAGATTCACCATCGTCAACGTACCTGCAGCAATAATCACCAATGGATCAATTTGACATGAATTAGCATACCGCGGAAGGCTCATATTACAGTAGACACATTGCCAGCCTCACTTGGCGACTAATGAAGAATGTGTGGGCCTTTTGCACAAATATTCGTAATCGTTCATCTAACAGGAGCCTGCACACTTCCTGAAGTGGTAAACCGAGTTAATCATGAAGATCCAGACTTATTGAATCTCTGTTGCAGAATAGGCCTAAGCACCACTTGGCCTAATGAAGTTAGCACCTGGCCCAAGATAGCATCAAGGGAGAATGCTTCGGAAATATATGATGCGCTACGATCGAACTAGAGATGTGGTCCATGAGGCCGCACTGACGATACCGTCCCCAAATAGTACTGCCGCTACGAGTATACTCCGCTGCCAATGCTGATCAAGTCCAAGCTCAGGTGGAGGCGCTATGGGGCCAGTAAGCACCATGAAGCTTCAGTTCTATCTTGACAAGACAAGTATCTTTAGAGACTCGGCTTGAGTGATTTTGAACTGGAAGGTCATTGGACCAACAACAACGTGTTGGTACCCGGAATTGAGCAGAATAGTCATCATTTGCACTTGCTTCACCTTCTATGACAAGGAAAGATCGACTGTTTCAGTGCATGAGCACGGAAAGTATGGGGCGCATACTCCAATTGTGGCGTACATCAGGAACCTTGCTGGAGTTACCGTAATTTTGTAAGACTTTTGTACACGCACAGAGGAATTGTAAGATGGAGAATTTGGTTTCACGATCATGACGTTGCCTTGAAGATTACCATGCATGGAGAATGAGATCTAGGAGGAACAGTCTAGATCCGAACAGGGGTTGGGTCGTGGGAACCGCCACATCCAATTTGCGTAATAACCGTTGGGAATTGGTGGAGCGATCCGTAATAGGGATCTCGATGTGTTTTGGATGCACGGAGGCCCGGGTTTATACCCTAAGAAGGGGTGCATGGAATGAGGCTGATCCCCTCCAGATCCAATATATTGATGCAACTCAGATTAAGCAGAAAGTGATTCACCAAAGGCCTTGGCAGCATCATCAGTGGGGTAAAAACGAATATCCCACCGCAGGAACACTAAGGAGGACCTGGGGATGCCCCAATTGTCCGGTTGACTCCTTGCGGCATACAGGCCCGTGCTGCAGGGGTCAAGATACGAGGGCGAGGAAAACAGATCCTGGTTCTTTCGACGAATGAGCTGCAGCGTACTTTTGCTGTAGGCGCATCCAGAGTTCAACAATACAAATTTGTCAGCTTTCTATATTGTAGCTTTGTGTATTGTATAAAATCCTTGGACATTAAGATTTGGTTAGCTAGCCGCGGTTGTTAGTGGAGCCCACAAAAACCGGAACTACGTCACTGAAGATTAGACATGGAAAGAGGAAGAGTGCAATAAAGGAAGAAGGGAAAAATAAAAATAAAAAATAAAAAATAAAAAATGGAACGAACTGTCCTGATCACACAACATCGACCGTCGAGGGTAGCGATATTCAGGGTGAATGGAAGCCCGAATCGGTGGACTCAATAGAATCAAGATTCCAAGACGCGGGGTTTGGTCGAAGCCCGAGAACAGGAAGTATGTACCTGGACAGAAAGCGTAGTATACGGGGGTTAGAGTTACTGCACAAGCTTCAGCCCACTCGAACACTCTTGCGTCTAGAAGGAATAGTGAATCAATAACTTCAGAGCCACTTTCGGGGCCCGAGCAATCGATACGAAGAGAGAAAGAGTCTCAAGGGTGGTTGAGTTTAATCGAGCAGTGTGTCTGAATCGTGAAAGTTTTGTTTGACCGGAATGGATGCAACGATCAGCGACTCATTATTCATCTTTGACACTTGGGGAATCCACGCCCTATGAAGGAAGAGTCGACAAATGGAATCGATAGACAAAGACATTCTGGGATTCTTGCATGAAGCCACCGAGGATTTACCGTTCTGGAAGCCCTCTCGGGGTTTGACGGATCACTTGTGGCTTAGACGGGCCTTTGTGGCGGTGGACGGTGGCTCAGCAAGCAAACTATTCACTATTACTAGTATCGTCCCCTTTGCGTCTCTACAGCATCTAGTACTAGTTAGTTATAACTCCTCCTACTAGTAACAGTCCTGTAAAGATCATCATGATTCTAGACCTCGAAGCTCTTCATATCCACCTATTCTACAGTGGTTGGAGTATCAGTAGTACCTGTCCACTCTGGAGAGTCCAATCGATATATCCAGAAGCACGGACGTACGATCCTCGCCAATCGTGGTTGCTGACGGGTCCCGTCGACTTATTGGTTCCCACACATTAAGTAGTCTGGAGCGCAGATCTGCTAAACTGGAAGGGGCTTGACGATACATATACCTCAGGCACTTACCTGTGGGGATGTAGTAACCCTTTTTAGCACAACCGATGAGCGACCAAGTGGAACGCCTACCGACAATCTCCGAACTCTGGGAGCTGTCGAACTAACTCTTATGCCTTAAGGGGTTCTGTCAGAAAGGTCTTGACCCGTCATCTTTATTATTAGTACTAGTAAACTGGCGATGTCCACGCGAGAGCTCACAAATAACTCAAATAAATCTACTGCAATTGTCCATTCACACCGTTAGACAACAACGTACCATCCCCGCATAATCTGATGTTCACTTGAAGGATGAAGAAGCGTTAAACGAGAAAATTAAATAAATCAATCTTTGAATAAATCGATAGAAATCGACAAGGATTGTGACAGGGTGTGTACACACCGCCCTTGTTTGTAGCTGCATTGCTAAGACGGCCTGTTCGTTCCATGCATATTCGACTCGAGTGTCGAAGATCTTTTTGGCTCTGAACGTGACATGGCGTCTGTTGATCGGTTCCTGCTGTTGCATACCTTGTCAACAAGATCCAATGGAGCGATGTAGGAAGACAACAGTCTGTCCACGTAACAGCCAGCGAAACGATAAGAGATCTTTAAGTTATGTTACAAAGTAAGCTGAAATCATTTACTTGGCTACAGGTCTGTGGTATCTGGATAGCTACACAAAATATGTTGGTACGTAAACCGGTGAGATCATGAGGAAATGCCCACGATGCTCGGAAAAAACTCACGCAAGTCACCAGTGACCGGTTGATTACTGTGTTCGTGTACGATCTGGTCTCATCGCCTTCGGTGCACTGAATCCAAGAAATTCAGCGACGTGCTCAGGCAGTTGACTGGTCGACTATGAGACCTCATTCTCGCGTGACGATTAGAGCCCCTCATCCTTTGAATCGAGCGCCAACTGACGCGTGACAGATCAAAAACTTGGCTTTAGGAAAGGCGGTCGAATGGCTTGGTGAGTAGCAGTCCACTTGGCTATGCATCGCCCAAGTCCACAGCAATGATGCAGCCGTTGGGAGAACTGATCATTGGGTGTGATAAGAGCAACCATCCACTAGTGCAGGAAATCAGGGCTTTCTTGGAAGTTGGAACGAGGCTGGAATCCCACCCACGAAGTTCGTGACGCAGCGGGAGAGTGTAAAAGACCGGCTCGATCCTATCATCATCAGGAAGACTCAGATCCCCACATTCCAGTGGGAGTGGCGGTGGTAGGCTGGGCTTCTGATTGAGAGGAGACATCTGACATACGTTACCTCTCTCTTAAGGGGGGGGAGGGCTTGGGATAGGTGCGGCTGGTTGGCCCCAATCGGGAACTCGGAGAGAATAACGAGAATTAAAATAATAAAAAATAAAAAAAAGAGAAAGTCAAAAGAAAATGGAAATAATCAAAACGGAAGGAATGAATCTCAGACCTGCAGAAACTAAGCAATGCCTCGGTCTTCGACTGGTCCAAATCCATTGTTAGCTGACTCTTGGCGGATGATGTGCGTCCGGCCAACTGATCGTCAGCTTAACATCAAAAGTCTCGTTAGTGTGTATAGCGGGTCTCCTGGCAAGAATGGGGACGGGTATCGACGGTCCCACTTGAATAATAATACTATTATCCTGTAGACTACAGAGTACTAGGCTCCAGTCCACTCTTCACGGTACCCAAGTCTCAGAGGAGATCAAGATGGAGTCCCATGATTTGGAAAGTCTGTCCCCGGACTTATTACACTTCGAGTCAGACCGACTATCAATTAACTGACTTTTACCAAGATTCTCCTCAGCAGCTTCTTTCCCTGTTCCACTCTCGACCCGATAATCTTACCTGACTGTCAATTCATTTTCCTCGATGGCTCCCGAGCGCGCATTCGGGAGGCTAGCTAGTACCTGCGGTCTAAACACGCATTGTAGATCACGGTTGACTCTGCCATCTCGATCTATTGGACCCTAACCATGGAATCATGGATCGATATACCCCGGGGTGGGGTTACCCGAAGGGAACCACATTCATCCCAATCTCTACTCTTCGCTTCGACTGAATCACTTTCGGCCGAAGAAATTGTTCCTTAACGGTGGCATTCATTGAGACGAGAGAGGATGACTAAGTTGCCCACTGGGATCGGGTTTGATTTTAATTCAGATCAAACCGTAAATCCACCTTCGTCTATCCAACGGACAAAACAAATAATTAAGCATTAAGCCGTATTTATGCATTGCCTCTTTGGTTAGACTTTACGGAATTTGGTAAACGATGTTAAACTGGTAGAACCATTCTTAACCGCCTGAACGTTCTTCCTATACTAATTCGTAGTCAGTACGGGGTAGTCACTCCAAAGTACTAGTAGTATCAGGGTCTAGCCTTGGAAAACCTGGTTCTTTTACATTTTGAATTTCATTTGGTTTTTTAATTATTACCACCCTTTATTTTATTCTATTTTCTTAATTATATTCTATGCCCTACCCTACCCCACCCCGCTCGTTCTCTCCTTTTGAATTTTCGAGGGTTACCCAACCACAGTGGTCTAGATGGTGGCGTTTAAACCCGAACACAATCGATAATAATTGCTTAACGTTGGGGTGTGCGGTGGCGTCCAAGCCGTCCATATTTCTACTAGCAGTCTTGCGTACCATAGTATGCATGTCGCGTACCTGAACCGTGCGCCAAATATGCCAGCAGCAAGAGGACGAAGATCATGAGGATGGAAATGACCTCACTTTCGCAGACTAGTGGGACCCTCAGTCTACCATTGTCTTCAATTGTCCCGAGTTTTTATTTCTCATTTTGCGTTTATACCATTCCTTTTTTATCATCATTATCATCAATTTTTTTTTTATCTTTCCGTTTTCAAGCTTGTTTGAAACCCCTACCGTGAATCTATCGTGATCTATTAGTCGTCCCCTTACGAATATGTATCATCAATAATGTTTCAAGGTTGAGGTCGAACCCCTTCTCCACATGGAGATTTCCTGGTGGCGCTGATCATCATTCAGGGTCCCTGCGGCTGGACGATCGTGGGCACGGAGGATACCGAATCCTGTTCGACTTTTCTTAGACAAGAGTGCGGAACCTGGCTGATTTGGATTTCCTGAGAGGGGTTTCGCCAGTGTCTTACAGTTTAGGATTCCATACCTTATCCATGGGGGTGAGTCTAGATAGCTTTAGCGGGTGGATAAGGATAATCATAGCACTGTGTTAGAGGACACTAAGGCCTGCACTACAACCCAGGCGAGTTAGCCCGGTGCGACGGAGTGTCTTAGCGCTTACCAACGAAGTAGACACCGGGGAAGATTCCCGAGAATCTGGGTGACTTGCGATAGACCTGATGATCCGCACCGTTAAGGTTGAGTTTCGCTGATGTATGCACGTATGTATCGAATTCAGTATTATTTGGTTTTACTATGACCATTATTGTTCCATGGTCGGCCCCTACGGTGGCTGCGGATCAAATAGACTCTGGAGCTGGAGCATTCCAATATGGGGGGTTTGCCTCACACCCATTCGTTTCATGCACTCGCGTTCGAATTTCGCAACCCACCCCCTCCTATTAGTTCTCTTCTTTTTCTTTTTCTCTTTTCTTATTTTCCCTAAGGTGATCGTGACGATGGATGGGGAAACAAACTAGATTGGTCGGGTATTGATCCACCAGGTAAATCAATGGAAGTACATCTTTAGTAACCATACCTGCGTTTCACAAAGGGTCCACCGGGGTCCGTTGAAGGAGAGTTCAGTCCAAAGGGTTCAGTGACGATGAACTTAGGAGAATAAAAGTAGGCTTTTTGATTTTCTCCAAATAAGATAGTCACAGTTAGAGTGAATTCTTTTTTATTTATTAGTCCTTATTCAAGGGAGGATAAATTGAATAAATTAATAAAGGATAAAATGAAATATAATAATAATAATAATAATAATAAATCTGGCATGTGAGGGGGCTCCATAAGGCGGGAGGAGGAGAGAGGAGTTCGTTGGAAAGTAAAGTTACTGTCGTAGGGCAACAGGAACAAGAGTCTATTTTCGATTTCGATTTTCTTGCTTTTTTTTTTTGCTACTAGTATTTTATTTTATCTTAATTTTTTTTTAATTAGTATTATTATTTTATTTTATTATTTTATTTTTATTTTTTTTCATTTGCGGGCCTCGCTATGCTTGCTATGCTATGCTCTACTATGCTTTACCACTGTCGTTTCTCCCGAAAAGAGTAAACCTATAATATGGTCATTGACTCCCCCCCAAGAGTCGTTCTTCATCTTCCTCCATCCCACTATTTCAATAACTCATCAACAATCTTAAAAGACCAGAGTCAGAATCTTTAATCTCTAATCTTAAATACGACCGTCCTGCTCTCATCTACATTAATAACTCTAAGACATTTCGTCCTCACTTGCATCTTCAATTTCCCATCCGTCGTCCCTTGCTGGTCCCTTTCTCCCTGCTTTTCCTTATAACAATACAACTGAGACCCTTTCAACCGGCCCATCCTCGATTCAGAACACAGGAATAAGCCTTGTCGCGACTCAGGATCGTTGCTCGACGCCAATCCTCGATATCGCGGTCCTTTATCCAGAGACATTCGCGCTCCTAGGAAACGGTCGATTCGCAAACCGGCCACCCTCCTACTCCCCTCCCAGTTAGGATATCGGTTCAACCATTTGTTCCCGGTTACTCGAGGAACTCTATAGTCTACATTCCTGGCCTTGCTTCGGTCTCTCAGGCACGCGACGCGCCTCGAACTCTTTTTTGACTCTTGTCTCGATTTTGCCCTCTCTTCTCCGAGAATAGTAATGGCCTCGACTTGTAAGTGCGATCGGTCCTTCTACCCTTCCGGTTCAGATGCCCTAGCGATTTGTTTATTTCACCTCGTCTGCCCTCCTCCATTCCCCAACCTCAACCTCACATTCATCTTTCTCTCTCTTATCCTTCCTTACACACTCTCTAATCGCATGCCGACTTTCCTTCATTCTTTCTAAGTGTCTTCGGCAACATCGTCCTTCATTGTCAAACTATCTCACTGTCTATCTCTCTCTGTCTCTTGTACCTTCCCTCATTGTACCACCTCATTACACATTCTCTATACTGTAATATTGTGTCATAACATACATACTGTGTTACATTCATTCGCTTGATACCGTTGGACACTTGCACAACACCCTGCATATCCAACCTATCCATACTAAACGGTGCTTGAACAGGCACAAACATTGACATACAACGGAAAGACTGTGAACCCCAACACAGTGAAGACATGAGAGCTCAAAACAACCTCACTGTTGAAGTTGACTGCCACTCATTGGGTTCCAACGAGTGCCCGTCGATGACTTCCAGCTTCTCGCCCATGGACTCCCCTACGCCAACCCCGACTAGCATATATAGCCAAGGCTCACTGGCCTCACCTGGGTGGCAAGACGCTGGGTCATACCCAGGAAATGCTTACGAGCGGCATACTGGAACTACGCCGATGCGGAGTGCTTTCCGTCTAGCGGGGATGACCTCAAATGAGAATATGGCCATGTCTTACGGTGCCATGGAAGCACAGGAACGCATGCCTATGCCCGACTTTCTGTCCGCTTATGATGATAACGTGGAGCACTTTTGGCTTCCTTCGGATGCGCCCAAGACCTATGAGACTGGAACACACAGCCTCCCATACCCCCACACCTTGCCCCAATGCCCTCCTATGGTTCGCAGTAACTATCGGCCACATGCCGCGTATCTGCCAGAAGCTGCCACAAATCCTTGCCTATCACGATCTATCTTTCACCATGCTGAGAGGGTACCCCAATCCATGTCTATGGGGAACATGATGCCATGGATCCCTCAGGCTTCCGAGTCGATTGCGCCTCAGACCATTGCCCCATCTCAGGTCGGCCCGGTAACCCCACCTCCATCCTACTCCGAGTTCCCTACGTCTATCCAGACTTTTAAGACGCACAGCCCTACAACGCCACTTCGTTCATGCTCCATTGGCACCGCATCTGGCCCCGACACGCCCATCAGCCGCTTGTCCGGTGGTGCGGCCGACTATCTGGAGGACTTCCAGCAGTCCCCGCCATTCCGTGACGGCCTTAACCGCCTCCAGCGTCACCCTTCAAGAAAGATGATCAGGAAGCAATCCTCTCGACAAAATATGTCTTTGGAGAACCTGCCCTCTATCATCAAACAGGTCCAGTTCAAGTGCAAGGAACCAGGCTGCAAAGGCCGCTTTAAGAGGCAAGAGCATTTGAAGAGACATATGAAGAGCCACTCAAAAGAGAAGCCCCATGTCTGCTGGGTACCAGGCTGCCAGCGTGCCTTCTCCCGCAGTGACAACTTGAATGCCCATTATACGAAAACACATAGCAAGCGGGGTGGTCGCAACCGATATGTCGCCACACTGGACGAGAGCAGCCCAGACTATGACCCGGACTTTCGGGGACAACTTACATCGGAAGGACACCCAATTCGCGGCTCAACGCTAGATGATCCTATGCCGGATACCCGCGAATACAGTGTTGATGGGTTAGACGATTAAAATTTCTCAGTACGAAAGGATATTACGGGTGGATCCCTATATGATACCCTTTGACACCCTAATTCTCTTGTCTTTAAATGGCTACTGACGCATGGGGCCTTGGAGGCCTCGGTCGGCGCTTCGCGGCGTTTCTGTAAAACAGCTCTGATTATATCCGATTGACGTGATTCTATTTTCTCTGCTTTTCTTTTTACATTTTACCCTTTTAGTTGGACGTTGCATATTTTCCTTTGTCTTTTCAATTATGTTTTTTTTCTTTTATTTCCTTTGTTCTTGGAGAGGTTTTCAATCTAAATCCGAATAATACGACATCATTGGGAGGAACCAACAAAAAAGGGGTTACTGTATGCTGAGGTGTGGCCATGTCGAGTTTGTTGATCTGATTGGTCCATTGTCTGCTGAACACTACATGCAATAATCTATTACTAGAGACTAAACATGAATTGAAATCTAAGAAAAGAAATAAAAACTTGATTATGACTTCCGCTCAGTGGCTCTTCGTCTCGTATTGTGGCCCCTCTCGGCTTTCTGATGCATCAGCTTTTGCGGCTCACCTGTGGCTTAGCGTGCTATCATCAATACAAAGTTAAATGGGTGTCGATCGTTTCATGGAAGCGACTGATAGAATAGTACGTACTAGGCCCCCATGGGAGAACCTTCACAAGCCCACCAGGCTCTCCCTATCGTGTTGTGGGGGTTTGGGGGAAGGGGATCTTTGGCTCCCCGTCCTGGAATCCATTGGTATTCAAAGTTATGAAAAAAAAAAAAAAGAAAAAAGAAAATGGTGGACCTACTACGGATATCGACATGGGGCTGAGTGATCCGATCTGGTTCGATGACACTAGTGCGTACCAGGAGGGATGTTGCCAACGTCACGTATGTATGTATGTACAGTATGTAAGTATGGCTCTAAGCAGTGGTACTAAAGTAGGTACATACATGCATAGGTTAGGTCCAACCGCTGCCGATCCGGCCCCACTGATTGTTGCTATTTGCACTAGCCCACATTCCAGACCAATGGCATTGTCCCTATTGGCGGAACCATGAAACCCAGGAAATTTGTTGACAATGCTTCAAAAGGCCTCGACATTGGACAAGTGGGCAAGGATCATCATTCACAACCCGCCCACTCCCGGGTATTGACAGTCACGGACTAGACCTCGCTGGCTGAACTGACGAACGACCACTAGGTGACTGTTATTTGCCAACGTCGGAATTATGGCATTCGACTAAGGATTCCAGAAACCGGGATTTCTCTTGAGCTTAATGGACAATAGTCCCCACATGCCATAGCATATGATCGATGGTCTTGTCCAGCTTCTTTTCCCGCCAACGCGTGTGGCCTGTTCAGTCATTGATGGCCTGTCTGTAAGTACAGTACACGACTAGTAGGCGATCTTTCCATATTGAAACGATTTTCTTCTGCTATTTCTTTTTCTGTCTTGCCTATTATCTGCCACATTTTCTTCTTTCTTACTTGTCTTGGCGCGTATCATCGACGATACGGCACTGAGGCAGCACTCATTTCCAAATTGGTTATGTTCAGTCATTGGAAGACGCATGAAGCTTACAAGTCTAGTAGTAGTATGATTGACGCGGATCTCTAGCGCGTACCGCCTTTCCACACCTTAGTACCCACCCCTCGTACCTACCACCTGATTGGAATCCAGTATATCGTCCGGATTATGGCGGATGCACGCTGAAGATCTCCTGCTCTCCTTATCTTCTCTATGTACTTTTTGTTTTTTCTATTTTATTTTATTTTGTTTTTCTTACCTATCTAACCCCACTTAGGATCGTACTATGTGTCACTAGACACGCTTTCTTTCTTGTTTTCTTTCTGGTATAATAGCAACTTCTGTCTCACCTGCCTGAGCGCGTCTATTTAGTTTGTTCCATAAGTTAGTGGCTATCCATACCAAAATCAGGGTTGGTACCCCATCATCTCCAGTCTCACCGGCGGGATGATCTGCGAGGAAGCGGGGCCAAACTAGTCTCTCTCGAGCTTGGCAAATATGTTGAGATGGACCTCATACTTGGTCTAGACACCTTTAGCCACCGATGGCGAAGTACCAGGTACTTCGGGTCGTAATTTGTCTGACATTTGTACTACATTCCACGACTCGTGCGAAATGGACGAATTATGTACTCGTTGGACCCAAGGAAAAAGTTTCCACCTACCACCGTTGGTAGTGATCGATGAGGATGTACATTAGCTTCCCTAACTTGTACCACCTCGAACTAAAATATACCACTGCACGGACATTCTATACGGAGCGTGGAATGTAACTATCACTCTACTAGGTACCGATTCCAAGGAACTGATGAACCATGGTTGATGTGTACTTGGTCCAACTTCAACCCCATGTCATGGTTGCATTTTAAATGCGCCTTTTGTTGATCACTCCACTGATTGGCCAACCTTCGGTGTTGTTAGCATGACTGAGTTCGATGATAGTTGCACAACATACTTAGCTTCATGGCATGCGGCCAACACTCGCAATCAAAGTTCACTTAAGCACCGTCACCATGCGCGGCATTCGGATACTACCTCTTGGCTCTCGTAGTCCAATCTTACAATTCCGAAGTCATGTCGGATGATAGTTCATCATGTGGCGGAAGCTTTCCAAGCCCACCGACCCTAAGAAAAAGAACGGCTGAGCATAGGCGGGTGCAGCCTTGCATGAACCATACCGCCAACCCATTGTAGTAGTGGTACCAACTGACGGTACTAAACGGCTTACCGCCGGCGTGATTCGAGCGAGCCGTTGAACCCAACCTGCATCCAAGGTCAGGTGAGTGTGATTTTATTCCAAGTGATTTCCCTCACCGACTCAGCAATTACGCCCCCCTTGTCTGCACCGGAATCCTGCTAGAACAGAATCAATGGTTCTCCTTGCCCCGTCCTTACTTGACATGCTGCAAAGATCATTTCTGGACGCCCTGTTCGATGAGCAAATAATAGTCAGGTACTAGGATACCGGTGAGATGGTTACACTACGCCTGCAGAAACTGGTTTGCTCCTGCTCTGATTATATGATATCATATGCATGGAGGGGTGATCCTCTTCTTCAGCATGATTATTCGCCTTAGTTACCCTCACCCGAGATACGGGCGATTTGGTTGCATTTTGAGCAAACTTGTCCGTGTTTCGAAGTAGTCAACGTGACCTTGATTTCACAGATTGGGTCAGATTGTCCATTCGCAAGTGCAATGGTGCCCGTGTTGCCCAGTTGAGGGCACATGTTAAGCACTTGTCCCTGCCTTATGCTTGGTGCCCTCTTGCGTTCTTACAATCATATTTTTCCGCTCTGTAGAGAAACAGCATACGGAGTCTATGATCAAGGTACAAACATGGTCCCTCAGTCATAACCCCTATTTATACAAAAGCCCTTAATAGTCTATACACTAAGCACAGGTCCAACGAGGAAGATCTAGATTATTTCATTTAATCGCACTGTCGTACAACTCCAATTCATTCACGAATCCTGGCTTCTATATCTTGATGCCCATTAACGCCACGAATCAGATTGCTATGCAGCTCTATGATTGTGCAAAGTCTTCCACTCACAATGTGATTTATCAAGAAAGCTAACCTATGACCATGTTGATGTCTGCTTGAAGCTCGGCTCGACAGTCACTACGCTGTTTGGCAAACATACGGAGACGGTACTTGTCAGAATCATGCCTTAGACTATGATAACAACTGCTTGGAATGGTGCAGGAAACTACGATGAATGCTCCAATTTTCAAAAGCTCAAGCACAACGGTTTGAGTTTGAGAACACGACTGCTCTGTATTCTGTCTGTGTTGGCTCGATATTTCATTTATCTATGTAGTTGTGTGATGTACTGTACTCAAAAAGACGACATTTAAGACGAGACATTATTAGATCCTGACTTTGAGTACCCGGCTTGGAGTACCCTTAATCCATAGTCTCTAATTAGTACCAGAACGCGTCAACTGATCCTTACCATATCCAGAGAAGCATTTGACACTGATATACTAGTTTGTCTATGGATTTTGCCTTAGATCCAACCCGAGAAAGAGCGTTCCCTCCAAGGGAGTCTCATAATAAGGAGCTATTTCCACGAACCCCACCCTCTTATACAACTGTATGGCGCCCACCATCGAGGGAAGGGTATCGAGTCTCATCTCCTTATATCCGAGATCCTTCGCCCTGTCAACGATGGAATTCACCAAGGCTTTTCCCAGTCCTGTTCCCCGTGCTTCGGGAGAGACATACAACCTTTTCATCTCACAGTATCCTCTATGGTTTTGAACTTCTCCTTGTTTTCCGCCCGACCTCTGCTTGAGAGGCCGGACAGCCACGCATCCGATAGGAATTCCCTCTTCGGCACTATAGGCTAGCAATAATTCCCCATGGGGTGCCGCGTATTGACCAGGGAGAGACTGTAGCTCGGAGGCGAATCCTTGGAAGGTAAGATCGAGGCCTAGCCATTCGGCGTACGACGTAAAAAGGGCTTTGGCTGCTTCTATATGTTCTGCGCTCTGCGCTGGGGTAATGCGAAATGGTGGCTTACTGCTTGCCATGGCAGCTTGATATTCTGAATTGAAATCTCGGAACGCCGACCAATTGCGGGTATTGGATTGGACTCGAACGACTGCTGTGTTGCCACTGGTGGGATCGGTAGCCGATGTTCTTCAGCAGAGTGGCCCTAATTCTTGGGTTTAGATCTCACGATTTTGTGACCTGTACCATCTCCCTCGATAGTTATACGGAGTACCTCTCCATGGATTTCCGGTATCGGACGGTGTTATGACTCAATGAATCCACACGTCCAAGCTCTTGCGGTTATCCGCGGATGAGGCGTGACTGCAAGTACGTCGCTGATGTGAAGGGGGATATTCTAGGTTGATGTTTCTAAATGTGTTTTGGGCGCGCTGGGTATTATGATAGGCAGCCTCAGGCTGTCAGGCCAGCAGAGCAAGCTCACGCGACACCAAGTTTACTCCATTCACATTATCGGCCGCTCAGTCTCTCACTCCAACTTCTTCGACCTGGCTTTAGCATATCTGTTAAACATTTTTCGCCAAGGAATCTGGCGATGACTTCTTGATCGCAAGAGCTTATCTCCCTTTTGCTTATGCAGTCATCGCGAGAATGCCAAGCACACACGGTGGTCGTTCTTTTGGGACTTGATTACTCTATGCTGAAACCAGCGTCGATGCTTATCCAAATCCTCAGATTCTCAGACGGAAATCTGGGACTCAGATGTTGCTGAAAATGTCGCACTTGGAATTGAATACCATATTCTGTTTCCGCTGATCGTGGTATAGAAATGTTGATTTCCTGGTGAGGTTACAGCCGTTGTTTCCCCCTCAGATCTATAGCGACCGAAGGACTGACCGGTTGGTAGCTTATCCCCCGTCCGGAAGATGGAGATGCCTTCCCACTACCATGACGTTCGGTGACCACTGCTTCGGTTGGTACATTCGCTTATACAGTCAAATGTGGGGGCAGGATTCTGTACATTTACAAGAGCCTCCGATCCTCCGCTCTCTTGCTGCAGTCATATCATTGCATGTGAACTCACGAAACTGGTCCTTACGAGAGCCGGTGAACGCTCTGGCCTT
Source organism: Aspergillus sergii (assembly GCA_009193525.1). Taxonomy (NCBI): domain Eukaryota; kingdom Fungi; phylum Ascomycota; class Eurotiomycetes; order Eurotiales; family Aspergillaceae; genus Aspergillus; species Aspergillus sergii. The sequence continues at coordinate 429,038 of ML741772.1, forward strand.
CGCTTATAATATTGTTGCGCTAAGTCATATATTGAAACAATGGCCCAAGGAGTTGTACGCCAGCGCGAAAAACACGAGCCTCTGTTATTGTGATTGCTGGGTTCTGCATCACTTGTCTCCGTAGTCCAATGGCAATTCTGCCTGACGGGCGCATCGTCGCACAAATTACCCCTAATGAATTATATTCTTATGAAACTATTTCTTGGTCTTTTCTCCTCCCCGCCGTTCCGTTTTAGCTCGCTTTTCGACTGAAGCTAAAGAACGGGCCGATGTTTTATTCAGCCCTTCACATCAATTCGACAGACACGTGGACTTGGCGCTTTAATTAACAAGAGATGTACAGGGAGATAATACTCACAAGCTCTGGCGAAGCAGAATGAGAGTACAAATGGTGCAGTTGGCCGATGCAACGTTCTGATACATGGTGCTCAAGCAGTCGCCCGCGATCGACATTGCCCTGATTTTTCTGTCCACTCCTTTGCTTTGGACCGAAGGCGCCCCGACGGAGCATCTGGGTCGTTACTCCAGACCACCGAGACGTTCTGCAATTGGCTGCAAGCTCTCAGTGGTCGGCACTTAGTGGCTAACGGAATCAGGAGATTAGCGGGTCTTGACGGTCTTGTCCGATCCTCGTTGCTTTTTCCCATCGGCCGGTCGATTCTATCTCCCCTCAAATCAGAAGCCTCTTATCATAACATGTGCCGCTATCAACAGTCAGTGGATCGAAGCGAAGTGATTCCTTGCTAGTCAATAAACACGCTTGTTTTCTTGTAGACCAAATGGGGCTCCTGCTAAATAAATAGGCGCAATGCCTGCCCCCATGCCATCTCTCACCATCCTCTCCCAGTAGGGCTTCTATCGGATTATTTTCCTCAACAATGCCTTCCACACCATCTCTCCCCTCCATGGGCATGCTTGCCCTTAGTGCTATGCAATTAGCTGCGGGCGCAGTGTTTGAGTTCCCGTCCTGCCCGAAGGATATTCCCTTCAGCTGTCAGAACTCGACCGCAGTAGCCGACTCCTGCTGCTTCAACTCCCCAGGAGGCGCCCTCCTGCAGACACAATTCTGGGACACAAATCCCCCAAGTGGTCCCGCCGATTCCTGGACCATCCACGGACTTTGGTAAGTGCGGAAATACTCAAAACACAGCGGATAGAACTGACAATGTCTAGGCCTGATAATTGCGATGGCAGCTACGGGCAATTCTGCGACAAGGCGCGCGAGTACTCGAACATCACTGCCATTCTTCAGGAGCAGGGCCGGACCGAACTTCTGTCCTACATGAAGAAATACTGGCCCAACTATGAGGGCGATGATGAAGAATTCTGGGAGCACGAGTGGAACAAGCACGGTATGCATCAGTTACACTACAGGCCTGTAAGCGCCACTATAAGGCTCGTGGATTGCTAACTTTGTGTAACGGAAAGGTACCTGCATCAACACGATTGAACCGAGCTGTTACAAGGATTACTCCCCGCAGAAGGAAGTGGGTGATTATTTGCAGAAGACTGTAGACCTTTTCAAGGGTCTGGATAGCTACAAGGTTTGTCATATCTCTCTCTTTCATTCATACCATCTCTTTTTACCTCATTTTAATTATTTCTTGTCTATTTCTTCCGTTCACCCTTGAGAAGCCACATCTAACAATCCCAGGCTCTCGCCAAAGCCGGCATCGTCCCCGATTCCTCCAAGACCTACAAACGGAGTGAGATCGAATCCGCTCTTGCCGCGATCCATGACGGCAAGAAGCCCTACATCAGCTGCGAGGACGGTGCGCTGAACGAGATTTGGTATTTCTATAACATCAAGGGCAATGCGATCACTGGCGAGTACCAGCCAATTGACACTCGTAAGTGTCTCCAGTCCATGCGTTATTGTATGATGTCAAGTGAGCTAATTCGATGCCAGTTACGTCTCCTGGATGTTCCACCTCTGGTATTAAGTACCTGCCCAAGAAGAGCGAGAACTCCACTGCGTCAGCCTGGAAATTTCGTAGTGACAAGGCTAGCCAGTCTGTTCGCTTCAACTGAGAATGTTCAGTATAGAGGGTGATGAAGATGGGAGCTGTATGGTCTACGAGTATTGTATGTCTATGGTGCTTTAAATTGTGCAATGATGTATGTACATATTATTAGGATATTTTGGTGTATGTGGAACTATGTGTACATGTCACAATGTCCTTGCGATAGTTTGACTACAGTGTGTGTGTGTGTCCTCGCGCCGTACAAATGATAACTTGTACTTGAAGCGATGCGAAAACCTGAAGGCCATCAGCACGATACAGCTGTTCTCTGGAGCTTGTATCATTTCGACCAAACGATGGTTGTCCTAAATAAATCGGACGTCCCTATATATATAGGGTAACTGCATGTGCGATACGTGCGTCTTCACTGGTCTGAGTTGACTACTGCAGCTCAACAGCAGACGTCGCACGTACGGATTCCCTTCGAGCTGATAGTCAGCGAGCTCATCACCAACTTGAGCACCGAGAGTTTTCGGTATTCGTCGTCCAATCTTGCGGAACTTCTCATGTATACCGATCTCCGCTCGAAGCTGGAGAGGGCAACGCAGGTTAAATGGGCCAGTAAACAGATCGGAATGTATATGTCGGATATAGCAAAGCAATCCCATCTGTGCCGAGCTGTGCGCGCAAAAGCGACAAAACGAGGGTTGACAAGCCCTTTATAACCCCTTCAAACGTATATTTCTTCTCTCTTCCTCTTCCTTGGCACCAACACGATCTAAGAAATCCATGCGACCAAGGAAACCTTCCTTGGCCTTGCTGTGGGTTTTGAGCTCGTCCTTGATGCCGGCCTGATCGACGTACGCGGCCCAGTCCAAGCGCGACTTCTCGACGGTGTTGATCTTGGGACCACGAGCATTCTCTTCCCCTGTTGTTTGTGGGACAGGCTGCTTATCCCAGCTTTTCTTGATGAATCCAGATGGGTTTGGATCGAAGCGGGAGACCTTTCGAAGAGGCCTGCGAATTTTGATGGTGTTTTTGATATTCGTCGCGTTCTCGGCGGCGGTGACTGTTTCCACGTCGTTTTCGTTGGCCATATAAAGCTTGGCCTCCGCTGAATCTTTGGGGACGATCTTTTCTTCCGTAATCCATTCGCCTGCGAATTTGTAGGTACGCTTGATCTTCACCATCTCCTCCGAGTATTGACTCGCTTGCCGCTTTTCCTCAACGACGGGGGTTTCGCCATCACGCATCTCCATGTCTTTGTCCCCCTCGACCGGAGTATTGTTCTTTTTTTCAGCCTGCGTAAGATTCTGTCCCAGAGTCATATCAGGAGCATTCATCTTCTCCCACAGCGCATCCACGTCGACAGTGGCTCCATCGATCTTCGCGAGAGGCCTCCGCTCTTCCTGGCTATACAACGGCAAAGTCAGTACTAAGCGGACGCAACAATAAACAGAAGAAAAAGGGGAACGCACGTTCGCATCTTCATAGCCCGTGTCCGAACGAAGCCACCAGGGCCACCCTCCTCGTCGTCAAAATCAACATCAACATCATCCTCATCGTCCCCGTCTTCGTCCTTTCCTTTCTGCTTCTTGGCCTTCTTTGCCTTGGCCTTTTGAATCGTCGCTTCGTCGCCCGAGTCGAGACTAGGGTCTTCCTGCTCCGGCGCTTTGCTTCCTGCCTTGCGCTTTTTTGTTGCGGGCTCGATGGCCTCGTCGTCGCTATCGGAACCAGTGAGGGCGTCGTCGTCTTGGGCCGCGTCTACCTGGAAGTCTTCGTCATCGGCTGAGTCGTACTGCTCGTCCTCGAGATCGAGGTCCTGTAATGTAGCTGGATCGGCCGACATGATTCTTAGCCTGAAAGAGATTTTTTCAACTGTATTAGGTTGAGTCGCGAAGTATAGGGAAGACGATACTCATGCAGAGGCGTGAATGGAAGAAATTCTGCCATGGCGGTGAGACATGATTGCAGACTGGACCATACAATCCATTTCAGCCAATCAGGATTGAGCCGAGGTGTCTGATATGAACATCGATAAGCAGACCAGACACAATACACTTCCCTTTGGCGGCATTCAATCTTCTTCGACTTACATTACTAGTAATAGTTCTCTATGGCAGAATATCACTCAATATGTCATCCCCATCATCTGGAGCCGCTTGAACTCGAAATCCTTCACCGTCGAGATGCTTTTGGTCTCCCGCCTAAAGCTGTCCAGGATGCGCTTGTGGACGTATTCTTCAAATGGGTAGCGCCAATACTGCCGGTGGTAGATCGTGATGCTTTCTTGAGGCAGTATGAAAGTGCGGAAGACCCACCGTCGATTCTACTGCTACAAGCGATGCTCATGGTTGCATCTCGATGTTCTACCAGCGAACAGAGCTCAAAAGAGTATACCGTATCGCCGCGCACATTCTATAAGAAAGCCAAGGCACTATATGATGCTGGTTATGAAACTAACCTGATAACTGTCGTTCAAGCTGTGGTATTGCTAGGTGCTTATTGGGAAGGTCCTGACGGTATGCTTTCATGAATACCTTGATGCATTTTCAGTAGTGTTGACTGGTCAAAGATCTTACTGAAAGCGGGATATTCTACTGGAGTCGGCTGGGTATTGCTTTGGCACAGGAACTTGGACTACATGATAGGTAAAGCATCGAGCCAATGATTCCTCAATCCCAACTAAGCGAAATAGTGAAAGATACACTGCCCTCCAGCCATCAGAACGAGGCCTCCGCAAGCGGATATGGTGGACACTGTATACCCGAGACCGCTCCGTAGCCGCAGCGTTTGGCCGGCCATTGCATATTAATCCAAACGACTGCACGGTAGAGCCACTAACAGAGAGTGATTTTGTCGAGTATGATGGAAATGCACCATCTGAGCCGGCAGGTGAAGTTCAGGCTAGGTTCTTCATGGAGTATGTCAAACTCTGCCAGCTTATGGATCTGGGTTTGTGTTTGAACCTTTCTGCAAGGTCTACTCAGGACGCTCGCAGTGCTGGGGCTGCCCAGTGCGAGCTTGGGTTAAACGAATGGCTCGTGGCCTGTCCGCCAGAGCTACACTGGAGGCAAACGCGCCATACGTTTCTGTCAGCGATACTATTTTCCACATTCTAGTAAGATTTTCTATTACATAGAAAGCTTGTGGTGTGCTAACGGTCCCCAGCACAATCGTATGCCAGCTGCATCTACTACAGGCCCCGTTTTCATCCAAGGAATCCCAGAGCTCGGCTTTTCATGCTGCTTCGACCATTGTCTCAATTATGGAGACGCTTCTTTCACATAATGAGCTTCAATACTCACCTACGTTCATGTATGCTGCCCATTCATACTTGCGTCTTATTTCATTATCCTAAGATGTGTATAGAATCTGCCACGCCGTGACGTCCTTCGTAACATTGAAGCATCAAATGGATGCTTCATTACCATCTCTCCTACACGGTATCAGGTTGACACTGGAATCTAATCTCGAACTACTAGAAGCATTGGCCAAGACATGGCCCATTGCAACGCTATTCTTGGAGTTCTTCCAAACAATGACAACCCCAGACCAATTCAACAAACTACTGTCGGTCGCTGTGGAGGAATGTCACAAACGTGCAATTGGAGACAAACAAGATGACCCCGAAGCACCTCGGAGACCAACATCCTTCAAACGGCCAAAGCTACAGCAGGTGGTTCTTCCGCAGAGCAGGGTTGTATTTCAGATTCTGGCGCGAGAAACTCAGAGGCGACAGACTGCCTTGCTTCGGTCTCAAGGGTCGGGTACTGCATCCCGTGAGGTCGAAACCACGCCATTCGGATCTGGCTCCGGCGCTACTCCCGGCAGCGCTGATGATATTTCCCCAGGCGATCTTGGGGATGCGCTAGAAAGCTGCGAACCTACTGCGGTGTTGCGCAATCTTCGAGAGATTATCCGAATTGGGAATTCACAAGGAAGAGACAATGGTACCTGATTCTCTATAAGGGTTGTAAAGCCTCAAGTCATTTGAGTACTGCATCTACTCATGCAGAAGGAACTAAAAACCGTGTCAATGGCCGTTTTTGGTGATACATTGGTTGTAAAACAACTGTTGGATTCGACTTGGGCTCTGGGCGCAACAAGTCCAAGCATCAATAGTCGCACATCACTAAAAATCCACGGCTATGGCTGAGGTGAGCGACGGGTTGCCAGTGAATGTCAGCCTGAGATGCAATGGGTGTCTAAAGCAATATTGAACTCTGATACTGCCGTTTCCGCTTTTCACCTATAACGGCTTGTTTTTGGTTCCCAGGCAAGAGTACAGGTGGACTTGCATCCCCTGTCCTTTGCAGACGACGAGTCGATAACCAACATCGAGGACAACTCTCCAATACAGGCCATAGATGACGGCAGAATACCTCCTCAACTGGGACGCGGTCTAAGGTCTCAAATCGTTGCGTTGCCCTAGATGGTTCATGGGCCTAAAATTTTCTCGAAAAGTCTCCTGAATACCGGTCATTATAGTCCGGAAAGTGTAGACAAGACTGCAGCTGTAGGGACACTAAAAACGAACCATTGTTATTTTGGCGGTCAAATCTGCTGTGGTGAATACGTGAGGACATCATGTATAGTCCTCCTCACGGTAGAGATTAATAATGTTGTTGTATAAATGGGCCGAGCCGAGCTCGGGTCGGCATCAAACAATTCGGTCATGACACGAATGACAAAACAAAACAACCCACGTCCCGAGGATAAAAGTGAGGTGATCAAATCCGGGGTTAGATACAATTTCCATGTTCGTATATAAACAGGAATAATCCCCACTGCGCGCGGTCTGAAGAGGAATCTACAACTTCCTATACGAGTCCACGACAAGCTTCAACAATGACATCACCCAAACCAGTTGCGCTAGTTGTAGGCGCCTCACGGGGCCTAGGCCGTCAAATTGCCATTGACTTAGCAAAGAACGACTACACAGGTATGTACCTCCAAACCCCACAATAATCAATCAACAAAAACAACAACTGAAGAAAACTTCAGTCGTCGTGGCAGCCAAAACCACATCGAACGCCTATGAAACAGTCCCTTTTCCACCAGACCCCAACTCCAACAAATCAACAATCGCCACTGTTGAGCGCGAAATCAAAGAAGCCGGTGGCAAAGCCTTCGCGATTCAGGTCGATGTCCGCGATGTCTCCCAAGTTGAGCACATGGTGAAAGAAACCGTGCGTCTCGCGGGCAGACTGGACGTCCTTGTCTACAACTCCGGGGCAATCTGGTGGTCGTCTGTCGCAAATACACCGACGAAGCGGTTTCAGCTTATGCAGCGAGTTAACCCCGAGGGGTTGTATGCCACTGTGCAGGCGGCGCTGCCTGAATTTGAGAGGAATGCGTGGAAGGGACGTATCATCGTTGTGTCGCCGCCTATCTATTCGAGGTTTTTCCGGGGCAAGACGGCGTATGCTATGGGTTTGTTGCTTGATTTTAACATTCAGTCGTCGGGGAATATGTAATGCTGACAGTCCGTAGGCAAAGTCGCGATGAGCGTTCTTACCCGAGGTCTTGCGATGGATTTTGTGAGACAGGGTCATAAGGATATGGCGATTACCAGTCTTTGGCCAGCTACGGTATGTCACTTACACAGTGCAAATTGTTTCCTGCAGATGATAACTTACATATGCAGAGCACCGAGTCAGCTGCCACGGAAGTGACTACATCAAAAGACCCTTCTCGTAAAGCGGACCTTAGGAAGCCGGTAAGTTCATTCACAGCACTAGTATCACATATCTAATCGGACAACGCAGACTGTATTCTCCGATGCCGTCGTCGGCATTTTAAATACGCCAGCAGAAACCGTGAACGGAATGTTGGCACTCGACGAGGACTTCTTGCGCCAATACTGCGGAGTCTCGGATTTCTCGAAGTACTCAGTGATCCCTGGTTCTAATCCACGACGCATCATGCCAAAGGAGCTGCCAGTGCTGGAAGTAGCCGAGCAAGATGACGAGGGGGTGAGGATGGATAGTACGAAGCTGCGGGCGAAGATATAGGTACATACATAGTATTTTATATCTATATAACCAAATGATTATGCAGTCTTCAATCTACTCTTAACTCTGACTTAACTATCCACGCAATCTGACAAGTTCCCCTACTCAAACGCCCTCCCATATCCATACAATAGACCTCAACACGAATAGCCCAGTCACGAGACTAGTCATGGGCAACTAATTGTGGTTAGGTTGTACCATTTCTGCGGTTTCACAACCACAGTTGCACACCAAGTGAAAGGATGAGCGGGGTTCAAAACATCGAATTTCTCAAACAGCACACCACGATCCCAATCCCATCAGTCATCAGGGAATGGACCGATGACTCTGATCGGTACTTTATTCTTATAGATCGTCTAAACGGTCAGACAATCGAAGAAGCCTGGCCCACATTATCGCAGCCCCAGAAGGAGCACATCGCAGACCAAGTGGCGGAGCATATCCAGCAATTGCGACAATTCCATTCACCCATCATGCAAAGTATCGACGGCGGCCCATTATACTCCAACTGGCTCTTCCTAAACGATGAAGATAAGCCCTACGGTCCGCTAGACTCGGATCAACAACTACATGATGCTCTGATGCAGGCATTAAAAGAGTTACCGTCTTCTGTGTTGACACGATTCAAAGATCGGCCTCTGCCCATCTGTACCCCTTACACATTTACCCACGGGGATCTCAACTGCCAAAACGTTCTTGTCAAGGACAGCGAGCTAGTAGGAATCCTAGATTGGGAATCGGCTGGTTACTTTCCTGTCTGGTGGGAGTATGCGGCTACTAGTATTGGTTTCACGGCAGAAGATGCCGAGTGGAAGGCATTGCTGCGTGTGCGTCTTACTGGGTATGAGGAAGGAAGAGAGTTCTGGCGAGATCTCTATGCTCTTTCTAGATATCCGAATCTGAATCAAAGAGGCCAGGCTCTTGTTGGCCGTTTGCTTGGTGCAGAGCAGGCTGCGGATGGTAAGCTGGCTTCAACTGGTTGATTGCGACGGCTGGATGGCCACGAAAGGAAGTATATACTTCACCTTCAGTTCATAGTAAATTGAAACTATGGTACGTTCTATTTTGGAATTCCTCGTATGTAGCTCTATTTAACATTATAACTTTGAAATAGAACAAACCATTAGATTTAAGTCCGTGGAGGTGAATATCAATGCCAACCCGGACGACCAGTTGACCAACATCTCGAGTCTCGACCTATACTGGATAATTTGCGACCACAATGACATACCCCCAAATCGATCTATAAACCTCATCCATCTTCTATATCCCCTTACATAACATCCAGTTAATATAGATAAATAACACTCTCTGCAAGGCAGCGCCACCCGCTACCCCAAAGCCGACCCGACGTCGGCCAAACGAACACGAACATCCTCGGCATCCCCCACCGATCAGCACCACCTTAAAACCCCAACTTCATAAACAGTACTCGTATCCAACAATCACCCCAAACAACAAACAACCAAAGAAAGTGTAGAAATGGGCAAGAAAATCGAATGCTACCTCGACTGCGGTAGGTCATCATCCTAAACAACCACCACCGAATCCGAATCAATTGCTGATAGCAACCACATGAGAAAAGTGTCGCCATACAGCTTCTACGCCTTCACATATCTGCAGAAGAATGCTGCTGCGCTGGAGAGCCTCGGGGTTGAAATTGAGTATGCCATACTACTCTTATATTATTTCACTGGTCGGATGGATCCGGACTGATTTACCGTATAGGTATATCCCCGTCTTTCTGGGAGGGATCAATGTAGGCAGTGGTATGCCCTATCTGTTTACCCATACACATACAAACTCTCTTTCGCTCGTTTACGCTCTACTTTCCTGTTAGAACGACTCTAAAGAATATATCTCAAACAAGGAAACAAACCCCCCTGGACCCTCCCCGCCAAAGCCGCCTACTCAAAATACGACGGCAAACGAGCCCAGAAATACTTCGGCCATAATTTCGAAGTTCCCTCTTGGTTCCCGATCTTGTCGCTTTTGGTATGTTTATTATTCTCTTCTTCTCTTCTTTATTTCTTCTTATCAATAGATAATATGGGACCTATTTATACATACCCGAAAACCGAGCCATCAAGGTCTCATCAAATGAAAACTAACACAAAAAAAACAGCCCCAACGAGCCCTAACCTACATCAAAAAGCACCACCCCAGCCAAACTTTCTCAGCAGCTTTCCAGAGCTGCTTCGAGACAATGTGGAAGGGTCAATTGGATATTTCCAAGCCCGAGAATCTGGCTAAAGCACTGGGGAATGTATTCAGTGCCCAGGAAGTAGAGAAGATTATTGCCGCCGCGGGAACGCCTGAGGTCAAGGCCGAGTTGGCGGCGACGACGGAGAGGGCCGTGAAGGAGTTGGGGGCGTTCGGGTGCCCGTGGTTCTGGGTTGTGAATGGGGAGGGGAAGGGGGAGCCGTTCTTTGGGAGTGATCGGTGGCATTTTATGTGGGAATTTTTGGGGTTGCCGTTTGATGATTTGAGGTTGAGGGCTAAGATTTAGGATTTGGTTGGATGGTGATTACATACTACGCATAGCATACTTTTAAAGTGAATAACATCAGAAGGAATACTCCCAATTCTGGATATTACCGTACATACATATGCCTAACCAGAGGCAAACCACAGTAAACCAAAACCTTTAAAGAGTCCCTTCAGTGCAACGATGAACCCAGCAGCATGTACCAACCCCCAAATAAACCTCGAACATCCAATCCCTAGTACTAAGACAGAAAGATTCAAACACCCGGATACTTCGCCATGATATTAATCTTCCTCAACGGAGACGTATCCTGTTCTCGTTGCCGAGACACACTTCTCTCAAACCAAACCCCAACACCAGCCGCAACTCCCATGAGAATCGCCAACCCGACAGCCAGTCCTGTCAGAATAAAAGACGCCCGAGTGAGAGCACAGTCCCGCGCGAAATGAGCAGGTGGCGGAGTGACTGTGTCATCCACCTTCGGGGACAGTGGACCATGCACGGTTTTCCATTTGCAGGTCCATGAATGCAGTGTTTCTACTTTTGAGAACCCGTTGGGGGGATTTGTGCCTGGGAGATGGATGGCGAAGATGAGTCCCACTAAGGCAGTGAGGAATCCTGAGATGGCGATAGCTGTCGAGGCGAGGTTTTGTCGTTTGATATGTGCATGGGGCTGGGATAGTTAGCAAGATGACTGGGGTCACGATCATTGCGGTATTACCAGCATGAGACAGATGGTAGCAACTCACAGAAGGAAGGAGAGTGGTAATGGTGTATGCCAAATTCAGAAAGGCAATTATGCAACCACAGGACAGCAATGCGACAGTCGGACGGATGTCGAAGTTCAAGGGCCAGAGATATAATCCGACCTTGCCGTATGCTGATGTCGCTCGATAATGTTGGAAGGGAACTGCCTCACACCCTATGATAGAGATCGCGACGCCAAAGATGATGATCCCGAGAGCGAGTCGAACCCAACGAAGGTATTGAACCCTTTGGAGATATTTCGACTCATCTGCATCAGAGGCGCAGGACACATGGTAGGAGACTGAACTAGTTGAGCCGGTATCCATATTAAGTACAATCTGAAGACAAGGGAATGATATGAACAAGAATCAAGAACAGTATTGCACAATTCCGAATTAATTAGGAGACGAGAGTTGCCTGCAACCTCTAACAGATAAAGACAGAAGAAGACTAAGAAAGGAGAGACTCAGACAAATATAAAGCGAGTGACGAGCACAACGGCTAGAAAAATCAACAAAATAAGGGATAATGAAGGATTTTGTAACCCTAGAGAAACATGGAGCGTTTAGAAATTACAGCTCGATGCATCGTAAGCGCAGTCCATCAGTGGATTCTTCCCCAGTCACAAATGCCGAGATACCCTAATATAGATTTATCGCACCAGTCAAGGACTCGAATTAGCCGCTCATGCATAAATTAACTTCTGCAGGTTCCTGTACCACCATACCTTAGCCAAGGTAAAATAAACATAGGTCAATGCGCTCTCGCTCTAGACTGATCAGGGCGCTTAATGGGAAGAGAATGCACTCGGGTAGACCAATCAGCGGCTATTTATTCTGGGTAGGCATTCACGATGCGTGGACTTCACGATTGTTGATCATCCTCGACCTATGATACGCTCATGCAGAACGCCACCTGGTTTCGTAGTGTATGATAGGCGCCTACAGCATATCTTGATGGCACAGTCATTGGCTTGGGACTTTTTGACTCGTCCAGATCTAAATTATCTGGGGGCGAAACACACTACGAGGGGTTGTTACATGAAAGGTCAAAAGACCACCTTAGCCTTGGGATACTATGATAAAGTTTATATATAGCAATTTCCATGGTTGAATTTGTAGGAAATCGTTTCATCGTGTCACGTCTCAAATAAAGACTCGTAGACGCTCTACCACCATTCGATGTACGATAGGCTTCATATCCAAGTTTTGCACTACCCTCAGTTTCTGGCGCCTCCAGCAGAAAAATATGGATCGCGGAAGAGATTCACTTTGGGACATATTAGCCTTCTCAGTCAGATGTCTCCAACGGTATTTCAACAAGTTCACCACGAAGTTCAGGAGATGAGGAAGGTCCACCATCATCTACCTCTTCCTCACTAGAACTTCCATCGTCCATTCCATTCGTGTTGATAAATAGCTCTTTCAGAAGCAGGATACCCTGACATTCTTAGCCACTGGAATATACTACGAGTTTCACCTGCAGATAACGAGTCATCACACGGTATATTGGGAGGCAGTTCCAGCCCCTCTCCAATTTGCAACACTTCTCCGACCGATGGTGTTAGCTTAAGCCCAGGATCTTCTATCTCTCCATTAGTGAGACACCAGTCCCAAGCGTGGTACTCAAAGCAATGACAACCACAATGTGCATGTTCCCGCACTGCCAGATCCGTGTCGCTATGCTTGATTGTCCAAAAGGCTTCCATACAGAGCCAGGAACCCTAGTATATCCATCGCTGGCTGTGATGAAAAGTAACCGGCATTCATCTTCGCGACGGATTGTGTGCTCCTGGGCTACACCAGGCTTCAGAGTAATGAAAGAATTTGTCGTTCCCGTCCACGCAGCCGCATGAAGATCAATCGCTGTCAGTCCATTCCGAATATCGCGCAGCTCAGACCTCGCTATCCCTGTCATGATTGCACCGAGCCAAAGCGGTGCCAGCTGTGGTCGTCGTCTCCCTAAATTGTAGCAAGCTGGACGAGATTTCCATTCTCTAGGATAGGATTAATAACTGAAAATGCAGGGTTGAGCCATGCGCTAACTAAGTTGCATTCGATTCCCGTTTCGAAAAATGTGCTGCGATCGTACGCCCCAAAGGTTGGAGCTCAGAGTCATGAAGTACGGGAGATGATCCTAATAATTGGAAATAACTTCCAGAGAAGAGTGATCTGCTGTTTGCTGCGTCCGTGGCATAGACTTAGCAAACAGCTTAGGTATTGGTAGCGAAGCAAGTCTGCCACTAAGTAGCGGAATGTAAAGCGCTGCAGAGACTGCAGCTAAACATTGGCTATACAGTTGGTGATGGGAGCAGAATCTGACGAGGTATTGAAAAGCAGTAAAAGACAATGGCGGTGTGAAATGGCCATCAGCAGTAATCTGTCTTGGGCTGGCAAATTGACGATCCTGGATAGAAATGGACCATGGTGATAGATATGTCTTTTGATTGTACTCTGTAGTTATCTTCCAGCCGCTGTTGCCAGCTAATATAGCGTTCCACCAGAAAACCTTGGCTTCGTCAAAGCCATCTGCGACGACAATTTCAGCATACTCTTTGAATTCTTCAAGGATAACATGGTTGGTCTTGTTGCTATATTCGATCCTGCAGTGATGATTGGTGGACCGGTCCAGCAGCTCAGCCCACCTAGCAGACAAAATATAAGCCCATACAAGAAATGAGGCAGTGATGTGATTGGCCTCGGTTTCATGATATATGTCCTCTATCTTTGGCCAGGCCTCAAACGGTGCATCGACAGAAAACTCGATCTTCGCCGGGATCTGGGTGGCTAATAGTAGCTGTTTTGGAATAGTTCTCGGTTTGGTGTCGCAAGTTCCATTTGATGTTTTCCAGGTTGACTTCCCCTTCGCAAAAAGATCATATGGACCGGATCCTTCGCCTTCCTCAAAACAACCGAAGGAAAGTAATCCATCGGGCAACGCATTGGCTGCAAGAAAACCTGGGGTTTGCCCAAGGATGTTTCTCAGATCAATGCAATGTGTTGGTAGTGTAGATCTCCCGTCATGGGCATCTCGAAAGGAAGACCAAGTGTGCCAGCTCCTATGTAAAACGCTTTCAAAAGACTCTTTGCTTGGACGAACCGCATCAGACATAGTGAGAGAGTTTGTAATGAGATAGTCGGTGTGTGATGGAGACGACTTTGGAGGGAAATGCATGCAGGCGATTGTGACGCCAAGAACTAAGTCCTAGCATATGCTAGAGGCTATCTCCCATAATTGTTGCTTATTCGGTAGCGGAAGAATCAGTCGGAGGAAGTGTAAGCACTTCAATGCCCAATGAAATTAACAGCGCTGAACAATGTTCATTCGTATGGGCGCTAAGGCGCCGTAATACTAGGAAGCTAACTTTTTGTAGGCCTCATCGGCAAGTATTCAAAGCAAAGTCACAAGTGCAGCCCGTGAGAAAGGTAGTGTGTACAAGTCCCTTTTTGAGAGGTCGATCTTTATCCCTCAAGGATTCACCCTTAGTTTGACCTCCACCACAAGAGGGATAGCCTACCACATCACTACTACGTTGATTGTCTCAGGACAGCAACCCCGGTCTTGGTGTGCGCTGTGACTTGTAAACTATGCACATGGTCATGTTTAAGAGTGTATCTCCTGCGTAGAGTCCGGAGAGCATGGAGAGTGTGAGGGGTTTGACGCAGGATGGCTCAAAGGAGGGTGCTTACGACTGTTGGTATGACGGTTGAGGTGTAGGAGCAGCAGTCGAGTAGGTGAGAGTTTGTATGTATAGTGTGGAATGTATTAGCTGTATTACTCCTGTACTCGTTTGTGTAAAGAACAATCTGTAATATGCTCACCTCCACTGCAAGCTGGACAAGCCCCATACTTACTCCGGAGTATGCTGTCGATACTCGACCCGAGCCTTTTTAAGTTTATGGGGTCCCAAGCTTTTGTAGAGTATTATAGATGTGGGGCATGTATGTAATTCAATCTTTAATGAGAGTGGCTACCTCTTATTCTATAGAGGAGAAAGGGTTCAATCAATATGTAGCCATTGCAGAATTAAGTGATCTGTCTTGTCCTGCCGTCCAGTCGGATGAGCTCGGGGTGGGGCGGTAGTATGCAGATCTATCGCAGAGTTATGATGTCCATATCTTCTGCGGTGTCTCACCGTCTCATCATGCTCATCCTCTTTCTTCGGTTCCGGTCAGGGGTGCTCCGTAGTATTGTTCTGTATCCAGGACCAATTTCACGGTAAAGTGAGACCATGCTCTAGTAGGTACTCCGATCTACCGTAGTTCAAGTTACGCTTCCGAGTTGCCAGACCGTTGCTAAATGACAACAATACTTTGTATTCACAAGATTGGAGGTGATGAGAGATGCACAAGGAACCTCCCTCCCGTTTCCTCTCTCAGTAAATTACATATCTTAAATCTGTACACCAAGCAATGGCTATGCTGAATATGAAGACCCAATCCACCCATCCATTACTGTCGATCCCTCGGGGCTATACTCCGTACAGGTCCATACTATCCTGCAGGCATTCCTGATATGCAAGGAAGGACCATAGTATTTCACTAATTACATTGCTCTCCGATACAATGCATAAGCGAAGAAATGAATGCGGCATATACCCTTCGATTCAGCCCTTATTTTCATCGATCTCGGCCGAGGGCTCTTCTATAAATACTCGCATTCTGCCACGCGATAAGCAAGAGAATCCAAGCTTCTGATTAACTCGTTCTCTCAATTTTGTTGTTAATCTCCTGCTGAGATAACCTTCGTCCTTCTGAAATCCATTTCAAGTCCTGTCACCCGTTAACGCAAGTTACGCAACAGATATCGATATGAAGGTGTTCAGCATCATTTCCACATTTGTCTTGGTTGCCTTGGCAGCAGCAGCACCTATGGATAACGTGAAAGATCAAGATCAAGGGGCTGTGACCGAGCAAGGTCGTGTTGAGAAAAGAGTGGTATGAATCTATATACACGGTTGTCGGTGGTAATTATTGGATATATAGCACTAACTGACTGGGATGTGGATAGGATGTAAGTGGTTAACCTAATATTGAGATACTGCTCATAGGATACAGGAGACTGACTGACTGGGATATGATTAGTGTGTAAGTGATTAACCTAATCTATATTGAGATATCGCTCCAAGAATACAGCACTTGCTGACTGGGATGTGAATAGAATGTAGGTGATCAACCTAATAGTGAGATACTGCTTATAGGATACAGCACTGACTGCCTGGGATGGAATAGTTTGTAAGTGATTAACCTAATATTGAGATACTACTTATAGGATACAGTACTTGCTGAC